>JACDJE010000613.1:28889-99611 GCA_016647715.1 Pavo muticus | reverse complement strand
CCTGGAGGTGTTCAAGGAACGTTTGGATGTTGTGTTGAGGGATATGGTTTAGCGAGAACCATTGGTGATAGGTGGATGGTTGGACTGGATGATCTTATAGGTCTTTTCCAACCTTAGTGATTCTGTGATTCTGTGATTCTGTGATTGATATTTTGTCTTTAAATTGATGTGAATAAAATATTACCTATGCAATCTTGTATTCATTATTTGTATTCATGAACATCCCTATAGAATATGTGCTGGGAAGCAGTAAATTCCTAACAATCACAGGATGCTATCTGCAATTAGTGATCCGGGATGTTTTTTCCTAGGGTTGCAATGAAAAATATTGATTTGATTTAGGAAGTTTCATAGTTTTGTGTAACACCTTTTGCTAGCCCATGGAGACTAAGAATAAATATGTGAGCATTTATACAATAGGTATTACAAATCTAGCTGGTCTGATTATTCCGTGTAACATCAAACATTAAAATAACACAGCGTAATGAAGCTGTGGAGGATTATACCTTAGTTTTCAAAGAATGCACACCCAATTAAATTAAAATTATAACAGTTAACTTTCTTCATGGAAATTAATAGCATTATCTTCTTGTCAAATTGAATACCTGTTTTTATTTATTTTATACTTATAAAACAACCACCATAATCTGAAGAGTCATTTCTGTAATTGCTTGGTTGCAGAACTTTAAGATTTACTTTTTTTATGTGTACCAGAAATGGAAACGATTTGGATTTGTGCATTCAATTTGCTATACAGAAGACAATATTGTCATTCTGTGGATCAAAATGTTCTTTAAAGAATTCAGTGAAATCCTTACAATTCTTCTGATTTCAGAAGGCAATGAAGCATTTGGTACTGACTTCAGAAGGAGTTTATATAGAAATATTGATTTCTTGTCTTTAAGTAATGTACACAACACACTGTTATTTCTGCTGGATATTTAGTGGAAGTATACCATCATATTGGCACTTTCTCATGTTACAGTTTGCCTACTGTACTTATTGCCCAATAAGTCCAACATGTTTCCTTAACAGGGTTTTTATTCATTTTCTTATTAATTTAATACCAAACCAGGCATGAGAAAAAAGGAATCTATAGTAATCTTTTTCTATTGAATAATAACATACTTTTCAAACTTATACTTCACCTATTGTTAAACTGACATACACAACATTTAGAAAAAAATATAAAGTGGTATTTCACATCAAAATCTACTTCTATAGTTTTGTTTTAAATTACTCCCATCAGCACTGTGTCTGAAAGATCTTAATACAACATTGTCCTTGGTTATGAAGCTTAAGTGACAAATTAATGCTCAAATTTCAGATTTTTTTTAGTAAAAATAATATTTTCCAAGCATTCAAAAAGAACATGAGCAATTTTGCATATATTTAACTGTGCTATTGTATCTGTGATTTTACTCTTATATGTGAATATATAAAATCAGGGCACACCATGAAGGTTCTCAACTTTCTACAATGTACTGTAAAAGAGATTTGACAAAACATATCTTAGCAAATGTCAAGGTCCCAAGGACACCCACAGCTCTGCCTGTCCAGGACTTCTCACACATACTCTAGGCCCAGGAATCCACATCAGCCCTGAGGCCATCAGCTCCTGCCCCAGTGAAGTTACAGCAGGGCCAGTCTCTAGCTGCCCACAGCCCTTCCCTACCCAGCCACGACATCCACCAAGCCTGGCCCACATCCCCAGGTAGCACTGGCCATGCCATCCCCTGGCAAGTGCCTGGGGTTTCCCTGGTGTCCTCCCCTACCCTGATCTTGGCTGAGGAAGTGAAACCGAGCTGAATGAAATGGATGCATCTTACAATGCAAGATATCTCACAGTTTAGTTAGACTGATTTCTTGGGAGAGGTGCTCAAAGCTCTCAAATCCTGCATAGGAAAAACTTATAGAAAGAGACTGAAGCAGGTGAAATGAAGGTGTATTTACCTCAGAGAATAAAAGTAACTTCCCATAGAATTGCTTTAGTTACTCTGAAATAATGCATAAACTTGCTTGATTTCTATGAAATAAGAATGCATCTTATCAGCACATTGGCTATATATACCAGATATCATCAAGAATGATTAAGTGATTGACTAAAATCAATTATATTTCATTTTATTCTATGTGAGATAAGAGAAAAACTGCTTCAGCTAGTTTAAAGGACAAAGTTCAAACCTCTGGCAACCACATTTTATCAGCTAAAACATGGATCTGACAGATTGGGTTTAGCAGTGCACTAGAAGATTAATACAGGCAATTTAAAAGTTGTGACAATTCTGGTCTCTAAGGAAATCCTTGTGAAGGTATAATACACTACACACATGTGACCTGAGGCTAAAAGGATCATAGTTTCATACCCAAAGCAGTGAGCAAGATAAGAATTGCAGTGCAAAGAAAGAATATAAATGCAAGTCTCTTTCATTGACAAAACATTAATAAAAGAAATGGAATTAATGTATCTTCACCAATGATCAAATATGTCATGGTGAGTTATATTTATGTCAAGTTAAATAGATATTTAATGAAATTAACCAAAATGAGAATGATACCAAGGCTAGAGCACTTCTAAAAAGGAGAAAGGCTGAGAGAGTTGGGGTTGTTTAGTCCAGAGAAGAGAAGGCTCTGGAGCAGCCTTCCAGGACCAAGAAGGGACTTATGAGAAGGATAAGCTGGGGCTTTTTATTAGAGCATGTAGCAGTAGGAGAAAGGGTAATGGCTTCAAATTTAAAGAGAGTAGATTTAGATTCGATATAAGGAATAATTCTTTCTTAGAGGTGAGTGAGGCACTGGAACAGGTTGCAGAGAATCCACAACCTGTAGATCCCTAGAAGCATTCAAGGCTAGGTTGTATGTGGCTTTAAGCAACCTGGTCTGGTGGGAGATGCCCCTGCCCACAGCAGAGGGGTTGGAACTAGGTATTCTTCAACATCCCTTCTGTAAATCTGTAACATGATGGAACACACAGCAATGAGAGCAGAACAGCAAGGTCTCAGACTATAGCAAGGGAGGATTTGCTCAAATGCAACAGCCATAGACACAGAAACAAAGGAAAGAACCTATGTACCTTCAGGTATACAGGGATCTCCTTGCCCCCACTGCCAACCCTTTAATAAAGTCTGGGAAGGGATGGATCCTGGCTCCACCCCTTCTAGTCACCCAAGTGCATTGCTGGGTTGGCCCTGCCTTCCCATCAGGTGCTCAATCACTGTTTCAAGCTGTGACTTAGCATTTCTGCTACACCTTCCAACCCAAAGCACCGTACGATTCTGTGCAAACCACACTGAAGTCTACTGAATTATATTTTTGTATGTCGAGTTTCCTGTACTACTACAATGTTGCAGGGATTAACTTCATAAGAACACAATAGAAATTGCAACATATTGATTGGCATATCTGATAATCAGTTATTCCTTCAGAAACTTTAGAAGGAGCTTTTCTAAAAGCTAAAATAAGACTTTGCATTTCAGGTGATGAAAAATGAAACAGAGCATTATCAAAGAAATCAGTGTTGCTGGGAAGATGTTTTGCACAGTGGACTTCACAAATTGAGGATTCAAATCAAAATTCAACCTGCAGAAAATTGAAATAGCTGCTATGGTATTATACATAAATAAATAACAATAGTCATTGCAACTTCTAACTTTGGGACAAGAAGTTCACAAAATAGAGAATCCCATAAAAGTAATTAAGTTACGGTGTATGTTTTTTAGACTAAAAAAAAACCCAAAACATTTGTGAAACAAATAGAAAGGCAGAAACATCAAACACTGAAGATTCAAGAAGCAGATGCAGAAATGTCTTGAAAACAAATAAGAAGAGAAAAAAAATGAAGAAACCCCAAGACTAGACAGCAGTTAAAAAGTGAATGTATTTTAAGATATGTAAAAAAGGCATTGGATATGAGACCAAAAAAGTAGCAAGAAAGGTAATCGACTGAGAATTCAATTTACTAAACTTTTGCCTACTTAATTTAAATAAATGGATTTTCTAATGATGCAGTAATATTAAAAAAAAAAAAAAAAGAAAAGTGAATTTAAAATATTGAGCATTTGCAGAATGCACTCAGCTAGTAAAGTAGGAAATATCCAAAACTCAGTGTGTATACCTATCATCGTATCCTTGTTTAAAGACACACATGGATAACAGGCCAGAATGGCTGCAACTTTCCTCTTAATTGTTGAATAATTTATATGAAGATATTGTAGCTGTCTTAATTAATCAAGAAAAATCCCTTGTGAAATGCCTAATTCAAAGCAAGAAATACTCCCAACATCTTACTACAGATAAGTTAAACATGTTTTTTCTTTTCTTGATATAACACTACATTTGCTTGTAAAATGAATACACCATGTTACTAACAGCCCTGCACAATGCCCTCATGTTGTTGTTGTTGATATTTTTCAAGACTAGTTGTACAGACAACATAAGTTGCAGGATGAAGAATGATTGCAAACTACAGGAGTCAGTGCAGAAAATGCTTCACATCATCAGAGACATCATGTAACTGCAAAAAATCTGATCAGAGCACTGTAAATTTCAGGAGATTCTTAACAATTTTCAACTGCTTGCTGCTGATTTATAGTGACATTAATAAATAAATAAATATTAAAAAAAAATAACAGCAATATAGCTGATTCTACACAAGTGTACTAATTTACTCTCAATACAACCTGTTTAGTGAGGAGGTCCAAGGCTGGAGCAGTCACTCCATTGGATCGATACAACAAGGCTTCAATAACACAGTCACAGATATCTGATTTGTGACCAGCCTGGTCATATTTATTTTACCAGCTGCGTAATACACTCAGCAAAGCCTCTTCTAGAATTTGTCTTACTCTCTATGCATCTGGCATTATGAATGCTTAATTAATCCATTTTGTTCTCCCCTGCAGAAGACCTGCCTAACTCTTCATAATAAAATTTAGCAAAAATACTATATCAGACACCTGAAAGGGAACCTAAGATTAAAAATGAGTCAAGACTACCTGTTTCTCTTGCTCCTCCCCATATATTTCAGCATTTTTTCTCAGTATTCTGTTTCCCTTCCTGGTCCAACTCAGGAATATTCTGGAAAACCTAGTCAAGAGACAGTTCAAAGATACCACCTCCTGGTGGACAACAGGTTGGCCATGAGCCAGCAGTGTGCCCTTGTGGCCAAAAAGGCCAATGGCATTCTGGGGTGCATTAAAAAGAGCATGGCCAGCAAGTCGAGGGAGGTGATCCTCCCCCTCTACTCTGCCCTGGTAAGGCCTCATCTGGAGTACTGTGTCCTGTTCTGGGCTCCCCGGTACAAAAAAGACAGGGATCTCTTGGAAAGAGTCCAGCGGAGGGCCACAAAGATGGGGAAGGGCCTGGAGCATCTCCCCTATGAAGAACGGCTAAGTGAACTGGGTCTGTTTAGCCTTGAGAAAAGAAGACTGAGAGGGGACCTGATCCAGGTCTATAGATATCTAAGGTGTGGGGGGCAAAGTGGCAAGACAAGATTCTTTTCAGCAGTGTATGGAGACAGGACAAGGGGAAACAGCCAGAAACTGGAGCATAGGAAGTTCCGCACAAATGTGCGCAAGAACTTCTTTACGGTGAGGGTGACAGAGCACTGGAACAGGCTGCCCAGGGAGGTTGTGGAGTCTCCTTCTCTGGAGATATTCAAGACCCGCCTGGACACCTACCTGTGTGACCTGGTGTAGGGAAACTGCTTTGACAGGGGGGTTGGACTCGATGATCTCTGGAGGTCCCTTCCAACCCCTATGATTCTGTGATTCTGTGATATCTAGGGTCTCGGGTGGAGTCTCTATGAATACAAATGCCTTTGTTTTTTTAGAAATATCAACAATTTACTCACACCTCAAACCAATATCATGTAGACTTACAGTCAAAAAAACTCACACGCTCTTTCCAGAAGAGTTTTCACATCAAATGAGAAAAGCTGGCTGCCACTGAGATTTATGCAGCATGGATCACCCTTTGAACACAGTGAAAACATGAGATACTTCCCCCCCAATGCAGCAGCAACAGATTTGGCAAAGATAGAATTCCTTGTAGAAAAATCCTCAGTATTTTTTTCTACCCAGATCATAAGTATATACCCACATAGGAGAAAAAGAATATCAGGCAAGCAGTAATGGCCGTATTTCATGAGTGTTTGTGTAACAGCAAAGCCCAACCCAAGTTTTCAGTAGAAATTAAGAACGTATTTCACCTGAAGCTTTCTATGCTGCATTTTTATACCTCTAAATTCTGCCTACTTATGCCTTCCATGTTTCATAGGCTAAGGCATATGTCCCTAGGAAGTCCACACAGGAATAAGAGTCCAATTTACTACCACAGTTTTTAAAGGTTTCTGGAGAACTGCTCTTTAAGATTCTTATTTGCTTACCAATACAAGTTGGGAGATGGAAGGATTGAGTGCAGCCCAGATGAAAAAGACTGGGGGTGCTGCTGGATGGGAAGCTGGACATGAGCCAGCAGCGTGCCCTTGCAGCTCAGAAAGCCAACCATATTCTGGGCCACATCAAAAGAAGTGTGGCCAGCAGGTTGAGGGAGGTGATTCTGTCCCTCTGCTCTGTGCTGGTGAGACCTCACCTGGAGTACTGCATTCAGAGAGAAGAGACATAGACCTGTCAGAGCAAATCTAGAGAAGGGCCACAAAAATGATCCATGGAATGGAACACCTCTCCTGCAAGGACAGGCTGAGAGCTGGGGTTGTTTAGCCTGGAGAATAGAAGGCTCTGATGTGACCTGATTGTGGCCTTTCAGTATCTAAAGGGGAGCTACAGGAAAGAAGGGGCCAGATTCTTTAGCAGGGTCTGTGGTGACAGAACAATGGGAAATGGTTTCAAGCTCAAAGAGGGTAGATTTCTGTTGGATATAAGGAAAAAATCTTTCACAATGAGGGTGGTGAGGCACTGGAACAGGGTGCCCAGTTATGTGGTTGATGCCCCATCCCTGGGTACTTTTAAGGCAAGGTTTGATAAAGCCCTGGCAAACTGATCTGGCTGTGGATGTCCCTGTTCATTGCAAGGGAGCTGAACTCAGTGGCCTTCAGAGGTCCCTTTCAACTCTGAGAGTTCTATGATTCTATGATTCTATGAACTCTATTCCATAGTAACTATAACACTTAGTGTGAGATGGCTGAGTCTAAAGTTACACAATGTGGTGAAAAGTGGTGAATGCGATAAGAGTTGGAAAGGCTGTTTTCTGTCTCTTCTAAAAGGGAGTGAGGGCTTGCTGGTGTTCAAGTAGTAGTTTATAGAAGTGCAGAATCCACAAGCGGGCAAGATATTGCTAGAGAAATTCTCTCTCTGTTTTTTGAGGTTTTTTTTCCTTTTCCTCTAGGGACTGTGTTGGCCTTTCACATCTGTTTGTTATCACCTTTTTGTTGTTAACATACATTGAATATTTCAGATGAGGCCCCTAAAATGAATTTTATGTACCTTATCTTACCCAGTGTGGAAAAGAATCTTGAAGATTTATTTGTGGATATTTTTAACTCAATAAACTGGAACATTGCATGTGAAGAATACGTAAAGCTATCAGAAAATGAGTAGTGACAAAGTGCTTTGGAGAGCACTACACTCAGAGCATACTCCAATTCAAGATTATTGAGTGCAGATAGTCCATTTGAAAAAAAATTAAGTCACATTTCTTGAATTTCCCAGATGGAAAAAAATCCATTTGTCTTTTTCTATAAAAATACAGGCAACACTTTAAATGAACAAGTATGGAAGGGAGCCTACAGGAAAGTTGGGGAGGGACTTTTTATAAGGGCAGGTAGTGATACGACAAGGGAAAAATGGTTTTAAACTGAAAGATGGTAGATTTGGACTAGATATTAGGAAGAAATTCTTCACTATGAGGGTGGTGAGACACTGGAATAGGTTGCCCAGCGAGGTTGTGGATTACCCCTCCCTGGAGATGATCAAGGCCAGGCTGGATGGAACTTCGAGCAACCTGGTCTAGAAGGAGATGTCCCTGCCTATAGCAGGGGGGTTGGAATTAGATGATCTTAAAGGTCCATTCCAACCCAAATCATTTTATGATTCTGTGGAGTGGTGAATACATTGCTGTGTATCTGTAAAAGGAGATACCAAGGTTAGGGTGGGGGAGAATAGAAGTCTATCTAAAGAAAAGACCGTATTCTACAGGATGTAAAATGACAGTTATTTCCAGACTTAAGGATAATCATATTCAGCACAAATATCTAATCATTATTAAAAATACTGGTGGTGATCATTTGCTACCTGAGAACACCCCCTCCCTTCCTTGTTTGGATTATAGATCCAAGCATACTTGGATCTTCTCAAGTGTGGAGATTCAAGCAGGCATTGCCTCCAAAGAATTTAAAATTCACTATATAATTTGTCATCCCTATCCATCAGAGGAGAAATCAATACACCAAAAGATCTGAAATATTTTTCAGCTTTTTCAGCTATTTTAATAGTTTACACACTTACATTCATGGAGCTAGATCTCTGTTCTGCAAGATAGAAATGCTGTTTCGACCTAGCACCACTAAACATACATTTTAAATGCCCTAGGTTACATATTCTCTTTCTCTCTAACCTAATCCTTTTATCTGCACCTAGTGAAATGAAAGTTGTTCTTTAATGGGGTTTCTTTGTGCTACCACTGTACAATCTCGAATAGTATCCATTCACTCATTTTTATATGACAGTATCGTAGAAAGCCAAAGACAGATCTTTAACTCATTTTAAGCTGTCTTCTTCAATTTCTGTGCAATTGTTTGCTTTCCTGCCTGAAGTCTTCTTTTCTCCTGTTGTTTTCTTCTCAAAAAGCAAATTAAAAGAGAAAGCTGAGAATAACTCTCTCTGACATCCAGTGATTACATTTTAGTAAGGGACATCAACTGAGAAAGCCTTTGAAAGACTTATTTGTCCCCAAACAAGATTATTTTCACATACTTTTTTGGGAGTTAGGATAGCCAACAATTCTAACCATTGCACAGAATTTGCATTTGCTTGTTCAGCAGAAAATAAAAAGTATATTGACAACTAACTCACCTCACCCATCACCTAGCTGTTTTTGTCAGCATACTGGAAAAGGATATGCTAAAATGAAGCATGTGACCTTTACTGAAATGAAGGAGAAATGACCTTAACCAGACTGTTATGAAGATACAATCAGTTAGATGAGCACAAATGAGGAAAGATTCAAATGCTCTTTAAGCCAACTTTCTGGGTCTCTACTGATGGGAATTTTCCAAAGATAATACTGGCAATGCTGCAAAGGTAATCTTAATTTCAAGAGTTATGTTTTTATTTTTATTTATATAACATTTTATATTTTTTTCTGTGTATTCAGGGTTAACTAGGCAAAAGAAGACTGCCAAGACAGATTGTCTTCTGATTTTACAATTTTGTATTGAATGGAAGCTCATAGAAACCACACAAGAAAATGTTGGACTGAGGAAGCAATCATTTTGCAGAAATGTACTATATTTTCTGCAGCTTTCCATGTGGCTTTAACACTTCAAATTTACATAAATTGTTTTAATTTGTTTGTTTTGCATGTTACATTCCAATAAACAGTAGATTTAAAAAGAAAAAAAAAAAAAGAAGTACAGCTGAATTATTCAGTGAAAACAAATAGAGAACAGTGCATTTACAGTTAACAATTTTCTAAAAGGAATAAAAAATACAATTATTACATGAAAGGGAATAGATTGATGTAGAGCTTGTATTACTGAAAATTTATAGATTATGATTCTAGTTTTCCCTCTTCTTTAAAATTAGGTAGATAAAAATGCTGGTAGATAAAAAAAGTTCTGCAAACATAGAACTGTTTTGTTAATGTAAAAGTTGTACAGTGATTTGGTCTAAATTCATCCTACTGATTTGAATGTAAACTTAAGTATCTAAAATAAAGTGGGTACATCTTTTTTCCCTCTCTGTATAGACTAAGTAGCTGATTGATGTGCTTATACATCTGTCTATCTTCTACACACATTCCTACCATGAAGCGTACTGCTCTTTTGCATTTTTTTTAGCATACTATCCCTCAATTCCCCTGTTCTTTCAGGCAACAGCCTCTGAAGAGCAGAAAAAGCCCTGCAGATATTACTTTCTTTTCTGTTGCTTCATTTCCTAAAACAGGTCAGTCTTTCAACAGATATGTACTGAAAGTTTAACACAGGTTATCTTTCAATTAACTGTATTCTATGACATTGTCTGTAGTGCTTCTAGTGGTTCTTCAGTAAAATAGCTGTGTGACTGAAATATTTTGTTTCTATGAGCATTTTGAAGGTGAGAAATAAATTAGAAGAACTTCATTCAAAAATTCTTTAACCTATATGCTACATCATTAATGAATATAAATGAAGAAAATATGTTACACTACAAAGATTCTCTCTTACTGTTCATACGCACTCAGTTTAGAAGTTTGAGAGCTCACATTCATGAAACTCTAGTAAGAGCATCAGGTCACATTCTATGCTGCAGAAGTATATAAAAAGTAAAGAAGAACACTTCTCTGTTCCTTGTTTTCTAGGCCTTAATTTCAGTGTGCCATTAATTTCTCCACCTTTCTGAATGAAAAACAATTTTTCAGCACAGAATCAAGCAATATTCCAGATAACTACAAATTACCTATAAATGCACCTAAGAATAGAAAGTCTTAGAGAAAAATCACTTTCTCAAAGAAATTACTATTGCTGTAACTTCTCTGAAAAAGGCAGAAACACATACGATACTATTTTCTTATTACTTAGATTATCTTTCCTCATCTTCACCCTCTCTGCTTATATATTCCTAGAGTTCATTAAGATTGAGTCAGTATCCAACCACTAGTGACATTTTCAGAATTTATATTAAAATGACTCAAAATAATTCCAAAAGAATAGTATCCAATATAAATTTTCTATTTTAACTTGGAATGCTAGTCTTCTGTATCCCAATCCAGCTTTTTCATTCAAGTTAATAACAAGAGATTTTTCTAACTATCTAAATAGACTAAAAATACATTAAAACTTTGTTTGTATTGCTAAGCTATAACAAGAAGGCAAAGAAAAGGAAAAGATTTTCCGTATTTTCAGATCTTGTAATTGGTGTCCTCTCACTACTCATAGTTGTACACTAGTCATTCCAAGTGTCAGTCCCAGCTTCTAAAAAAGCATGCCTAGCATTCTTTTAAACCTCAGAGAATAAGACTGGTCCCAGTAGTTTAAAATCCATTATTTTTATCTAGAAGCTGAGCCTACATAGAATTTCATTTGCAACCTGGTAATCATACTCTTTGTTTTACAATTGTACTTCTTTTACCTGTTCCTATTATCAATACTCAAGGAAAACGGGAACTTTGTATGAATAAGAGCAGAGAAATGAATTGCATAGAAAAATTTTCTTGTTGTGGATCAGATCCCGCTCACTATGCTTACAATATTACATTACTGCATGCTGAATAGTGCAGTACATTTATATTCTTTTCCTACCAGCCTTCTCGAGAGAAATGCCTTCATTTACAGATGTTTTTGTTTTTCAGTGTATTATTGAAAGCTTGACCTGAAGGCTGACACCAGAGGCAGCTTGGAGACAACAGGATCGATGGCCCTTTTGTTAGCTTTCTTAACAGCAAGGGTGGTACTGGTGGTGATATGTTGGTTTGAAGCCTGGGTTAATTTGGTCTCCTAGTGTTGTCGTTGGGTTTTGAAGGGTGTGGAGGGCAAGATGTGTGAGAAGCAGATGAGATCCCTTGATTTCAGTTCAGCCCAGAGAAGAGGAGGCTGAGGGGAGGCCTCATGGTGGCCTATAGTCCCTCATGAGGGAAGCAGAGGGGCAGTCTGCTCTCTGGTGACAGCATCAAGATCCAAGGGAACAGCATGGAGCTGCATCAGGGAAGGGTCAGGCTGGGGATTAGGAAAAGGTTTTTCACCAGAGGGTGGTGTGGTGGGCATGGAACAGGCTCCCCAGGGCAGTGGTCATGGCCCCCAGCTGCTGAAGTTCAGGAAGCATTTGGACAACACTGTCAAACACAGGGTTTGGATTTTGGGTGGTCCTGTGTGGAGGCAGAACTTGGACTCAATGATCCCTGTGCATCCCTTCCAGTGTGAGATATTCTATGATTAAAGTGAAATCTGTAAGCATGGAATCAGGCAGACATAAAAGCACTCTCTGACCAAAAAAAAAAGTCCTCATAGACAGATGTAAGTCATTATTTGACAGTCTCTGAGCAATAATTGTCCATAACATCAGCTGTCTAATGGACAAAAAGAAACACAGTGTCTGTTTGATATTTCCTACTATTCCGCTGCCATAGTATTCAACAGGTTTTTTTTACATTCTTTTTCTCCATTCAGATTTTGCTGTAAAAAATGAATGAGTTCAGCACAATTATATTTAATTCCATATAAGAGTGAAAATATATTTATATATACTTTAAGTATTTTTGAGTACAGCATTATATATAATCTTGGCAGATATTATTATATATTCAGTTTTCTTTATTTTTAACACTGTATATTCACTGTGATTGTAGTTTCTCTCTTCTCTTAAAAAAAAAAAGTGATACTTGAGTGCTATAAGTTTTATGGAGATATCTATGGCATTGGAGGAAGAGAATTTTAGTCAACATAGTTCCAGAATAACATGTTTTCAGATGTACTCTTATTTCCCAGAGTTTAAAAACAAAAATATAAATATGTATAGCTAAATAATCTGTTAGTTCTTTTGTTGAAGAAGAAGTCTGTTAGTTCTTTTGTTGAAGAAGTAGTGCTGCTACTGACAAATCAAATGCAAATTTAAACCATAATCTGCTCATCTTATTTCATATATCACCAAATCAAAAATAATCACAAGATATCATAATATAATGTTCCAATATAAGGGATAAATAATATCAGGACTAAAATCTAACTTTTGAAGGTAGTGCACCATTTTTTTACAATATTTATTTTAATTCTAAAAAGCCTTGTTATTGCTACACACACTACCTTCCGGAGACAGAAAACCATATGAAATATTGTGGACCAATTTTTTTCACTTTCAGTATTCACTGATCTCTGTAAAATACATACATTGACAGATCTTGTTTTCCTTTTGTGTTCTGATCTGCAAATAACATCAGTTGCTAAAAAATCAAAGCTATTGATTAAAAAAAAGTACCTAGAAATGTTAAGGCAATATGATTTGTTGGAAAACTAATCAATCATATACATTTACACATTTCAAATCAACAGCATTTCCACCTGACGCTTAAAGTGCCACTCAGGGATGAGAAAAAATTAGTACAGAGAGATTAATTCTTTCACACTAGCTAGACCTCATCTAGGAATAGCAAAGATGTTCAGTCTCCACATATGTTTCTATGGTAACAGTAAATTCCCTCCCAGTATGTAGAAATACAGCACTGGAGGGGATATCTAAAATCTTTTTCATCAAATAGAAGAAACTTGTCACAGAAATATTTTCTAGATTTATTTTGTTCTTCCTTAAATACAATTTTGTGTCGTGCACCACCATTCCTGTGTGTGATTCACAAAACTCTCTGAGGTGGATTCCTGGCACTCAGAGACCAGTTTTGCATATATACAGCACTGTCCTTAAATTTCTTTACTTAGCCTCCCAGAAACCAAGTTTTATGAGTTATTTAGAGCCACTGTTGTGTCCTTCCTTAGGAACATTTTGCATGACTAAGACTGTTCTAGTTTCCTCTTTTAAGGCAAGTTTTTGTTCACTGATTATCCCACTGATTTTTCTTTGTCCTACTTGGAGTTGGACTTGATGATATTTATGGGTCCCTTCCAACTCAGGATATTCTACTTTTTCCATTTCAGACAGATACCTTTATTGAATATAGGTAACCGTAATGGTCTACCTTTTTCCAAGTCCATTCTTCATACCCTAGTGCTCCAATATTCCCTTTCTACTTCTCATTATTTCTTTCTCAATCATATTTTCACCCTGGTGCTTCCTAATGTATACACAAACCGCGCATTAGTGACCACAAATTTTGTCCTCACTGTTCTGGTTTTCTTGGTCCTACAAGTAATAAAGAACATCAGTGTCAAAATATAACTCAAGAAATATCATCTCTAATCTTTCCCATCAGCATAGTCTGTATCACCTCCTTTTTGAAGAGTTTAATTACACCATCCTATCATAACAGTCACCTCTTCTAGTCTATTACATTTCACATGTTGTATCTTATCTTGTCAAAAAGCCTAGTAGAGTTTATAAAGATTAGATCTACAGCACTTTATTTAGTAAAAATAATAAATTATTATATAGATTCAGCAATAAAGCTACAGTTCATAAAACATCCCTTTCCAGTCCCACTTGCTTCTTAAATCTTTGTCTAAAGCTTTTGTTTCCTCCAAAATATAGTCAAAAGCTTTGTCAGCAGTTTAACATGGACTCCCAGATATGGTACATTCAGTAATGAACTACGGTTTGTTAATGCCCTATGGTTTGCTAACATTTGTATCTATTAAAATTTTGCCCTTTCTTAATTACGTGGAAAGGGAGATTACTTAGATCCTTACTTTCAAAACACTAAAATGTTTGAATTTTATTTTCCATTTTTGGTAATTTTAGCTTTCAAACTTTCAGAACAATTTACTGTTCTGTTTCTGGCCCATGCTCTAATTTGCGTTATGGCTATCACTAACTTTACCAAACACTGAAGAAAGTATTTACATTTTATGTCATCCCCAGATTGTATACTGTTTAACTTATGGTCACTAGAAGACAGATTGCATAAACTTTTCTTGTTTAGATTTTGTTTGGTTGTTGTTGTTGCTTTTTTTTTATTTATTCACTTAGGTAAGCAATCTTTTCATATTAGTTTTCTTTGAGAGACCTAATTTATCTTGACTTCAGAAAACTTTTATTTTATTCTTGTTTCTTTGTTCCAGAAAGTTTCTCATTTCAGCTGCTTCTCCCAAGCCAGTTCCCTTTCTTTATCAAAGTCTGCCCTTTAAAACTGAGAACATTCATTATTCTTATTCAATCTCCAGTTTAAATTTCAGTTCCTGCCACTTAGACAAGAAAAGTCTAGGGTAAATTTTTGTCAAATTACTAGTAAAAAAAACCTTCCAGCCTGTTTCTTTCATTATTGGTAATATTTTTCTATTAATTACTAATTATTTTCTTGAGAAAATAATATTTTCTATGGGGAATAATCAGAATTCCAGACAATTCACCTCTCTGTTTCATAACAGGAGTCTCTTGCCTTATCTGTATAAAATAATGTCCTGGTCTCATCTGGGACAGAGTTAATTTTCTTCCTACAAGTTGGTGTAGTGCCTTGTTTTCAATTTAAGATGAGAATAATATTGATAACACACTGATGTTTAGTTGTTACTGAGCAGTACTTACACTAAGTCAAGGATACTTCAGATTCTCATGCTGCCCTGCCAGTGAGGAGCTGGGTGTGCACAAGAAACTGGGAGGGGACAGAACCAGGACAGCTGACAAAAAAAAAGAGATATTCCATAACATATGGCTTCATGCTCAACAATAAAACTGGAGAAAGGTAGCTGGGCATAGGGAAGGGTGACTGCTGTTTCTTGGGATCTGGCTGGGCATCAGATGGCTGGTGGTGAGCAACTGTGCATTCTTTCCTCCTTCTCTCCTCTTCCCCCACCTTCTTTCCCACTAAAATATCTTAATCTCAACCCATGAGTTTTACTTTTTTTCCCAGTTCTGTGCCCTCCCCCACTGATGGGAAGTGAGAAAACAGCTAAACTCAGAGTAAAAAATGTTGTTGATACAGTGGGAACTTAATTTAACTCTGGGAATTTTGATTAATGTTACTGTTATATGAACAGTCTAATAATTTTTTTCTCATCCTTATAATTTCCCATCAGCTTGTCAGGAGTACTATGAAGCAGGGAGTAAAAGAAATATTAATATATTTATAAATTCTTAAAAGTTACTTGAAAAGTCAAAAATATGAAATGCAAAAATAAGTGTAAATATTTAGAAATAAATAAGGTTTTTGTACCACATCAATAAACATTAGATGTATCGTCTTCACATCTTCTGTGGAATGAATCACTAATGGTCAAACAATTTAAAATAATTTACCTCATATTTTTCCATATTCTTATGACTACAAATTAATACAAATATCAGAATATAACTTCTTTTTTTAACAAAGAGACATTCAATCAAAAAACAACCTTGCATTATTTCTACTATTCAACTGTAGTTACTATAGAAAAGAGAACATCTTCCTCAAAGTCATGCTACATTTTCCACTGCTGAAAATGCCAGCCAGCTTTTAGAAACAGAAAGGAAGAAGAAGACAGAAATTAATTGCACCTTCTGGGAATTGGGGTGGGAAGAAGGAAGTGGGAGATGGCAAAGAACTCATTGAGTTACACAAAGTACAACCTTTTAGACTGAGTTTCATAATTGTAGAAATTAAATTAAAACAAGGAGAACAGACTTTGAAACACTTGCTAATAGTGTTCTCTGCTGCACTTCAATAGATTTTGTGTCACACTCACCCATCTTTTTTTGCAAAATAATGTTGGACAGTGGCATGAATTATGTTCGGGTTTAAGAAAGCAGAAGACGTATTTTCACATGAATCAGGTCTGATCTTATAGTCCTCATACGAAAATTAGGATAAATTAGTGTATATTTCAGGTGCTCAATAAATCAAAGTATATCTGCTCTGTCTTTTTGTAGCAGAGTTATGGCAAGAAAGAAAAGTTATGCTAGTTTGCCAGCAACATCACTGTAGTGCTTCCATTTTTAGGTTCAAATATGTAAACAAGTAAAGGAACTTATAAAGATCAATGCCACATCCTTTTCTTGTAAGCAGATTGACTTAGGATTTGACACACGTAATCACATCACTTCTTAAAACATAGGGTGGACATATGTATAAGCAAATAGACGCAAACACATTCTTATTCTGATATGCAATATTCCAGCAAAGCAAAATAAGTCAACTCAAAATAGTCACAGTGAATAAAACAAATTAATTATTTTCTTTAGACCTGAGAATATGTTTGTCTTTGATCATGTCAAATACAAAAAGTGGAATTAAAATGTTTTAATAGTTAGTTACATTTTTATTTGCATTTAAAATTTTAAATTCCTAAAATTTTATATTTTCTATCAGCGCTGGACCTCAATGTAGCCTTTCTGTTCACTCAGTTTCTGCAGCACTTCTGGTAATGAGAGCATCTACCTAGCAGGTACATACACACTACCAGGGCCCAAGGAATTTTGTGTTCCAGCATGGGGTGTTTTCAATCTACCTTAGCCCGAGAAGAAAATTCAATTGAAATGAATGTTGTATTCACAGTATTTTTGAAGGTCTGTTGTCTTTGGCAACATATATGCTCAGCAGCAGCTCTCATATGCTTACGGTCTACAGAAGAGGAGAGTAACTCTGCTTCTCTCTTACAGTATTCAGACCACAGTGTAGATATAAGAAAATACAAATGAGTAAGATAATACAGTGATAGACAGCTACAAGAGTTACTATTGTAGTGAAAATAATTTGGGTTATTGTTTGTCCAAGTGGAAACAACATTTTTAAGGGTGCTTTAATTTATTTATTTTTTAAAATGAAAAATAAAAGATTTTTGACAAGTTGGCACCTTCAGGGAATTTTTTACCCCAAACCAAGCAAAATTTTGCATCACAGTTTGCATTCTCTTCCTGTAGATAGCTCTCAAAGTTAACATTCACATCTGATGACACTACCTTTTTTTTGCTTTAGCAGCAATTGCTTGTGATATGTAAAATATTTCCTTATTAAACCTTTATCTTAGTCTAAGAATGTGTAATGATTTTCTTTAAAAAAAAAAAAAAACAACTTGTACTTCATTTCCACATAAGAAAAAACCATTACTAGCCAGTAACAAAAAAATGCCTCATTGTTAGAGCATGCCTTCTTGTTACAACAAAGTTTATGCTTAAGTCTTTTCTGTACAAGTAAATACGGGTTTCATCATCCTTCAAGAAAATCAAATGCCTCTTTTGTGTTATTATTATATTTATGATTTTTAAGAAAAGATCTGAATAGAGTTTAGATTTCCCTCACAGAGGAAGTGAATTTGGTGAACACTAAAATTATTCCTGATTTATGAATGTGGGTGAATAAATCAATATCCATCACTGTGAGTGTTGTATGGATAAACTATTTTTTCTGTTACTGTGTTAATGATCTTAACAAAATCACCTCGTTTCACATGTATCTATTATTTAACTAATACTGAGATCCTTTCCCGGGAGAGATAACACCAGGGTTTTGTTTATTTGTTTTTCAGATACCAGATGTTTTTTAACACCATCAGCATCATTTCTCTTTCATATTTAGCTGCCTACCTGGATTGAAGTACATACTTTATCAAAACAGACTTTAGAATATCAAATATACAGGGAATATGTGTTGGGTTTTGTCTAGACATACAGTGCAAAACATCAGAGAAGCTGCAGTGCATTGCACTCATCGTTATAGTCTAAATTCAAACATCTATGCATGCCGTGAGAAACTAATCTATTATTTTGACAAACTTCACTGCAAAAAAAGATCCCTTAAATAACGATATAGTACTTCGGTTTGGAGACTAAGTTGTGTTTTCCATGGAGAAATAGCACCATATCAATACAAAAATGAACAATCTCACAGCTTGTTATTGCTCTGGACATAGAAAACTGTCTGAAATACTGAACATCCCTAAAGACTATTTCACTTGCACTCTCAAATTATCGGTAAATTTCTCAATCAAGAAAAATTTTCATTTTTATTCTATGATTTTGATGAATATGTGCCAGTTCTACATTTATGCCATTTTTCCTGTCTAGTAGCGAACAACTTACAGCTCTTAGAACAGGTCTGTCTTGTAGCTTCCACCCAGGCATCACTATTGATTAACTGAGAATTTGCTCAAATAGTGCTTTTGTGCTCTTTGTATTTGTTTTCATTTCCAGGAAATAAATAGGAGGCTTTACTTTCAGAGCAAACTACATAAATCTTAAGATTTTTCAAAGGTCTTTTTGTGCTGTTTATTACATATGCACTGTCCACCACTTGGTTTAGTAAACAATATTTCTCTGTATTTCAGTATGTATTGCTGTCTACAGCTATTGGCGATATTAAAAAGTTATACATCTTGCAGGAATATTGCATATTTAAGGGTACATGTTTCTCATTGACTGTTATTTATATTAGTTTCACTGTGTATATTCATTTATTAGCTTGAAAAAAAAATACCAAACTACTGTAATTAGAACAAAGAAATGACAAAGTACCTTACTGAAAATCATCTGATATTAACTTAACAGCATGACTTTTGTGGTATTTTCTTGACTTCAATAAAAGCAATGCTCTAACTTTTATTTTTCCTTCTGTTATACAAACCCAGAGTTGAAAAGCCTAAATTGTATTCTTCACCCCAGTTGGTTGCCATTGAATTCTATCATCTAATTCCTTATCACCTAAAGCCAGTAACGCAGCCAGTGGGGCCTGCTTTTTTTCAGACTTCCAACCTGACAAAAGTTCTGCTTTTGAACATGCCTAGAAGCACTTAAGGCTCAACAGCAGCAAGAAAACTTAGTTCTCCAGTCAGCCTTAGACCTACCGTAGTGCACAAATAGATGAGGAATTCCTTCATCTATTTTGCCTGCAGTTTTTAATCTGATAGGTGGTGTTAAAGCATGCCTATTGGATTTGGCTTCACATCAAATACCACAACAGCTAGAGGAAGAGATGGTTTTCCTAATTTTTTCAGTGCCTAATATACTCATCCACCTCAACCCTGCAAGAATTTAAATCTATGCATTAGCCTTAAAGCTGATTGTCTTAACCATCAAATCACTGAAAATTCAAAGCTAATAGAATTGGTGAAGTTTTTAATCCCTGCTGTTGAAGCATTTCTGTTTTACATAAGAGCATTCAAAATTCAAAAGACCAGCAGAGGAAGAAAGAGCAGTATAAAACTTAACAGATTAGGAGGAGTCATGGGGCTCAGTCTTTTGCCTCAAGGATTATTATCCCGTTAACAGCCAAGGGATAAAAAAAGTCATTTTATGTTCAGGACTCTTCCAAGCTAGTCTGTTAACCACTGAGTTAGAAAGTTATTTTCCCTCTTACAGTCACTGCCTCAATAAATCATTAATTATATTACAAAAACTATGACAGTATCAGCAGTATATGTGCAATAGATGTGGGTTTAAATGCCCTGCATACAGAAGCAAAAATTCAGAATTACAATACCCTGCACTAACAGTGGTAAAACTGGGCATCTTCTCTTGTAGCCTTTCAAATAAAATGTGATTAAAATGTTGGTGGTTTTGGTTTTTTTCCTTTTTAAAGAAAATTTGGTAGACTATCTTTGAAAAAAAAACCTGAGATAGGAAGCCACTTCCTTACAGTTATGGACAAGAGTCTAACTCCAGGATGTGAGCCATTCCCCACTTTTCTGCAACTACCAGTCTACAAGCTAGTTTTCTGGGACTTCCTCTTTCTCCCCAAGTACTCAGTAATTATCCTGAATAACTTATTCACCCTATAAAATGTCTTTTCCACAGAATCATGGAATCATAGAATCGTTTGAGTTGGAAGGGACCCTTAAATGTCATCTAGTCCAACTCCCATGCAATGAACAGGGACAGCTACAGCTAGATCAGGTTGCTTAGAGCCACATCCAGCCTGGTCTTTAATGTCTCCAAGGATGGGGTATCCACCACCTCCCTGGGCAACCTGACCCAGTGCCTCACCAACCTTATCATAAAGAACTTTTTCCTTATATTCAATCTAAATCTCACCTCTTTTAGTTTGAAACCATTTCCCCTTGCTCTATCACAGCAGATCCTGCTAAGGTGAGTCTGTCCCCTTCTTTCTTACATCATCCCTTTACATACTGAGAGGTCTCTAACAGGTCTCCCCAGGGGCTTCTCTTCTCTAAGATGCAGATCCTCAAATTGAGTTATTGTAATGAACAATTAAATATTAACGTGACTCTAATCATCACATCGTCTGGATCTGTCCCGTTAGGATAATGTGTCACAAAAACTCAACATGTAAAGAGTTTGGCAGTAATTTTTTTTTCATAGAATCATAGAATAGAAAAGACTGAGTTGAAAAGGACCGCGAAGATCATCTAGTTTCAACACCCCTTCCAATGGGCAGGGTCACCAACAACTAGACCACACTGCCGAGAGCCACTTCCAGCCTGGCCTTGAATGCCTCCAGGTATGGGGCATCCACAACCTCTCTGGGCAACCTGTTCAAATAAATATATTTAGATTCTAATTTTTTTTTTCTATATATACTTCAAATCTTTTATTTTTTGTTTAATTGAAAATATTTACCTATTTAGTTTGCCTTTGACAGCTATTAAATTGGTCAAAAAAGACTTTACTGCAGCACTGAAGTCACTAAATAACAGCAGTCTCTCCCAACACAGAATATGATTAAATTTCTCACCATTACTTACAGCGAAAGAAAGTGTCATAGGTTCAGTACGTAACTCATGTAAAATAATGGAAGGAAATTCTAAGACAATAAGAAACTCACCTTTTAAAGGACGTTAGAAATTTTTGTAGATCTATTCAAACACAAACAGGGCTTGGAGTAGGTATTTAACTGTGAGTTACCATTATCGTTCAAGCGGAGTTTGTTTGGAAATTGAGGAAATACAGATCTCAGTTGGCAAAATTTCTGCTTCAAAGCATGTCCAGACAAGTTGGCCCTGAGAATCAATATTGGATATCCTGCCAATTGCCTCAGCAGGCCTCTTTCAGCAATGTGAGTTTTGATTTGTTTTGGGAAGTGTTGTGTGTTTCTCTGTCTGCTCCACATGATTGGTGAAACTTACAAATCCCAGGCATGCATACAAAGATATGCCTGAAACTACATACATCCAGTGAATCAAACTGGTCTAAAATGTTTTCACATGCTTCTTTGTCATCCCTATCTAATTCAGGAAGCTCACATCTCAATTTTGCATTTGTTTAGGAAGCAATGGCCTCTCAGTGATGTGGAAGCAGCCATTCAGATACTGAAATTTCCCTGAAGTCAGTAGAAGTCCCACTTCCAAATGTGAAAGCAAAGTTACTGGCAGCTGAGCAGTGGCCATCAGTCAGTTCTACTTATTTCAAATCCATTACATTCTGCAGAATTTTTTTACAGAGGTTACCTTTCTTTCATTATCTGATATTTGCTGTAAAACTCATTTTTTCCTTGGAAGAATTCTTTCTTTTTCTGGCAGAAAAATAAGAACTACAGTGGAATGTTGGAAATGACGAGGTTTTATTTCAAGAAGAGAAAACAGGATGCAGAAATATTCACTGGCTTCCCATGTTCCATTGATATATTTCTTAGGATGGTGTCTGAGCAGATATATAGAAAGAAGAGTATTGGCAGCATGAAAGGACTTACAAATGTAGTGAGTCCTTCAAGAATATACTTTCTCCATGAATAAAAGTAGTGGCTCCATCTGACTGCACAGTGTATCTATTTCAGAAAGCCAAAGTGAACAAATGGATCCTTTCCACACTGTCAGTACTATGGTGTTTACTAGAAACTAGTTGAGCAAGAGAGAAAGACCAGGGTTATGCATTAAATATGTATATACATAAACGTGAATAAATACATTTATATACACGTATCATCCATTCAAATTAATCACCTATTTAATTTTTAGATGGCACTGGTGCATGCTACTTACATGCTATTTAGAATTCCTATGCAGCTATACAGAGAGGAAATTAAAGACTATATCTGAAAAGCACTTTAAAATATGGTCACAATGTGAATGAAATGAAACATCCATTAAAGATGCTGGGCAAGTTTTATTCTGATTTACAATGCTGTCATGCCTGCAATGACATTACACTGGTATAATGAGGAGAGAAATATGACCCAGCAAAACAGTGCATTAATTTAGGAAGTAAGATAGGAGTAAGGGTCAGATCTATATAGGGATATCAGAGCCTAACCTCAGGGTAAATTCCGCAGCTAAAATCCTTGAGTAATTTAAGGGTGCCAGTAGATGATCAGGATTAGTAATCTAATGATTCCAAATAAGTAGCTGGTGGGCTGCCACAGCATAAGCAAGAATAGACTGGAACACATCTGAAATTCTACCCCTTCTTGAAGTACAGACACCTTCCTTCAGCCTTCAGTTGCAAAGCCTGAGAGAAACTGGAATTCATAGACCTGATCCATCTCCAAGATTTATGTGCATATTTTTCCCTTGTGCTCACAGCTATCTTTTATATAAGAATCTTGCAGAGAAATAATTTAGCTAGTTAGGCAGAGACATGAGTTCAATACTTTCCTTACAAAAAGAGAAATCAAAGCTTCACCTTCCAACTGCATTCAAAGTACATAATCATCAAGATAAAATACAGCAACTAGTAATAAAACAATGCAATATGTGGATGAGTAGTGCAAAAATATTTACACTCTAGTATAAATGAAATCCAGCGTATGGACATGAACAGATGATGAATAGAAAAAAATAAAAAAATAAAAGAGAACATAGGTTAAATGATAGGTAGCAAGTTCTGAACTAGGGAACTTAACCACTGGAAACTGCTGTATCACAGCACAGGGGAGATTTTAGGAGGTCTCAGAGGACAGCAGTGAAGTAATTTCACTGAAAATGAAAGTCAGAAGAGAATCACAGAATCGTAGAATAGAATCACCAAGGTTGAAATCCACAGCTGTGTAGTGGAGGATTTCATGAGGTGCTGATTAGAATCCGACATTTGCATATGTGTAGCAGGTAGGTATATATGTGCACCAAGAGCACTGAATGCACAGAATTAAAATTTCACTGAAAATAAGAGAATACTAAGATGATATAGAATTTAAAATATATACAGGCACACTAGAGTAAATCTAGAGTTCTACAAGTCACAGAACAGATTTGATTATTGTTAGATTCAATAGCAATATATTCCTTTAGACAATAAGAAAATATGACTTGTAACTGCTTTTGATGAGTAGTTGATATTTTGTCTCAGTTTCACAGTTCAATATTGTAAAAGCCCGTGACTACCCAGTACCTGGTCAGTTGTCCACATTAGGGCTTATCAAAACAAAACTGAAGCAAAATTAAAGAATGTACAGTTTTCAGTAATAAAATTAATCTACATGCTACTCCCTTCAACTGCAGAAACTACTGGAATCTGATTTAGATTATAATAGATACATTAGGATGAAAATGAAAGTGTGAATTTACATGATTAGTTCTAATTAAACTGATGTGATAATGTAAGAATGCATTATTCTTCTTTGGGTAGATAAAGTCTATACTTTCTAGCCAATACTTTTGTTTTATTTGCTAATTAACAGGAGATCTAGTATTGAAACATTTTAAATTTGTGAAGATAACACATCATTTTACAATTAGCTTCTCTCAAGTGAATATCACATCAAAACCATAACAGCAACATGAAAAGGATAGCATTCTGTAGTGGTGTAACCTGGCAGCTAATTAAGCACCAACCATTCATTCATTAACCTCTACTTTCCCACTGAGATGAGGGAGAGAACTGGGAAAAAAGTAAAGTATGTGGACTGAAATAAAAATAGTTTGATAGGAAAGAAAAGGGGCTTAGTGGGTGTTGGGGAACTGTTAGGTCACAGCTTGACCTGGTGACTGACCACCTACTGACTGGAAAACTGAAACGGAACAGCCAAATTTTCTGGGAGCATTAGTACATTTCTCATCTTCTGAGATTCACAGTGCACTACATAATGTGATGGTGAGGAATACCGATAACAAAAATCACAAAACCATGACACCCAACCTTCCACTTCTGCCTTAGAAGACAGTTGCCTTTTCATTGCTGTTCCACCAAGCTCAGCTGACCTTAACAGGAACTGTTATTCATGTTACTGTGGGACAGAACTTAAGAAAAAAGAGGCCTTCTGCAAGATTATCATAGGCCAGTTTGTGAACACACTGTAGAAAAAAATAATAATAATGCACAGAGGCAAATTAGTGCCTAACTTAAACATGTTGTTACAAAGCTTTGTCATCAAAAGCTTTTAAAATTCCTAGGTTTGTCTTTCTTACAGGATGAATTTATTCCTAGAAAGCAACATACACTGTTTCTTTTGTTTTCCTTTTGGTTTTGCCATTACAAAATACATTGACTTTAGAATCAGTGTATTTTTTAGTTTCATATTCAACATTCTATGCAATCCACAAAAGTGTAATGCATAAAGAAAATGTATTTAATGGTTCAAAAGAAATGTGCATTTTCTCTGCATGCATGATTTTATCTCTTCAGAGCACTCCCTTTCCCAAAACTGTTTTCAGTTAGAAATGTTTTTCTTTAATGCTATAAATAATATAGTTGCATTATGCTACAAATTTTAAATGAATTAGCCTCTGAATGTATCATTGCTAATAAAACAATGAAACTATCCTTATTAAACACAGTTAACAGTGATGATCAATTTGGGCTATATGCCTGACAGTTCAAATATATATTTGCCATAAGACAGGTCTGCAAGTCTTAAATGGTTTAACATTTCTCTAAACCACTCTAAGAGCATAGCATGAATATTTTAAGCAGCTTAGTTTTGATTTAAATATATTTGCTCAGGATATGCTGGCAGCATCCCAAAATGCAGTGTAATACCCCTAAAGCTGGCAATCCCAAACTCAATTTAAGAAAGAAGATAATATGGACTAGCAGCATTAAAGCAAATAAAGTCAATTAACTGTTTTTTTTTTTCCTTAATTTGTTTTCTCTAGCTTGAAATTACAGAGGATGGATAAAGCTGTGGCATTAATGAAGAAAGAAATTAATGAAAATGAAAAAGAAAAAAAAAAGGAAGAGAGAAGTCCAGGAGCTATTATTCATTACTCAACTATTAATATGTGGTTGCAGATGTATAGCAATATTCATTTATTTAAAGTAGTCATTCTGCAGAATGGAAACCTAACCATTGGAATCTTGTAGACATTCACCGGTATCTTATCAGAGAACCAATATGTTTGTATGAAAGCATTTACTTCCTCTGGGGGGAAAAAAAAAAAAAAGAAAGAAAAGGAAAAAAAAAAAAAAAAAGAAGGAAGAAAATATACCTAGGTTTCTTACTTATTTCCATGGAAACTAGAAAGAGCACAATAACACTATTTGGTAGAGCAAATTCTCAATAGTTTGCAACACAGACATCACCATTAGCTATGTATTTTTACCAGTGATGAGCAAGAGCCTGCATGACATGCCTGTAACTATCTGCACCAGCAGAGGTTACCCACCATCTCTGTCACCACTGATGAAATGCACCATCCACTGCCTTACTGTGCTGACATCCACTGGCTGGTCTCCATAAACGTTCAGCAAGCATCAGTCAATGTCAATAAGCATGGATTTTTCCTCATGGATAAATTCAATTGACACCTTTGCTTAATACACACTTCCATGTCAGATGCCATTGTGTCAGATTGCCCCTCTGCTGACATCTGTCACACAGCAACAAATTGTAATGGAATATTGGTGGGAAGGTTCAACCTCTACCACCAACATCTGCCTCTGATGTTGTGAACGAACATAGGTTTTATTTATGGAAAATAATATGTTGTAAAAATCCTAACAGATTGTCTTTTTCTAAGATTTCCCTCATAAGTAAAGATTAATTCACTGATGCAGCCTGCTGTATGGGTAAATTGAGATATGGGTATTCAGATGTTTCAAAATCAAGATAACAGGGAAACAACCAAAAACAGTTACAGCATAGTAGTACATTTTACAAATGAAAACAAAATGCTTATATATTTTAGTTACTGCTTGAAGGTATGTCCTCTTTTCCTGTCTACACTTCAGCCAGCTTAAAAGCAGAAAGAGCAAGTTCATTTCATGTGATACTCTCTATATATACACTAAGTGTATTCACAAAAAACAACTATTAACTTACTAGTAATTAGTATTCACTAATCTTATGTTTTTTAAGTAAAATTTTATTTTTAATTATCTATTATATTTCCAACGAGATAAAAAAGTCAACAAAACTAACTTTACCAGAAGAGCATGCTATATTTCTCATCAATTATATATCAGAGTTCATGAAGAGTTCATTCTAAAGAACATAATAGCATATGTATATCCATATGCTTTGTTTGTAGATCCATCTGTTTTGATTTGATATATATACTTCAAAATAACATTTACTTTAAATCCAAGTGCGCTAAGTGAAATAGTGTCCAAATTTGCCTAGAATAAATAGTGTAAATATATCAATGACTATTCATCTTAAAGATCTAAAACAGGACACAGATAATTCAAAACTACTATCTCAAACACCACTGCACTGGTTAATTGGATAAACTGATATTATATATATATATAAAAAACATTAATATATTAATATTAGTAATATTAATATATATATTAATAACATTGTATATTAAAAGAAAGTAATACTACAGAAAAAATACTGTCCAAAATACCTGATTTTCANCTCTTCTAATATTCATTTCTTATATAACTGCACTTTATGCATCCAAGACCAGTGGTTGATATCTCTTAAGCAATCTCTACAGGAACACTGCTGGGTATTTATTTATTCATGGCATTGCTAGTCCCCTGCAGTGACAGGAACCACTCAAGTTCTTAAGGAGAGATGCCAAGTAGGAGGCACATGGAAACAGGAAAGAGGTTGCATTTATGAATGAATTAAGCATTCTTAATTACTTTGGTGTATGAACTGAGTTGCTTCATCATGCTATTCACAGCTGTCTGAAATTACTGTCGTTGGCTATAACAAGGGTCTGAATCAGAGATCTTCAAAGTCAAAATCATGAACTTATCCACTTCAGAAAACAAAGCCTGAGATCAACAGCTAGTTTCCCCAACAAGAATTTGCCCCACCAAGGAGCATTATTGTGCTCTTTGTTGTAGATGGAAACTACTTGTTTCCATGGATCTGTGGCAGAATGCATAACTGATGTGTGCCCAGAACTCAGCAAGTTCTCTTGATGGCCTGACAAAACAAAAAACAAACAAAAAACAAACAACAAAAAACCTACAAAAATATTTTGTTTAATTTTAGATGCTCTTTTATTTATTTATTTATTTTAATGTTATAGTGGTTAATTGTAGCATGCTGCTTCATAAAGAACTATATTTAATTTTTATAATGTTGGAAAACTAAGTATTTGTAAAACCAAAGCAAATAAACCCAGAAATTAAACTGAAATGGTTTTCTGGTTTCGGTTTATTTTCCAGCAGACAATAATTTATGATCTAATTTCATATAAGAAAAATATTTTTTATTTAACGATTTTTTTTCTCAATGTAATTAAATATTTTAAAAGAATTACTACAATTCTATGGGTTACACATACAGAAAACTAATTTTTCTGATTTTCTTTTCTTACTAAGTAGTGATTCTAACCACCATATCCAATATATTGTTGCTGAACATTTTTTTTATTTTCTAAATGCCTAGCCATTCCTTTGTTTTATTCTTTAGTTTATCTATTGTTTAACGATATGTTTTTTATTATATATTGCTTGCTTATTTGTTTTATAGCTTGGAGAAACGGGGCAATATGATCAAAGTCAGAATGCTTATAGTTTTCAAAGAAGATCATTATGCAATTATCTGTGTCAACAAAGCTTTGTCTTACATAAGAATGGAGGGACGCATTGAGTTCACTCAGGGATGATCACTGCAATGGAGAGTGAGTTGACACACTGGGGACTTTTCTCACGGTAAGTATGTAGCAAGAATTAAAAGGGAACTAGAGGAAAATAGAACAATTTGGAGATCGTTGAAAACATTGTGCATAGCCAGTGGTCAGAAAAGCAGAGCGTGGTAGCAGAAGAGCTATACACTGTTTTCAGTAACTATTTTCTCTGTGTGTCCTGTGGACAGAACCCAGTGGTTGCGTTCTGTCTGAGAAGTTATCTGTTTCTCCCGTTTCTGTGGATGAGACCCATTTCCACAATTACTTTCACTTGGATTTTGTTGCTGATGGTAACTAGCAGTTTGGGTACCCAAACTGAGAAATCATAAAAGCAGAAGAATGGCATTGAAGACCTCCGGTTTCCAACAGTGGAACCAAACAGTGGGGAAATGAGAGGATACAACAAGCAGAAAGTATCTGCTATGTCTGGAGGACCCTTTTTAGCTTTTGTTTATTATTATATTGGTTAATGGGCCAATTTGAGCTTTGTTATGTAGCTCAACTAATGGTCCTTTGGCATCAAGAAAGTATGTAATCTTAATATTATCCTAAAAGATTTGTGAGTTCAAGGGCTGCTCCTGCTCCGAAAGTAATGTAGGCTCTTGTTCATTGCTGATGAAAATACACAGCTAATGGAAGTGACTATGTTGAAAAACAGTGTTTTGTACCTGAGAATTTGCCCCATCAGGTATCGTGCTCTTTGTTGTAGATTCCATGGAAATAAATAGAAGACATTACCTTTGGAGAGACCTATGTATTTATACAGAACAATGTGGGTAGTGAAGTTACACACCAAATAAGCTGTCATCCTCTGTAGTGATTCTCCCTTGAACAGTGTTCTCCAGTTTCCTATAGATGTTATACATATTGTGGTGTTGGCTACTAGAGAAAACATCTTACATTTTCATTGCTTGTGGATATGCGCACAAGAAAGTGCTCACATATGGTTCAAGCAAAAGAAAAATGTTAAATATTTATTTCAGAAATAATTAGGTAATACACTCCCAAGTTATATGCCATTCGGGAAACAAGGAAACTACAAATACTACAGGAATTGCTGCTATTTCCGGGTTTTATTAAGACTGTTAAAGCACTGGGTAGTTTATCATATAAGTACAAATACATCTTCCTCCAGTGCGAAGGCAACAACACCCCCTTGGTGGAACTCTCACTTTCTGTTTCCCAATGACTTCGTCTTCCAGACCACCATGGTAAACTTGGGACATGTCTTACTTGTCTTACTGAAACAAAAAATCAATCCTTAACAGCAGGCTGTTTTTGTAGGGCAGATGAATAGAAAATGTCCTACTGAGAGGGAGAAAGTTGTATTTCAAAGTCTGTTCTTTAAAAACTGCTTATTAGTGCTGAAGAAATCAATTTAACAGAACAAACTTCATAAAAGTCTTTTCACTCTGAAGAAAAGAAATTCATAATTCCATAGGGAAGTAAAAGAGAAATAAAAAGGTATATATCCAGTCAGCTTCTACAAGATTTTTCTTCCCTAAAGGGTATTTCTGTGTGTAAATTAAACCACTATACTTAAAAGTGGTTGACTTGAGAAAAGATTTCTTTGTTTTAAAAGCTGACTTGCTGTTATGTGTACACCTCTGGGTCTTCTGTTTTAAAGTTTATTTTATATCGTATGTATATATATATAATATATTATACATACAGTTGAGGAACCCACTCTAATGTTTCTGTCTGACTTAAAAAAAATAAGATAAAATTACAAACAAACCAAAAACCAAGTTACATCTGTCTTGGGGAAAGCCTTCAAATTTAAATGGAAAACAACAGAATTCAGTACTAATACGTCCTGAAAGAATGCCAAAATTTCCCAAGTGTTATGATAAGAATGTAATATTAAAGCCCCCAATTGCTTTAGAACTATATCTCCAGTCTGGATCTAAAATTACTCTATAAAGAAGTTTGGGCTTTGGTATTAAGGCTGCTGTTCCACAAAATTCCTATTTCCAAAGCTAGAAAAGTGCAAGATTAACTCGGGATGTGGGTTTTTTTATGAACTGTATTAAACATCTTAAGAAAACTGTAGATTTGCTTATTTGTTGTTAATATATTTTGTAACATTTTTACCGTGTTGATATCAGAATATTAAAAGAAAGTAATACTGAAACTAGCTCTGCAAGTGTCAGCTACTGTCAGTTTCATTTTGAAATTCTAAATAAAATTTCTTATTGTAGAAGTTGGGATTATACCTACATTAAATCTGATACAGAGGAATGTAAAACAGATATATCTTGAATCACGTAGGCCCAGATCAGGCAAAAAGATACGTACACCTATGTGAAGTTATAGCATGCCTGAAGCCCGTTACCCACGGCATTTGCAGCACATTCAATTTAAGACATCTTTTGAAAATGGAACCTTACAAGGTTTGAATGGTTTTGTCCTACTTGCTCCCTATTTGTATAGCTCAAAACAGTGTCTATATGAGAAGAGGGGGGGAAAAATTGTTTCCTATTGAAGCAAAGATTATAAAATAAATTAATTAGTTAAAAAGAAAAAAAAAAGCAAATATACTACAAGCAAGATAGAGCAATTAAAAACAAAATTTGCACATTTAGAAGTCTTAATGTTAGTTCTAGTTCTAGTTCTGAAATAAACTTTCTCTGCAAAATTGCTTGCCTGTGATGTAAATCAAGCTAAATGAGTGTCTAAAAGTCTTAAATTCTGCTGAAAAGCAACACATTTCCAAAGAATATAAAAACCTTAATTAAGAAAACTGCAATTATAAAACATGCTAAGGATATTTTTAAAAGCAAAAAAAAACTATAACCTTTATAGTTCCAGGTGAATTACACTGCAAAAGTAAAATATTATACTAAGGGTAATATGCCTTAGAATTCTTAATGCACATCTGAAAATCTCAGTGTATTCATTTCCTTTGCCAGCCCTGACAGAAAATCCTTTTGTTCACCAGCTCAATCTTTTCTAGCTGCAAAATATTTCATGAACACTCAGACTAGTGTCTTTCACTTTTCCTCTCATTCTACTATCTTTAGGATGACAGAAAAACCAATATTTTCTGGTTTTCAGTTTTATTTTCTGCCAAGGTAGGCAACATGATCTTCCATGGACGATTTCAGCTTCAGAGTAAATGAACTCCACTACATAAGCTAATTTTTAGTCACTTTCTTCTGCTTCTTGTCTTTAAAAATAATGGTTCAGCAGGATGAATCAGGGTAACAAAATCCCTTCTGACTTTCCAACTATTTACAATACTTTTCAATTTATTCATGTGGGTAAGCTTTTGTGGAAATTGTACCTAACCAGATATGGCAGTAATGAAGACATTCTGCCTCTTCAGGTGTTTCCTTAATTGCCCAACAAAGAACTGTGTGCTGGTCCTCAATATATCATAGTTTTGTACAGTGGAGGCCAGAAAAACTGCCTGAACGTTAATTGTAGTGTTGTAGTTGTAGGCTGCCAGTACTTCTAGTACTTCTAGTCACACCTGCCAGTATTAGCACAAGCTCTTCCTCTTAAAACAGAAGTGGAGACAGGTCACTGGTTCTAGTGCAGAGGCAGATTCACACTAAATGAAGATTCTGCTAATACTACTGTTCCATGTGAAAATCAAGTTGATGTGATAGCAAGCACCTTTTCCAAATTCTTAACAGCTGGGGCTGGATGGTAGTGTTGTTGAATGCATACATATGTCCATAGTTTCATTCATAGAATTTAGCTCTTCTTTGTTAGGGTAACATATTCTAAACTGTTTTGTTTTTGTTTTTTTTTTTTATCTTCATGCTTGACTGTGCATTTTTTTGCTGAATTTCATTACTTCCCTCATGATTTTTTGCTTGTCTTCACGAGCACTTTAAAAACGTTCACAAAGATAACACCATGTGAGAATAGTTTCTGCCACCTTCACAACCCCTTGCTATCCCATACTCACACTACTTGTCAGGAAGCAGATGGATAGTCCTTATCAGCCCTTCCATCAAAGACCCCTGATGTACCCTCAGGCAATTCTCCCACTTCATGTTAAACAACTCCAGCAAAGGAGAAATTCTACTTTTTTTTTTTCCTACATTTGGGCAACCATCACAAGAAAATGTATGTATGTGCACACATTCACACAGGCCTGCAATTGTAAGACTGCTGCTGCCTAGTTCTTTTGTTAAATTCGCAAATATACTGTTGCCCTGAAACGACTGCTAAAAATAAGGGGCCTACGATCAAAAGTTCAATAATCTATTAACATGGATTAGTGAAAATGTTGATGTTTACTTTTGCAAATATACATCTAAAGAGGAGCAGATGATAAAACAGCTTTTAGTTTTCTGTATTTATAACTGACAGATGGGTTTTGGTGAATAAGAAGCCAGTACACAGTACAACCCCAAAATAAAAAAAAAAAAAAAAGATTTTTGGAATGGTCTGTCCGCAGCCCTCTGTACAGCTAATTTAAGCCTCCTGATTATGACTTCCTTCAGTGAGTTACCTTGTCTTGACAGCTTACAAGGAGCATGTATTTTCCCTGGGGTGCTGCAGACCAGAGGTGGAAACCTGCAGCTAAGCACAAAGAGAGAAATGGCAAGAAATCACTTCACCGCTGCAAGCTTCCAAGCTCTTCTTTCTTGAGTAGGCGAAAAAGGAAACTTCTAAACTGCCTGTCACATCCTCTCACTGGTAACAACCATCACCTGGAAAGGGGACAGCACTGAGCTCATCTCTGGGACGAAACAATAGAGGAAAAGCACTGCGGAATGTGCTTGTTCAACACCGCCGCTGAGCAGGAGATGGATTTTATGTATCAAAGGAAATTCTGCTATTTTTAAATTGTTTTTTCCATGAGTAGGTGTCAAAAATGAAGCCTTTGAAATGTCTTGTCTTGTGATAACTTGTACGTGTGTGTGTGGGGGGGGTGTATCAGTCTATCAAAGGACTTTGTTTTGTTGTATTATTATTCTGAATTCCATTATCTGTTCTGCTCCCCAATACCTGCTCCAATAGCACATCTGTGCACCCACAGCAAACATATGTATAAGCAGACTCAAGGGGGTGGTTAGGTGCTGGCTGATCTGGCTGGGGTGCACAGAGCTCTGAGCAGCACCCAGAGCATGAGCACAGCCCCTCTGACCCTCCCTGCTCAATGCATGGTGGGTGGGGATGGCAGCAGGCAGCCCTGAGCGTATCCCGCTGCTGGAGAGCCAGCAGAGCAGTATTTCTGGAACAGCCTGATGAGAGCCACGTCGAACGTCATCTCTGCCATTCTGGTCATGCCTAGTTGCTGCTTACTTACAGGGAGAGAAAAGAAATGGTTTCTAGGTTTCTTGATTCACCTATTTCTTCTCATTTTTACTTCCAGCTGAAGCCAATGATAAGCTTCCATACTTCAAAAAATGAGGCATAACTTAAAAACTATGAGACTTGGGGATTAAGACTAATTGTATTAATATTTGCTGAGCAGATTAGCTCTGAAGAGCTGATAATTCATCAGCTCTTTGTTCACTGTGGTTTCGTGCCCATGAATTCCCTCTCTGGAAGTGGCTTGCTGCAGCATTTCTGTCTTTTGAGGTCAATGGGATGAGCTGCGTGGGTGTTTTTAGACACGAATCACATGCAAAAGGCTCATTCTCTTCTTTTTTTTTTTTTNTTTTCTTAGACAAAAAAAGAAAGGACAAGAAAGAACTCTGTTGCAGGTTGGAGGCATAGGTGCAGTGTTAAAATCAAGATTAATACTACTAAATGATAGCTGAATAAGCTGGATAGTAGTGAGTGGTGGACTTTACAAACACACAAAGAAACACTTACTAACCTAAATGGCTGTGCAGCCAAATTCTCTCTCCTACAGAAAGCTGCTTCCTAATTTATCCACACAGAAACAGCATTTTAAAAAATCTGTACCAAGAATAATGTACATTCTGATAAGATAAAACTATGGCTTTATGTATAGATGCATCTGGAATGTGAGGAATACTTAATATTTACACTCATTTCAATAACAGCAAAACAAAATAATGATCTCATATAATATTTCTTTTCACAACTACCATAGCATTTAATGTCTAGAGGACTTGTCTGTGTGTTCAGTACTGAAATGCTACAAAAACAAAAACAGGATCCAAAAAAGTGAAGATCCTTGATCTATCCTGGAAAAAGGCAAAAGGTCAGGAAAAGTGCAAGGCATTTTCCTTTCAAGTATGGCTAGCTTAGTTTCTAGGGCCCTGGAAACTATTTCAGGTTTCTTCCTTCTCAGTAAAAATTAAGTTGTAGGCTAGCAAGTAAGGGAACTGCATCCAACAAAATGTTTGCTGTGAACTGGTTTTGGGAAAGCAATTTAGTTTTCACATTTTGAAGCAGGAGAAATTGCTTTCTCATTGCTTTCTGCTCTAAATTCAGATGATAGCTGTGAAACATAATCTATAGAGGTAGAAGTAACCTCAACTCTAATATTGCAAATGCTCAGGATTGCCTGTCAGCTGAGTTGTCCATGAACTCAATGACTCTTTCCTGTTCTATATGTAAAAGTTTCAATGATTGCAGTATCATTATTCGCAGAAAGGAGGTTATGTTTGCAGAATTAAGGAATTCATGAATTATTTTTCAGATAAAAATGGAGCAATGATTTGGAAAACCCAGGGCCCTTGTCATCAGACTTTAAGCAGCAGTGTTTCCAGATTGTGTATTGCTATCTTTTTCATTAAAATCAACATTGCGATTGAACTTGAGTCTTGAAATATAGTATCTGTGGAAATGTAACTAATAATTGACTTCATTCATTCATCCTTCTTAGTTCAGACAGTACTGATTATCAAGTTTTTAACGTATCCTAAATACTATCAACTCAATCTTCATGCTACTGAAGGAAGTATTCATGCAGAATAACAGTGCAGATTTTTTTTATCCGGGTTGAAACTTTTACCTGTTTTTGTTTTAAACACTATCGGTAGTCTCTCAGTGTGGGTCTACTAAGCTGCATCCCTGGCTAGCTTCTCAGATTTATATTATCTAGTAAGTCCGTAAGTTATACTGCTGAATTATGACATTTCCTTGAAAAATAATAATTAAAAAAAAGCTGTCTCGTTTTTTTTCCTTCTCTTTCTCTTCCTTTTCATTATTATTATTTTTATCTTTCAGGAAGACAATGTCATTCTGAAATGCCCTTTAAGCCCATAGCTGAGGTTAGCCAAAGAGAGCGCAATATGACTTACATAATGTATAGGGCAGTGACCTCCTGAGGGCTTTGTTTCAAGCATATAATTTTTCAAGAACTCCAGAACACTACTTATTGATATTTTAGAGGTGCACAAAAGCTTGAAACTCTGACTATTTTGTAGCTAATTTATTCCCTTGCTGCATGCTAGCCTAGCAACCATACTCACTGAACTGGTGATATTTTTCACCATGGGTGAAGCTCAGCTTTAGGGAAGGCCCCATTCTGAAAGGCCTGCTCCAAAATGCACTGTGAGAGAAATTAAACTGCAGTTCATGGGAGCAAGTCTCCTTTCTGAAAGTCTGCAGTGGGCTTATGCTTTAACAGACAAAATAACAAATGCACATTTTGGGGGGGGCTAGGGAAAGTACAAGAGGTTGAGAGGTATTTGTAGTTGCTGAACTGCTGCTTTAAAAAGAAAATTCATCCCTCTCAGACCCCTTTCCATGTAGAACCTAAAGGCGTTTTTCTTCTTTTTAGTGAGGAGACAGTTATGCATTATTAAAAAATGGAGGCTTTGGTAGAAAACAGAGAAGCTTTGAGAACACCTTTAGGTTACACTTTTAGCAAGAACATAGGCAGTCTTCTTCTCAAGACTTAAGTTACAATTTGTCTCCTAGTTTTAAGTAATGTGGAACAATGAGGACAGTGCGATCTTTGACATTTTAAGTGCTATTAAAAGCAACATTATTAGTGCTCATTATTTTCTAAATTATTTTCTTAAAGGTCTCCACCTTTTCACCAGTCCTACACAAAATATGTACACAGTTCATTCCAGTGCCCATTTTACCAGTAAGCATATCAGAACAATTTTTTCTAGCATTTCAGGCAAAGCTAACCTTGCTGGATTACAGAGGAGACAAACCTACTGAATCAATCCTCTGTTTTGAGGGTTTACTCTGCTTCTGGGCACATTTGATATTTTTTTCTGCAACAAGGGAATGCAAGGTGGGCGTAGCAGAAATGCTGAGTCATGGCCCAAAGCAGTGATTGAGCACCTGGTGGGAAGGCAGAGCCAACCCAGGGGAGCTCAGTGCATGCAATGCAGCTGAAGGACTGGAAGGAGTGGATCCTGGCTCCACCTTTTGCCAGACCTCTTTGAAGAGTTGGCAGTGAAGGTGAGGGTATCTTGCTGGAGATCCCTGCGTACTTGAGGCCTTCTGAAGGTAAGCAGTTTCTTTCCTTTGTTTCTGTGCCTCTGGCTGCTGTGTTTGAGCAAATTGCATTTGCTGTGGCCTAGGACTTTGCTTCTCTGCTGTCATTGCTGCGCTTTCTATTGCGTTACAGGGAGAAGTGTACCTGAAGCTGATATGTGGATTTGCATTGTCTGATAATAAGTAACATATAGTTTTTAGAGTACTACTCATCTTTTCTCCCAAGTGAAGGCATCTCAACAGGGGTGTCCTATTAGTGTCCTATTCTTCGGACTGCTTTTAGACAGAGCTGCTAATTCACAGATCTCCACATATGCTTGAGAGCAAGTGTGTATTATTTTTTAATTGTGATAGATATTTGGGAGGATGAAGTGATGAAAACCTAGCATGAGAAAATAAGAACTTCATACAGACTTGGTTTATGTAGTCTACCATATTCCTGCTGTAAATCCAGTAGTGGTTGCGTAAGACATAATGGAGATGTCAGTGAATTATGGCACTACTGTTACTCTTGCCTATTGTCTCACCAATTGTTTCAGTTGCTTCCTGAGATACAAATTGCATTCAGGTTTTGCGTCTTATGGTCCTCACTGGGCACAGTCACCACAGGTTTGACTGAATAGTTGAACGTGTACAATTTTTAATTCACAATATCCCACCACTTGGAATTTCAAAATTGAACTGCTGTTTTCTTTAATAAAAAAAAAAAAAAAAAAAAAAAAAGTATTTTTCTTTAAAAATGTTTGGTCCTCATAATGATAGAACATTACCTTTTCCACTCATCCATTTTAAAATACAGCATGGATCATTTGGTACTAGATTTAGCTACGCCTTTTGAATTCAGACAGATTATTTTGATTGTTTATGTAACAGAGAAATATTGGAGACATACATTAAAGTATTAACTTTAAAAAAAAAAAAAAAGAAAAAAAAAGTTATTCAGCCTGCAGTGAATTAGAAAATTCATTAAGCCATCTGAACAATTGCTCCTGAAATCATATAAAGCTCTCCCTGAGCTGCTATTCCATCAGTGCTATAGAGTCTACTGTGCAAGAATTAGTAACTGACAATCAGGGACTTTTTCATACTGCAATACCAACAGATATCTTCAACATTCCTAAATTATCTGACTTTTAAATCCGGATAACTATTTTATTGAAGACCAAATTTTAAAAGAGTTTAGGAATGTAAACACAAATATAATAAAATAGACTTATACCAAACGTGAATGAATGCATTTCCCCAAATATAAAAATAAAATTCTGTAAGGCCTGTGAATTAACCTTCTGACATGTTAATGACAAAATATTATCATCTACTGATGAGAATTTTTATTCAAAGGCTACAACGTAGGTATACTTCAAACTATCCCAGTAGTCACAATACTAGCAGCATTCCCCTTTTGCCCAAGCAAAAAGACTTAGAAGTGGAAACACTTAGAAATACATAAGAATGTTTACTTTGTTTGAAAGTTAGATAAACATAACTACCAAATATGATCCTATAAGAGATCCTATTCTATTTCAATAGCACTTTGGAAACATTATTCAATAATAAGTTTCAAGGAAGTCTAAATCCAGGCTGATACAAATCACTTGAAGATATTTGCAGCAGATGTAAAAAGAGCAGTGTTAAGCACCACATTTGTGGGTCAGCACCACATCAACGGGTCAATTCTAATTTTTTATTCCACACAAAAAGAGCTTTGTGGTTTTAATTGAGATTTATCTTTTAATGAAATTAAGTATACACTTTTTGAACTTCTGTTTAGTGTTTTACATAGTATTACAATACTGTCTAGTTTATCCAGAGCTGGCTGAGCTCCAGTAATTGAAATAATGATCATTACATGTTTGTTCTGTTTTCTTTGCATTACTGAAAGCTTTGGCTGTTTAAATTGAAGGCACTATATAAACCTAAGACTGTTATTACTGAAGAATAAAGGAGCAAAAAAAAGCACAAAATTATAAGTATTAATATGATAGTGATCTTTGATTCTCCATATTCCAATTCAGATGTGACTGCACAATGATATTATGTTATCATATTGTTTAATCTAATCTTCCAACATACATTACAGCCTAACATTAAAAAGCTTATTCAGGAAACATTAATTTGCCTTGCAGATTGAGGAGTATGGAAATAAGGCGCTTTCTAGTTTCTCTTTTGAATTATTGACAGAACTTCTAGTAATTGCTCCTCTGGAAGAGATTAGAGTGAGTGAAGGTNGAAAGAAAGAAAAAAAAGAATCCCAAAAGCATTCACTGCAAATTTCTAATGAATTGTAAGACAGCAGTCAAAAGAAATCTATGTGGGCAGATCTCCTGTGCCCACAAGAGAGCGAGATGCAACATTTGTATGCAATTCAAGCACCTTCTCACAAATTAAAAGAGTGGAAAACGCTCAGGAAAGCAATACACATTGTGTTTATATGAGAATGTGGTATATTCTTATCTTAGGTTTCAACAAATGCTATGCCATAAACACCCTATGTCTAGACACAAAATGTCATGAACATAACACTGAAGATGTTGTGACTAGCTAACTCTGATTTGATCTTTAAATGTGATTTTTTTTCTGGTTAGGTAGGTTTGAAAAGATATTAGGAAATCTGATGTAATGCATTTTTGGGCGTATTTTTCTTAACCATATCACAGTCACGAAATAAATTTCTGCAGGCATATTGAATATTGTGAATGATAGAGTCTGCTGAAGTCTGAAGAGATAAGCCTTAATAATGCATTTTATGGCTTTTTCTTCTCAAGGACATCCAAATACATATAGCAGTGCTGAAAGGAAGTCATATGTATCTTTCCTAAATTTCTGTTTTCTTCCCTCAGCTGCTTACATATGTGGTACGCACATTGCTTGCCACTTCCTGGACCTACGTCCAAGTATGTTTCCTTTACAATTAAGAGAAGATCAAATCTGAGCATGAATAGAATATTGAATTATGCTTCTGCACTTCATGTAAACATTATGCTAGACTTCCAATAATGAGCAAAGAGATTTGTAAATTCTGAATTAAAAATAAATTCTTAGCCTTTGAAAAAGTAGTCCTATATTCTCCTTTTGGTATTACTGGATCACTTTACCAAGTAACATCTTTATATTTAATTTTGAATGAACAGAAAGAAAAATTCTACTATTTGCATAGTCTATGTGGTTTATTTGTATGTAAACCATGTTTCAGTGTTTTGTTACTGTTGTTTTTTCATTAACTACACTAAGTTCCTTCCTGTGTGCTGCTTTTTCAACTCCTGTGGCTTTTAATACATCTGCTTTGTTGTTCTCAAACTACCTCCATGCTACCTATATATTTTATGTATATAGAGAGTGNGGGGGGGAGGAGGGGAGGGAAGAGAAAATAGTGTAATCAGGGATATCTGAGGACACGACCAAGTAGTGTTTAAAATAGCCCATCACTCAAGTTACAAAGTCAAGCACTGAAAAACTGTCAGCCAAAAATCACACTTCTCTGAAAATGGACTGACACAAAAGCACAGCTCTCAAAAATCAGCAAGACATACTCCCTCAGTACTAAACATATCACCTTCAAAAAAAGAATAAATCCATATTTACATCATATTAGGTCTGACTAGTCAATGGCCCTATGTTTTGCACACCTTTCTTTTCAAATACCAACTTCAAAGAGTGAAATATCTAACATTAATTCTTACATAGACTAGAAAGATTCATAATATGGGTGCCATGTAACACCAGAAACACTAGATTTAAAAAAATATGTGTGTATTGCATAGAAAAATATTTCAATTTGAATGAAAAACATATCCATATTGGTACAGGAAATTTTGTAAGTATAGTAAGTCATGAGAACTGTAAATAGTGTTTTAGAATAAAAATCAAATAAGCAATAATTCTACAAATTAGATTTCCTAGCTTTGAGTCCTAATATTGATCTTTGTTAAGCGACACAATGTGAAGCAAGAATAATGAATTTTGTGTGAATGCACGCCAATAATTTCTTTGAGGTTCTGTATGAATTTTATGAACAACTTCCAGTTACTGAAATGAGTGAAATGTGTATAGCAAAGTGAACATAAATGTCCCAGTTAACAAATATAAAATCAAATATGACTATGATGCAGATTTTGAAGAACAAATTAATTTTCCTGATTTTGAGTACTCTGTATAATTTTAATTTCTCTAATGTACCTTTATATCCAATTCGTTAATGAATAAATAACATGAAATATGTTTTAAAGATTTTCTGCCTCGTAGGATAAATGTTGCTGAATAACAATGATTTTTTTCTTTAAAATTCACACTTTTTACTGACTGTGTCATCTTCACGTTCTTTATTATTAGTCATGTATACTTGTACACAGCACAAAAGGTTTTGGATTGTTTTGCAATATTTGAACAGCAAATCAAGTTGTATTGCTAGTACTGGACCACAATATCTTTATTCAATGAGTACACTCTTTCCAGCTGTAAAAAAGTAATAATTAAAAAAAAAAAAGCCTCTGCTTGAAAAAGATCTCCATTATGTTGTATTTGTTTTATAGTATGTTGTTAAATATTGTAAATGACAACAAATAAATGAAAATTTAACTGTTAAAAAGTATAATGTGATCTTCAAAGATAATTGGGAAAAAAAATCAAGGAAAGAGATTCTGGAAAGTGATCCTTAGCTAATTATACTAGCATAAATGGCATGACTTGAAGAGCACCGCACCATTTAACATAGCTTTGGATCTCATCATGCATCTTACTAAAAAATACTCTATACCAACTCATCCAAAGCAGTGAATATACATACAATAAACAGACAAATTTATATGGATATTAACATAACTGATAGCTTTAGCACTAGAATGATCTGAACCATTTTTTCTCTGAACACTGTTCAACAACTTATACCTGAATCTCATTTCTCTTGTACTAATGTAAGTCACTGACCTTAGTTTATGACAAAAGGTTGAGCAAACTGGGCTTGTTTAGTGTGGAGAAAAGAAGGCTCCGGGGAGACCTCATTGTGGCCTTCCAGTACTTGAAGGGAGCATACAAGCAGGAGGGGGAATGACTGTTTACATGGGTGGATAGCGATAGGACAAGGAGAATGGTTTTAAACCAAGACTGGGGAGGTTTAGGTTAGATATTAGGACAAGTTTTTTACTCCGAGGGTGGTGATGCACTGGAACAGGTTGCCCAAGGAGGTTGTGGATTCCCCATCCCTGGAGGCATTCAAGGCCAGGCTGGATGTGGCTCTGGGCAGCCTGCTCTAGTTGTTGGCAACCCTGCCCATGGATGATCATTATGGTCCTTTTCATCCCAGGCCATTCTATGAAAGTTAGAAAACATTACACTTAAAGTACACTACAAGTTATCTTATTTCAATATGGGACCCAGGAAATGTAGCTGTAAATAATTAGCCTATAAGAAACTTAGCAGAGTATATACAGATTTCTTATCCCACATGATATAAAAATAAAAACATACAATTTAAATCCATTTAGCAATACCAAAGGATGCATTTTTCTGACAATGTAATAAGTTGATATTGACTCATGATCAAGTACTGACACAGAAAATACAGGCAGAAATAAAAGATCTGTTCTGTCTCCGCCTAAAAAAACCCTACTTTCTTCACAGTTTTCTATGAACTGTTAAGAAAGGACATCAAATAGTTGATTACATGTTGAAAAAAAAAAAACAAAACAGTTTAACATGATGAGATGTGAGACTCGAGTATTTAATGCAAATGTATCTTGGTTACTATTGTTTCTTATTATTTTATTATTATGGACTGTTCAGCAAGTAGTGTCCTAATTCTGTAATTTTTAAATATCAGTGTAAATATGAGCTGATTTATACAGCTGATACACATTTAGCTCATTAGTTGATATAACTGATATATATTTAGCTTCTGGAGAAGGACAAAAGGCAAAATATTAGATTATAAACCAAGCCTTAGTAAATTTACCCAGATTATTACCTAGTAAGAATGCATACGCACATGAATGAGCATTTTAATAAAAATGTTTTAAATTCAGTCTTAGTTACCTTGCAACAGAAACCACTTTAAAGTAATAGCTATTTTTGTATTCAGGGAAATAGAACACTTAATTTGAAATATTTTACCGGAGATACAGAGAAAGCTAAACGTGAAGATGGCAAGCTCTTCCAAAGCTGAAGTAGTTCTGCATCTTTAAAATCAAGCTTGATAAAATTTACTCAATAAACTTCAGTAATCAGTTAAATAAAAACAAATATTCACAAACAAATCCTTATGTATGGGTCTGGTTGTGATTACCTATTGTGAAAACAAACACCATTCATTTTCTGGTGAGTTTTTAGAAGAACGAGCGAGAATTCTGTTTCACTGGTTTTTAATTTTAACACTGGGAGCAAGATGTTGACTCACTGACAAATTTATCTTGCCATGCTAAATTTCTACCTGAGAATTTGAGTTCAGTGCATGGCAAGAAAACCCTGCTCAATCCACCTTCGTTTCCTCCAGATGGCTGATGTCAGGAACAGCAGGGTTCATCCAGGCTAACGTTTGCAACGTAAGTATTATCCACTCTAAGTCAACCAAGTTTAATCCTTCAATCTCCATATACTGCAAAGGAGGCCTAAAACCTGGTTTAAACCAAGTTTATACCAAGTTTTAGGTAAAGATGTGTCCTTTCAATTTTTAATTTTTCACTCAGTTTACCACAAAGTTTGGAAAGCCAAGACTTTCCAAAAATGAACAGAAAGATATCATTAACTTTCCCCTTCTGGCTAGGTTTACATAGTGCCTTTAAAACCTTTGGCCTATAAAAAAGGGGGGGATGAAGAGNAAGTATTTTTCTTTAAAAATGTTTGGTCCTCATAATGATAGAACATTACCTTTTCCACTCATCCATTTTAAAATACAGCATGGATCATTTGGTACTAGATTTAGCTACGCCTTTTGAATTCAGACAGATTATTTTGATTGTTTATGTAACAGAGAAATATTGGAGACATACATTAAAGTATTAACTTTAAAAAAAAAAAAAAAGAAAAAAAAAGTTATTCAGCCTGCAGTGAATTAGAAAATTCATTAAGCCATCTGAACAATTGCTCCTGAAATCATATAAAGCTCTCCCTGAGCTGCTATTCCATCAGTGCTATAGAGTCTACTGTGCAAGAATTAGTAACTGACAATCAGGGACTTTTTCATACTGCAATACCAACAGATATCTTCAACATTCCTAAATTATCTGACTTTTAAATCCGGATAACTATTTTATTGAAGACCAAATTTTAAAAGAGTTTAGGAATGTAAACACAAATATAATAAAATAGACTTATACCAAACGTGAATGAATGCATTTCCCCAAATATAAAAATAAAATTCTGTAAGGCCTGTGAATTAACCTTCTGACATGTTAATGACAAAATATTATCATCTACTGATGAGAATTTTTATTCAAAGGCTACAACGTAGGTATACTTCAAACTATCCCAGTAGTCACAATACTAGCAGCATTCCCCTTTTGCCCAAGCAAAAAGACTTAGAAGTGGAAACACTTAGAAATACATAAGAATGTTTACTTTGTTTGAAAGTTAGATAAACATAACTACCAAATATGATCCTATAAGAGATCCTATTCTATTTCAATAGCACTTTGGAAACATTATTCAATAATAAGTTTCAAGGAAGTCTAAATCCAGGCTGATACAAATCACTTGAAGATATTTGCAGCAGATGTAAAAAGAGCAGTGTTAAGCACCACATTTGTGGGTCAGCACCACATCAACGGGTCAATTCTAATTTTTTATTCCACACAAAAAGAGCTTTGTGGTTTTAATTGAGATTTATCTTTTAATGAAATTAAGTATACACTTTTTGAACTTCTGTTTAGTGTTTTACATAGTATTACAATACTGTCTAGTTTATCCAGAGCTGGCTGAGCTCCAGTAATTGAAATAATGATCATTACATGTTTGTTCTGTTTTCTTTGCATTACTGAAAGCTTTGGCTGTTTAAATTGAAGGCACTATATAAACCTAAGACTGTTATTACTGAAGAATAAAGGAGCAAAAAAAAGCACAAAATTATAAGTATTAATATGATAGTGATCTTTGATTCTCCATATTCCAATTCAGATGTGACTGCACAATGATATTATGTTATCATATTGTTTAATCTAATCTTCCAACATACATTACAGCCTAACATTAAAAAGCTTATTCAGGAAACATTAATTTGCCTTGCAGATTGAGGAGTATGGAAATAAGGCGCTTTCTAGTTTCTCTTTTGAATTATTGACAGAACTTCTAGTAATTGCTCCTCTGGAAGAGATTAGAGTGAGTGAAGGTTAAAACTAAGGGAAAAAAAAAAAAAAGGTAAATAAATTAAGTTAGGGACAAAGATCTGCAATTATTTTGCATCAACTAGAAAATATTTGGTTTAATTTTTTCTAAAGCAAGTGGATTTTCCCTTGTGTAAAATAAATAAACAAAATTATTTAATATTTGAGTCTAGAAAATGCTGGCAAATCTCTTTTTCTCTGGTTTCTTATCTCCAGGGACAGATCCCATTCCCTTCGTCGACCACATTCAAATGGAAGGTATTACTTGAACTTTGCATCACTTCAAAAGCCAGGTAGCAGTCAGAATGAAGTGAGTTATACGTCTCACCACCTAATCTATCAGACAATTGTGTGAAAATCCTTTTACAAAGCAGGTGGTGTTCCAAACACCGGTTGAAAGGATCTGGGGATATTCCAGACAGCCCACACGGATGAAAGCTTTCTTAACCTACATTAAATCTTGATAATGCAATAATGAGTCTTTTAAAGGGATAACTCTAATTCCCCTATCTAGTGCAATAAAGACTGTATACAACTAATCTGCTTTGCCCTTTCAATTAAACTCGTCCAGGACGTTCTATGTAGTCAGCACCCTGAATGAGTCATTAAAATTCTCGTTCTGTAAGAGTTGTGTGCAGCCCACTGTTGTTTCTAAATTCCATTAAATCCAAATGGTCTTTATCGCTCCATGACCACTGTGACTTCAATCAGCCAATTTAATTACCTTACCAAATTGTCAGCAGAAGTAGCAAAGAAAAACAGGAAGGGCTGTGACGTTATCAAATTGAAATCTTCCTCTGCGCCGTTTAATCTAGAGCAGTCAATAACAATGCTTCTCACCTTCTTGCTGCCTTCCCGAGGCTCTTAACCTTATTCCTCTTTCAAAGATTTCTGTTGCTGTTTGTAAGACTGATTTTGAACTCCTTTCTGTGTGGATGTTAACGTGTATTTAAAGCTTCTTGTCCTTGACAGTAAAATTTTCGTTGGCTCTATATATTGGAATTACCACCCCATGGACCTCTTAGGGCTACTACACGTGTTTGCTTTGAAGATTTTGATCACACACTCGATCTGAAGGCAAAGCACCTCCCTGATCAAAGCCAGCTCTGTACGTTCTGCCATTTAAATGTATGCAGAAAGCTTACGCCCTTCCGCTAAAAAAGTGCCAGCATAAAATGCGAAAGAAAGACGGTGCACACCGAGGTTCTAGTAAAACTCTACCTCACCCAGCAGGCATTTCTCATCTGAGCTCTGGTCTCATAGCCATTTGTACAGAGCTAGCTCTCCCTGCTCTTCCATGTCTTTGCTGTGTCTAACAGCCATCTGATAAGAATGGTCACTTAAAACTCAGAAACGTATGGGTCAGCCCTCACTGACAACTGCACAGGCAGCAAACGCAATGGTGCAGCCTCCTGGCTGGTTGTGCCGAGACCCATTGTAAAAACATTCCTGTGTGGATAAGCTCAATCCTTCTGAGCAAAGAGGGCTCAGTTAAGTAGTACGGCAGATGAAACCTGTGCCACACTTTCACGAGAGAGTTCTCCAGTGGAGAGTAATTCCCCTCTCTAAGATCCCACATTGGAGCCGAGAAGTTGTTCCATTTTTTTTCTATTCTGACCCACAGATTACGCTATCGACCATACATAGCTCTATTTTACAACTGTTCTTATTATTTTGCTTTAGGAAGGACAATGGGAAAATGCTAGTTTTTGTAGTGGTTTGATGTGTTGGTTTTGTTTTTCCTTTTTCTCCAGAAAATAAATAAATAAATCAGTAGTGGGAAATTATTCCTGGAAGAGTACAAAACCATCTTTCCTTGAAAAGTATTCCACCTCTTTCGTCTTAGCTTTCTTTCACTTTTCAACTCCGTCGCTTCCCCCTCCCACCCTTCCACCCTCTTCTTTTTCGAGATGCATTCCTTCCCACAACACCCAAGCCCCTTTCCCATCTGCCTGAAGCCAGCTTTCACCGCAGACACCTGCAACACCAAACTAGCAGAGAGGTTAGACTATGGACCTTTAATTTTCTTTACATCCTCCACAAAGTGGGGAAAGTCTTATCGGGTCTGTGAGCTCCTTGGGGAGGATCCTTGATCTTTCACACATTTTCACCTGAGTAACTTGAGAGGGAATTGGGGCCAAACCGCTTTCCCGTCCCGCTAACCAACCTTTGCCGTAAGAAAGACGAGCAGGGTTATGTTCCGCAGTGCTCTCAGTAGCAGAGACAAGGCCCGAAAGGCACAATTTAAATAAAGAAGAGCGTTTTAGAGTACTGTGGAGTTCAAAGAGCACCGCATAGGAACAAGGAAGAAAAGAGGGGTTTTAAGCAGCCCGGCCTCTTACTGCCTTGGGCGAGAAGAAATGGGTTTGTGTGAACTCAGGTGGAGAGTTACTGGTAGTTAACAGCTCTTAATGGCTCGCTCATTCAGCCGTACAAGCACCGGCGTGTCTCGAGGGGGGGAAAGGCAGGAGCGAGGGGGCTTGCGGGACCCGGCGACGATGGGGCTCGGGAAGGACTCGGCCCGGCCCGGCCCGGTCCGGCTCTGTTACTTGATGTTTCCTGGGAGCTGCTGCCCTGGGTTTGCTCCTCCACAGCACAGAGGCACGGGATCAGAGAACTGTGAAAAGTGGTCCCCGATAATGGAGCGGATATGCCGACGATCACAGATTTGGGCTTCTGTAAAGGTGCCAAGTAATAAGGAAAAGGTTTCCATCACATTTAACGACAAATATCAGGCAGTTGCTATTCTCCTTCACCAGGCTGGGACCTGGCCTGATACCCACAGCAATGGCTCGGGTTTAAGTTTAATTGAGCAATTGTTTTAGCTCCTGTTAGAAACCCTCCGCTATGGTGGGCACAAGCCTTCTGTTTTTCCAGGGTTTGCCTACGAGAAGCCATTCCGGCGCCGCAGAGGGAAGCTGCATGCATGCCGCATGAAACAGAGTGTCACTTCGGTGAGGCTGGTGCAATGTCTGCACACCTGGCTGCCCCACTCCGGCAGCAGCGGGTGCGGGGTTGGGTGCAAACGGAGACATTGCACGGCCTCTCCGTGTGCCTGCTTCATGAAGCACAGGCAGAATCAACCCTCTGCCTCTTCGACAGCCAACCCAGGCGGCTCCAGCTCCCTGTGTGGTTGCTAAAAGATAGCTTGAGAGAGAGAAAGGACATGCTGGCTAGTCCCAACAATGACAGAAGCCGTGGGAAGGACAATGTGAATCCATGGTGGTTAATTTGCACAGGAGGAATGAGTGGGCTGGGGCTCTGGCAGGCTCCAAGATCTCCCCTGTTGCCATAGCACTGCTGGCTGAGGAAGAAGAGCGGGGGCTGGCAAGCTGCCTTCTGCAGGGAACTCCTCAGCTCTCGTTGCTCAGGGAGTAGTCCACGGCCAGAGACGGGCATCCCAGCCCTTGGTCTCAAGGACACTCGGAGGAGATGAGGACGGAGGGAAATTCTCCTCTCAAGAAATAAACAAAGGTCTTCCCTCCTCCCCACCATGCCTTGCACAGAGCTGTCATCCCTGGGGAAGGAGCTGGACATCTTTCACAGTGACAGAGTCACTGTACACCTGGACCAGGCTCAGTCCAGACTCTTTACAGAGGTGATGTGCAACAGGCCCAGCTGAGCAAGGGGGAAGTCTTCCTCCAGCTCTCTTACATCAAAGATTTTTCATACTAAACAACCGCTAAACTAAGCTAAACAACCACTCGCTTCTTCGAAGCCTTACAGTTGGGTTGGTGACAATTTAAAGACCAGAAAAATCATTCTGTGCTTTAGAAGCAGACTCAGTCTTCGCTGCTACAAACAATGGAGTGAGGGTACCCCATTACCCAACTGTGTGACCCGAGGGCAGTGTGGAAGGGAAGTTAGCCTAGAAAAATGAGAGCATGTGGGACCATGGTTGCTCTGGGTGGCAGAGTCCCACTGCCACTGCTCACCTCCAGCTTCAGAATTACTTATTGTTCCAGTCTCTCCCAAACACTGCTCAGCAGGGTAGCTCTGTAGGTACTCTGGATTACCAATTCAGAGAGGATGCTAAGCCAAAGGAGGAAAGCTCACCTTTTGGTGGTAATATGGCCAGGAAGATGCTTGTTTACACACAGCTACTCTTGAAAGTAATTCAAAGGTCCGACCCTTGGCACCAGTCACGAATCCCAGTTCGCCCAAACTGGACTGTGCCACATCACACAGCCCCAGCGCTAATTTCACAGCCATGATTATGAAGCAGACTGAATGCAAAATCAACCTGGCAGTGAAATACGGGCTCACTTAGCCATGTCCAAAGAAACAAGCATTCCTCAAGACGGTTGCTAAGAGCAACGTGCCTTAAGCACCACCTTTAGACCAGATGGAAGCAGAAAATAAGTGCTACTAGGAATTCATCACACGAGATCAGTAACAGGCTGGTGACTTTTTAATCACTACTAACCTTCCCCTCCAAATAAAAGTGAGTGCGTGGGGGAATTTAAACAAAATTAGAAACACACCGAGACACTACTCCCGGGAGAAGACGAGAAGCTTTCAGTGCCCCACGGAAAGAGATGTAGACGCTGCTGGCAGCTCCCAGCGGTCGGTGCGAGGGTGAGAGGCACCGAAGCTGCCGCCTGCCCGGGGGTGCCACTTTCGGGCTGCCCCATCCTCCACTCCCCCTGCGATTCGCCCACTTCGCCGGGACCGCAGCCCTCCCGGCCCGCAGACCTCGGCTCGGAAGTGAGGTTCACTTTCCCTTCGGTCCTGTCCCTGCCTACTGCAAAACTTTGACAGAGCAGGCATGGTGGCCGGAACGTCTCCCTCTCTTGTTTTCTTATGCACATATACACAAAAGCGCGCACAGTCAGTGCTGCTGAGGTTAGTTTCATGGTCCAGACAGGATAGTCTTTAAACTCGCTGCTTTCTTTGAAATCTCGTTCTAATCTATGATTTTTCTTCTCTCTTTTTGTTAAGGGGGGAGGTGTTGGAACTCATGCAACTTTTCTCACATAGAACAGCCTTGTTTTTGTAGTGTAACGCAATGATTCTTTCGCAAGCGTGGAACAAGGCACAAACCATCTCTAACCCAAAAACGCCAGAGAAGAGGCAAGCGAGTGGGAGCCCAGCCCCGAGGTGTCGGGTGACAGCGTCGTGCCCGTGCGACATCCGCTCAGATGGAGCAGAGGCGGGCGGCCGAAACTTAACAACTACTTGATAGGTTTTAACTGATGAAGCACTGTGCTTTCCACTACTATGGAAACAAAATAAGGTAAATTACGAGGGAGCCACGCAAGCTCCGCAGCCCCTTAGGCATAAGCGTTTGCCAGTCATTTTTCTCTCTATTGTTATTATAATTATCATCATCGTGCCGTTACTACGGCTACAATGAGCTGCATCGTCAGAAAAAAAACACACAGCAATTCATGCCTCCGGATGCAAAATACACAGACTTCGGTGCCCGACTCCAATAGCACGTCCCAGCTGTCCCCCAACACCCCCTTAGGAGTCAATCCTACGTAAATCGCATTCGGGCTGAAACGCACAATGAAAAAGTGTCGAGAAATCTTACCAAATCTTAATACATGTGTGGTTCCTTGAGAATATCCAATCCACAGTAAGCAAAGAAGGAGTCTAATGGTGCATCTGAAGACTGGATTAGTTAGAATAGGGGAAATAATCTTCATGATGTTTCTATGCACACACGCGCAGCCTTACTTCCCCCTTCTAAGCCGTCAGGTTTCTCGGTAAGGTGAGAATGAGAATAAGTAAACTGATGGCCCTCAGACACGATCACGGCATGGTCACAAAGAGAGGAGAGAGTCTACGCTTCCCAAACCCATTAGCAATCCCTGCATGTTCTTCATTCACTGCGCCAAGGAGCAACCTTCAACTGCAAGGAATGGTGGGACATCCATGTTAGTCGGGGGAGAATCCTTGAGAAATCCAAACACACACAACGTCCAGCCGAGTAAACCTGGGAGGCAAGAAAGGAGGAAAATCAATAGGTAATCCAGCTCGAGAAATCGCTGAGGTATCGCCACATAGTGAGAGTCAATGAGCACCAGCCGTTTCACTGGCGAAGCTTTTGCCGTGCTCCCATTCTACTGCACTGCTGCACAGCTCCTGACGCGAAGCCAAGATTAAGTGAGAGAAATTGAGATAGCTCCTCTCTTCTTAAGGCTGCCTGCCAGACAGCCTTCCTGATTTCTATTATGCAACAGATCTGATAGCCTAGCGTTGTCGGAGGAAAAAAAAAAAAAAAAAAAAAAAAAAAAACAGCTCGGTTTTATTTACAGCTTTCTAATTGTTATTAGTCTTTCAGTTGTTCTGAACAATAGCTATAAGTGCCTGTGCCGGGGGCGGGGGTGGAGGAAAGGGCTATAGGAGAGAAGGGAATCTGTTTTATAAAAATCAATTCATGCATTTTAATAGCTGACTGGCTGGCTCGAAATCACTTAGCTGTAGAGCCATGAAAGAGAATGCTGACGATAAAATCATGCATGTTGTCAAAGTAACGTTAAGGCTAAAAAAAGATCATGATATTTACATTTACTGACTGCTACTCGCATTAATGCATGAAAAAGGGAAAATGTGGTAGTTTGCCTACTGCATGTCCTTAGGAACTTGCCCCGGATCCAGTGGTTACACTGTACCAGCCTGCTTTTGCAAGGTAAACAGGAACCGGCAGCGCTAGAACTGCCTTGTTGAATGCATAGACTTGTATTTCAGTTTTGCTCTAAACAGTAACTTGTGGACTTACAGATTTATATTTTGCATTCTGTTTTGTCACTCTTTTTTTCAGGCACAGCATTCCTTTCACAGTATTGCTGTTCCTCCTTGTACAGAAAGGTGTGTGTAGTTTGTCAGTTTGCAGTTCTCAATGGAAACAATAGCACTGCCTAGTTTGATAGTGGCGTACTGAGTTTGTATCTGCAACTGCAGCCACGGACTTTTGTCTTATGGACAGATGTTCCAAAGAACTCACTCTCTAGAATAGTTGAGACTTTACCCTGAAATACAATGAGTTGTGTGCTTGTAACCATGAAAATAGGTGAAACTAGGACTGTCAGACTTTGCAGTCTAAGATAAGCTTTTGCTGAGTATACTTAAGCATTATTAAAAATATTAAAAGACAATTCCTAGATTCCCCACAAGGAAAATGAGTTCATTTTATTCTATATTCTGCCTGTAGATATCTTTTGTCTCCTTTATCTCCTTCCCTGACTTTTATTACCAGAGAAAATATCACTGAGAGACTTCCCCCACACATGCATACAGATGAACACAGAATAAACGTGACTCTACAGAATTAAATACTGATGATGCCAAGAAGATTAGAATAGTCTGAGAAATCTAGCAGAAGGAGAGCATGGCAAAGGTGAGTTCCAGTTTGTTTTTAAATGATACCTCTGTATTGTGGACATGTAAATAAGTAACAGCAGCATTTAAATTATTACTTGTAATGCTGGTGCTTTGTATCCCTGAAAGTGTTACCAATTCACAGTAACTTTCTTATCATTATGGCTTTTGGTTTCCTCAGCATGCTTTTACTTAAAACACTGTAAAATGCTGATGAAAATAAATGCACGTTCCGTGAAGGGATTATTAAACATCATTGATTTTTTTTTTTCTTTAAGATGGAGGCATAACTGCAGTGTCAAAAATAAGTATCATGAATGGCTAGTTCTGCAGTCTAGCAGGGAATTCAATCAGAAGGTTTGACTACTGGAGCACTTTAAAAAGAACACCTAGTGTTAAAAGCAAGGATATCTAGCGACTCCTTCAGTTCACACTTAGAATATCTCCGAGAAAAAAATGCACAGACTGAGATGCTCTTTCTTGTATTTGCTATATCTCATTCTTTTCCTCTTCTACTTTTACATCTTTTATCTTAGTCGAAGGAGAAATAAAACTCACACTGTTGAACACTCTGAGCATTTCTTTCCTTCCTCATCTTTCCTGTAATGTTACTGAAACAGAGGACATTAGACATCTTTTTAATTCTGACTGCTCATATATAGCTTCCTGCTCAAAGTGATTTTTTTATTTAGCTTAGTTTTAGTAAGCGTTTATGAAAGCATAAGATTCCTTAACAGCTTTAATACAATTGACAAGACAAACCTGGGACAAAATGACCACTTCAATTAATCTTATTTAAAAAAAAAAAAAAAAAAAGTAGCTGTAATCAAGCCCAACAAAAGTCCTAAATCACCGAGGCGTTTATAGAATAACTGGAATCATAAAACACCTTATGATTCATTGCTTTTGTTATTAAATGCTCAGCAGCCCCATCACACCCTCGACCGCACGCGTGGGACTGAGGGGGTTTCCTTGCTGACCTCCCTCCGCCGACGGGAGCAGCCCCAGGACCACGGATAGCGCCCAGCGAGGCCGGCTCGGCGACTTTCAGCACCGCGGAGAGCGCTACAGGCCCGCGCCCCTCCGCGGCGCCTACGCGGCGAGACCTACCAGTGCCCGAGAGTCTTTTTTCCCTCCAATTCTTTCACGACACGGAAAGGAAATTAAAATATGCTATCGGCTTCTTTAGAGACACATCTTATACCCTCGATTATGTTAGCTGGCTCGCTATTTTATGACATTTTATGGGTTCAGGAGTATTGCTGTTCTTATCTGCCATCACAGGTTGCCTAATGTTCGGCATTAACACCTTCTCCCTTCTCTCAAATCCCAACTCCCACTTTGAAGGGAGATCGTGGTTAATCCAGTACTGCCTTCTCAAGAAAATCACTTCCTTATTAGAAAGTAAAACTGGCAAGATATAAGATGTTTTAAACTCAAGGAATATTTGGGGTCTGAAGACAATTTACAGTCTATGCAGTTAAGTGAAGCATCAGAATACACCACTCTAGACTCCTTTTCTGTACACTGGACTTTAGCTTCATTCGATCTTCATAGAGGGAGGAGGAAGAAAGAGTAACCCTTACAAAGATCCTTTTATTCACCCTCCAGAATAATTTCAACATGGACATAGGAAAGTGTTCTTAAGTACTTTCATATTTCCTTCCTTGTAAGACATACAATTCAAAGGTTGGAGATCTCTAATAAAATATTCAGCTGGAGAAGCTGGTCTTGTCTCTTGGGGGCTTGTCACCACTGTTATGCAGTGCTTCTCAGATTAAAGTCTTTATGAAACTGTCCTCTTTGCTTCAGTGATCAGCAAATGGGAAATCCACAATTCCTTGGTTATATGTTTTAATTTGTTTTACATTTTAGACATCTATAGTAGACGTGGTAGTAATACATTTTTAATACACAAGGACAATGTCCAAGTGAAGGCGGTATGAAAAATAGTATTTCAGCTACAGGAGGGGAAGGAGAATAGATCATCTAAGGCCTTTACATCTTCTCTGAGTGATAAAAGCCTACTAAATTCTTCAAGTATGTGTCAGGTATAAATGGTGATCTTATGTGCCTAATGCTTCATTCGGAAAGGAGAGATGTGATTTTGATTACCTTATTACATCAGGCACTTTTTTTCCTTCAGATCGTATTTTCAGGTGCTGTTATCATAATAAAAGTTAATCCACTTCCAGCTAGCTGCCACCTACTGGGATGTATAGTTTTACCATATACCTTTTAAAAGGAAATGTCTTTCATTTTCAGGTCAGAGCTATGTCTCTAAGAACAGATGATAAATTTATTTTTTTTATCACTTAATCTACAGTTTTGTCCTCTCCCAACAACAACGTATATGAATTTAGTATGTATAAAACATATGATTCCCAGAGCTTTGTTTCTCGGACATTTTTTGGGAAACCTTTGCATGTGCTTCAGATTCACATACCACCACAGTCCCCCTGCTGTTGCAGTCTGGTGTGTGGAGACCCACAGTTTACCACAACACCTGACCAGCCCCTCCAGATCTCCAGGCACGAGTGTTGCAGCTTTGCTGACAGTGCAGTAATACAGTCCTCCCTTTTTAAACGTTTGCTGAGTTATTCCAATGATTGTTGATAGTATCATTGAAAAACACATCGCAGCCCACTTGCACTTCACTCCCACCAGCTATAAAACCCATAGGTCTCCTCTGTGTGTTATTATTAGCTCAGTCCAAATTTACAACCAAGTTTCTGCTGCGCTGATAATTAATGACATTTTAAGATGGTAATTAATTTTCAGCTAGCGGAAAGACGTTCATTCTAATTAACAGACTGAGTATGCAATAGATTAACTTGTTCAGGCACTTTTGGGTATCACAGCAATGCACTTTCCTAGCAGGTTTTAAGCAGCGAGAACAAACATTTATGACATTATCTACAGATCAGCCTTTAGCCCCTTCAGTTTGCTTTGTGGCTGCGGAAGCTATGAAGGATTTCGGGAGGAGAGGAAGGCTGTATAACGTTTTCCACGCTCTACTCCACTAAAAGTTTCTAAGGGAAACGTGAAGAGAGGTGTCATGATGAAGTATCCATTCCTTTTCAGCGCGCACAGGGCTCTCTTAGTCATGCCGCCACTGTAGGCAGGAATGTCTCTGGCTTCATATAGAGAGCGTCAGCGCCCTGGCTGGGTTAGCGATGGATGCTCGCCCAGAGCATGCTGAATTTGTTCGGAAACCAACGCCAGGACTGCCGACAGCCGAAAGGTGGGATGGCTGCACCGGCAGTTGGCGCCGGGGCAGGGGCAGGAGGAGACCTCACGGAAGGAGAGCCAACAAACAGTCTGTGGGTTGTCCACCCACAACTCGAGTGAAGTTAGTGCTCGTTTCTCACCTCTCCTTCCCCAGTCGCGGGGGACACCCCCGGGCTCGGCCACCTTCAGCCCGGTGGCTCAGGGCTGCTGAGGGAGTCGGACAGGGAGCAACGGGTGGGCTACGCTACCCTGGACGCTGGCCCCACTTCCCACAGTAAGGTGAGGAGGAAGGCGAGGGAGAAGAAGAATGGAAAGCTACAGAGCCCAGAGGCAGGAGCCGGCCAGCCTCGCGGTGCCCGTGTCTGCCAGCTCAGCGCCCGCTTTGCCCAGAGACACCTGGCTGGGAGACAGCGCGGTGGGCAGCTCTCCCGGCAGTGCAGAGACCCACCCGCCGCCACCATCACCCCACCGCTGCCCCTCACTCGCATGCAGCCCCTCCGGGCAGCCGGAGACCCCGGGACGTCGTCCTACCTTGAGCTGCGGGCGGGAAAGCGGGAAGGGAGAGGAAGGCGGAGGCGGGGGAAGGAAGGGCGGTGGCAGGACGCCGGGGGATGCCCGGGCTGCGGTGCAGCCGGCGGCCGGGCACCACTGACGGCGGCAGCAACCGGCGGCCGAGGGAGGGAGGGAGGGAGAAAGGGAGAGAAGGAGGGAGGAGAAGGGGAGGGAAAGGAGGGAAGGAGCGAGCGAAGGAAGGAGGGAGGGAGGAAAAGAGGGAAGAAGACCCGCCTCCCTTCGGGAGCGCTGCACAGCTCCCTTTAAAGGAGCAGAAACCCGCTTCCTCCGCGGCCGCCGCTCCGGGCTCCGCAGCGCCGAGCACTGCCGGGCCAGCAACAGCAGCGGGCAGGGCTTCACAGGCGTGCGGCAGAGCAGAACCGCTCCCAGTTCCCCATCCACCGCTCCAAGGGCCGAGATCGGCGGACAGCGCGTTTTCAGAGCACGAGAAATCCGAGCTCCTGAGCGGGGTCCCCAATTCCATTTTGCATGTATGGAGGCGATGTGAGGGGTCGGACCCTACCGCTCTCAAAACGGCACCCAGCAACCCCTTCCCTGTCCCCGTGGCCGCAGGGGTGACAGAAATGTCTGGGTGCCCTCGGCCGCTTCTCTACATCATCCTCACGGTGAATTCCTCCTGCACCCCCCCAGCCTCCCTCCTCCTTGATCTAGCAGGGACAGAGCTCCAGCAATTTTCCCAATCTTGTCCAGAACAGAAGGAGCTGGGACAGCAAGGCTGTGGGGTCGAGAGAGAGGGCAGGCAGCAGCCAGCCAGAGCCCGCGGCGTCGGGAAGGCAGAGCGGGGGCCTCCACGCCCGATTCACTTCTTAGTAACAGCGCTGAGGGACTGGGGGGGGGGGGCNAAAAAAAAAAAAAAAAAAAAAAAAAAAAACAGCTCGGTTTTATTTACAGCTTTCTAATTGTTATTAGTCTTTCAGTTGTTCTGAACAATAGCTATAAGTGCCTGTGCCGGGGGCGGGGGTGGAGGAAAGGGCTATAGGAGAGAAGGGAATCTGTTTTATAAAAATCAATTCATGCATTTTAATAGCTGACTGGCTGGCTCGAAATCACTTAGCTGTAGAGCCATGAAAGAGAATGCTGACGATAAAATCATGCATGTTGTCAAAGTAACGTTAAGGCTAAAAAAAGATCATGATATTTACATTTACTGACTGCTACTCGCATTAATGCATGAAAAAGGGAAAATGTGGTAGTTTGCCTACTGCATGTCCTTAGGAACTTGCCCCGGATCCAGTGGTTACACTGTACCAGCCTGCTTTTGCAAGGTAAACAGGAACCGGCAGCGCTAGAACTGCCTTGTTGAATGCATAGACTTGTATTTCAGTTTTGCTCTAAACAGTAACTTGTGGACTTACAGATTTATATTTTGCATTCTGTTTTGTCACTCTTTTTTTCAGGCACAGCATTCCTTTCACAGTATTGCTGTTCCTCCTTGTACAGAAAGGTGTGTGTAGTTTGTCAGTTTGCAGTTCTCAATGGAAACAATAGCACTGCCTAGTTTGATAGTGGCGTACTGAGTTTGTATCTGCAACTGCAGCCACGGACTTTTGTCTTATGGACAGATGTTCCAAAGAACTCACTCTCTAGAATAGTTGAGACTTTACCCTGAAATACAATGAGTTGTGTGCTTGTAACCATGAAAATAGGTGAAACTAGGACTGTCAGACTTTGCAGTCTAAGATAAGCTTTTGCTGAGTATACTTAAGCATTATTAAAAATATTAAAAGACAATTCCTAGATTCCCCACAAGGAAAATGAGTTCATTTTATTCTATATTCTGCCTGTAGATATCTTTTGTCTCCTTTATCTCCTTCCCTGACTTTTATTACCAGAGAAAATATCACTGAGAGACTTCCCCCACACATGCATACAGATGAACACAGAATAAACGTGACTCTACAGAATTAAATACTGATGATGCCAAGAAGATTAGAATAGTCTGAGAAATCTAGCAGAAGGAGAGCATGGCAAAGGTGAGTTCCAGTTTGTTTTTAAATGATACCTCTGTATTGTGGACATGTAAATAAGTAACAGCAGCATTTAAATTATTACTTGTAATGCTGGTGCTTTGTATCCCTGAAAGTGTTACCAATTCACAGTAACTTTCTTATCATTATGGCTTTTGGTTTCCTCAGCATGCTTTTACTTAAAACACTGTAAAATGCTGATGAAAATAAATGCACGTTCCGTGAAGGGATTATTAAACATCATTGATTTTTTTTTTTCTTTAAGATGGAGGCATAACTGCAGTGTCAAAAATAAGTATCATGAATGGCTAGTTCTGCAGTCTAGCAGGGAATTCAATCAGAAGGTTTGACTACTGGAGCACTTTAAAAAGAACACCTAGTGTTAAAAGCAAGGATATCTAGCGACTCCTTCAGTTCACACTTAGAATATCTCCGAGAAAAAAATGCACAGACTGAGATGCTCTTTCTTGTATTTGCTATATCTCATTCTTTTCCTCTTCTACTTTTACATCTTTTATCTTAGTCGAAGGAGAAATAAAACTCACACTGTTGAACACTCTGAGCATTTCTTTCCTTCCTCATCTTTCCTGTAATGTTACTGAAACAGAGGACATTAGACATCTTTTTAATTCTGACTGCTCATATATAGCTTCCTGCTCAAAGTGATTTTTTTATTTAGCTTAGTTTTAGTAAGCGTTTATGAAAGCATAAGATTCCTTAACAGCTTTAATACAATTGACAAGACAAACCTGGGACAAAATGACCACTTCAATTAATCTTATTTAAAAAAAAAAAAAAAAAAAGTAGCTGTAATCAAGCCCAACAAAAGTCCTAAATCACCGAGGCGTTTATAGAATAACTGGAATCATAAAACACCTTATGATTCATTGCTTTTGTTATTAAATGCTCAGCAGCCCCATCACACCCTCGACCGCACGCGTGGGACTGAGGGGGTTTCCTTGCTGACCTCCCTCCGCCGACGGGAGCAGCCCCAGGACCACGGATAGCGCCCAGCGAGGCCGGCTCGGCGACTTTCAGCACCGCGGAGAGCGCTACAGGCCCGCGCCCCTCCGCGGCGCCTACGCGGCGAGACCTACCAGTGCCCGAGAGTCTTTTTTCCCTCCAATTCTTTCACGACACGGAAAGGAAATTAAAATATGCTATCGGCTTCTTTAGAGACACATCTTATACCCTCGATTATGTTAGCTGGCTCGCTATTTTATGACATTTTATGGGTTCAGGAGTATTGCTGTTCTTATCTGCCATCACAGGTTGCCTAATGTTCGGCATTAACACCTTCTCCCTTCTCTCAAATCCCAACTCCCACTTTGAAGGGAGATCGTGGTTAATCCAGTACTGCCTTCTCAAGAAAATCACTTCCTTATTAGAAAGTAAAACTGGCAAGATATAAGATGTTTTAAACTCAAGGAATATTTGGGGTCTGAAGACAATTTACAGTCTATGCAGTTAAGTGAAGCATCAGAATACACCACTCTAGACTCCTTTTCTGTACACTGGACTTTAGCTTCATTCGATCTTCATAGAGGGAGGAGGAAGAAAGAGTAACCCTTACAAAGATCCTTTTATTCACCCTCCAGAATAATTTCAACATGGACATAGGAAAGTGTTCTTAAGTACTTTCATATTTCCTTCCTTGTAAGACATACAATTCAAAGGTTGGAGATCTCTAATAAAATATTCAGCTGGAGAAGCTGGTCTTGTCTCTTGGGGGCTTGTCACCACTGTTATGCAGTGCTTCTCAGATTAAAGTCTTTATGAAACTGTCCTCTTTGCTTCAGTGATCAGCAAATGGGAAATCCACAATTCCTTGGTTATATGTTTTAATTTGTTTTACATTTTAGACATCTATAGTAGACGTGGTAGTAATACATTTTTAATACACAAGGACAATGTCCAAGTGAAGGCGGTATGAAAAATAGTATTTCAGCTACAGGAGGGGAAGGAGAATAGATCATCTAAGGCCTTTACATCTTCTCTGAGTGATAAAAGCCTACTAAATTCTTCAAGTATGTGTCAGGTATAAATGGTGATCTTATGTGCCTAATGCTTCATTCGGAAAGGAGAGATGTGATTTTGATTACCTTATTACATCAGGCACTTTTTTTCCTTCAGATCGTATTTTCAGGTGCTGTTATCATAATAAAAGTTAATCCACTTCCAGCTAGCTGCCACCTACTGGGATGTATAGTTTTACCATATACCTTTTAAAAGGAAATGTCTTTCATTTTCAGGTCAGAGCTATGTCTCTAAGAACAGATGATAAATTTATTTTTTTTATCACTTAATCTACAGTTTTGTCCTCTCCCAACAACAACGTATATGAATTTAGTATGTATAAAACATATGATTCCCAGAGCTTTGTTTCTCGGACATTTTTTGGGAAACCTTTGCATGTGCTTCAGATTCACATACCACCACAGTCCCCCTGCTGTTGCAGTCTGGTGTGTGGAGACCCACAGTTTACCACAACACCTGACCAGCCCCTCCAGATCTCCAGGCACGAGTGTTGCAGCTTTGCTGACAGTGCAGTAATACAGTCCTCCCTTTTTAAACGTTTGCTGAGTTATTCCAATGATTGTTGATAGTATCATTGAAAAACACATCGCAGCCCACTTGCACTTCACTCCCACCAGCTATAAAACCCATAGGTCTCCTCTGTGTGTTATTATTAGCTCAGTCCAAATTTACAACCAAGTTTCTGCTGCGCTGATAATTAATGACATTTTAAGATGGTAATTAATTTTCAGCTAGCGGAAAGACGTTCATTCTAATTAACAGACTGAGTATGCAATAGATTAACTTGTTCAGGCACTTTTGGGTATCACAGCAATGCACTTTCCTAGCAGGTTTTAAGCAGCGAGAACAAACATTTATGACATTATCTACAGATCAGCCTTTAGCCCCTTCAGTTTGCTTTGTGGCTGCGGAAGCTATGAAGGATTTCGGGAGGAGAGGAAGGCTGTATAACGTTTTCCACGCTCTACTCCACTAAAAGTTTCTAAGGGAAACGTGAAGAGAGGTGTCATGATGAAGTATCCATTCCTTTTCAGCGCGCACAGGGCTCTCTCAGTCATGCCGCCACTGTAGGCAGGAATGTCTCTGGCTTCATATAGAGAGCGTCAGCGCCCTGGCTGGGTTAGCGATGGATGCTCGCCCAGAGCATGCTGAATTTGTTCGGAAACCAACGCCAGGACTGCCGACAGCCGAAAGGTGGGATGGCTGCACCGGCAGTTGGCGCCGGGGCAGGGGCAGGAGGAGACCTCACGGAAGGAGAGCCAACAAACAGTCTGTGGGTTGTCCACCCACAACTCGAGTGAAGTTAGTGCTCGTTTCTCACCTCTCCTTCCCCAGTCGCGGGGGACACCCCCGGGCTCGGCCACCTTCAGCCCGGTGGCTCAGGGCTGCTGAGGGAGTCGGACAGGGAGCAACGGGTGGGCTACGCTACCCTGGACGCTGGCCCCACTTCCCACAGTAAGGTGAGGAGGAAGGCGAGGGAGAAGAAGAATGGAAAGCTACAGAGCCCAGAGGCAGGAGCCGGCCAGCCTCGCGGTGCCCGTGTCTGCCAGCTCAGCGCCCGCTTTGCCCAGAGACACCTGGCTGGGAGACAGCGCGGTGGGCAGCTCTCCCGGCAGTGCAGAGACCCACCCGCCGCCACCATCACCCCACCGCTGCCCCTCACTCGCATGCAGCCCCTCCGGGCAGCCGGAGACCCCGGGACGTCGTCCTACCTTGAGCTGCGGGCGGGAAAGCGGGAAGGGAGAGGAAGGCGGAGGCGGGGGAAGGAAGGGCGGTGGCAGGACGCCGGGGGATGCCCGGGCTGCGGTGCAGCCGGCGGCCGGGCACCACTGACGGCGGCAGCAACCGGCGGCCGAGGGAGGGAGGGAGGGAGAAAGGGAGAGAAGGAGGGAGGAGAAGGGGAGGGAAAGGAGGGAAGGAGCGAGCGAAGGAAGGAGGGAGGGAGGAAAAGAGGGAAGAAGACCCGCCTCCCTTCGGGAGCGCTGCACAGCTCCCTTTAAAGGAGCAGAAACCCGCTTCCTCCGCGGCCGCCGCTCCGGGCTCCGCAGCGCCGAGCACTGCCGGGCCAGCAACAGCAGCGGGCAGGGCTTCACAGGCGTGCGGCAGAGCAGAACCGCTCCCAGTTCCCCATCCACCGCTCCAAGGGCCGAGATCGGCGGACAGCGCGTTTTCAGAGCACGAGAAATCCGAGCTCCTGAGCGGGGTCCCCAATTCCATTTTGCATGTATGGAGGCGATGTGAGGGGTCGGACCCTACCGCTCTCAAAACGGCACCCAGCAACCCCTTCCCTGTCCCCGTGGCCGCAGGGGTGACAGAAATGTCTGGGTGCCCTCGGCCGCTTCTCTACATCATCCTCACGGTGAATTCCTCCTGCACCCCCCCAGCCTCCCTCCTCCTTGATCTAGCAGGGACAGAGCTCCAGCAATTTTCCCAATCTTGTCCAGAACAGAAGGAGCTGGGACAGCAAGGCTGTGGGGTCGAGAGAGAGGGCAGGCAGCAGCCAGCCAGAGCCCGCGGCGTCGGGAAGGCAGAGCGGGGGCCTCCACGCCCGATTCACTTCTTAGTAACAGCGCTGAGGGACTGGGGGGGGGGGGGCTCCGGTAACGAGCCGTAATGCAAAATGCAGCCTCCACAGCCCCCTGCAGGATTGTCAGTGCTCTCCTCTCGCCCCCTGCCCCGCTCGCCCCCGCAGCTCCACAGGCGTCTGACCGATTTCCCCTTTTCTCCTCCCTATTTTGTTTGCCGGCTCAGACATGCCTTGGGTCGCTGCAGGAATCCCCCTATGCCTATCCCCGCCCCACTGCCTTCCTAGGTTCGATCTGCCGTCCCCTCGCCTCTCCTTCAAGGCCAATGCCCGTCCCCGCATCCGCACCCCCAGAGGATGTTCAGGCGTTGCCCTGCTTCATCTGCCCGAGCATCCAGCAGGGAACCGCGGTTATAGGGGGCGGAGGGGCTCGAAAAGCGCTCGAGAGGTGGGGGTTGGTGACTGAGAAGCTCCTATAATTAAGTAAACAGCAGAGTTGTTGTGCGGAGTAAATAAATAGTCAATGATCGCATTGTCGAGGCGAGCGCAGGCGGCACAGACTGCGCCGGGCTCGCCGCGATCGGGCCGCTGTGACTTGCAGCTTAATGGCCCCACAGCACAGCCCTTAATTACTAACAGCGCGCTGCCGCGGCCGACAAAAAATTCATTAGTCACTTCATGTGCCTGAGGCCGTAATAGAGATAACTCTGGTCAAAAACAAACGCGGTGACAAAGCGAAGAGCTCGATGTCACCCTGGGAGCGAAGGTGGACGGCAATGAGCGGGTTGCTGCTTGTGGGGCCGGCGGGCAACCCAATGGGGAGACTCCGCAAACCTGAGCCGGAGAGAACCTGCAGGAGGAAAAGGCATTGCGGGGATGGCCACAGAAGCTGCTACAAGATCTCCGCGACCTGCGGGGAGTGGGAAACGTGTGAGATTTGTTAAGCAAATAAGAGTTGTTCAAGCAGCGGCTCTATGCAAGCAGAGGGGTCGATCCGCCTTTTGTCACGGAGCACTTCTGCTCTGTTACTATCCCGAGTTTCCAGACCAGGCAGACACACGAATATGGGACTCAAAAGTGTCCTTCTGAGATGAGAGAAAGGAAGGCAGGAGAAGAGAAGGGATGAGGCATTTCAGGTCTAATATTGCAGGTAGGTTGTGTAATACCGTCATGTAATCATTTCACCTAAACTACATTCATGCAGAACTTGTTGCCTGGATAACAATTCTGTCCTGACATGAGACTGTCAATGATAAACAGGCTACAGCAGTTAACACAGAATCTGAGTCTCCCTCGGACAGGATATTCCCAATGTCACCAGTGCTGTTACCAACATTTATCGCTGTGGATATATGAGGACTTCACATATGCATAATTATTACTCAAATTAAAAAAGTTGGAGCAGGAAGACATGAATGAGCCTAAGATCACACTACAAACCAGTGACATAAAAGGAAGACAATTCAGGATTCTATTTTCTCATGCCTTGACTACTGCAAAACCCCCAAATTTCAATACCAACGAAATTTCTTGTGATGATTCTTCCTTTGCAAATTATCAGTACTGACCACCAGAAAGAAGCATATAGGAACACACAAGCCTAATTTGTCAAAATTAAAAATGAGATGTACAACAGAATGTGTCACACCAAGTCCTGGGCCTCCGAAAGAAAAAACAAAAACAAACAGAAAACTCACAAACAAAGCCCCACAAGCTTATTCAGTTGATTCTTTTCTTTGAGGTTAATCATTTTAATAACATGCAAAGCTGTCAAAGGTGAAGATACATATTTGCTATCTCTTCACCGGTTACTTGAAACTTTTTGTAAATATCAACAGAATTTCAAACGTTGAAAAAAAGTAAATGAATTGTAGAGATCTTCATGAGAATATTTTCTAGTTTTGTTTTGTTTTCCCTCAGAACTATTTCTAAAGACAAAGAATTAAATAATCTGGGTTTAGCACAGTTCCATCCCATTAGGTGCATTTACACCATTTAGTCTTAGAGGTGATGTAAACTTGTAGCCTAATTTCCTTAAGATTAAAAACAAACAAACAACAACAACAAAAAAAACTAAAGATGACAATTTTTTTTACTGCATAAATGTACTATTAGGACTCCGAATATTCAATACGTATTTTTTTGTTTCTCACTTTAGTTTGAGTCAGATATGCCAGTGTAAACACTGACAGAATTTAAGATCTATCAAAAGGATTTCAAAAGAACTCTGTGAAAACGGCAGATCTACAAAGAACCACAACTTACCAACATCATCCCTTAGGTGTTCTTATAAAGCTTTTCTGTTCAAATTAATGACCCCAATCTGAATACTGACACTTGTTCAGGATGAGTAATTCATAACTTGTGTTCTGACATGGAAAACAATGAAGGGAATCATAGAATCATAGAATGGCTTGGGTTGGAAGAGACCTCAAGGATCATGAAGCTCCAACCCCTTTGCCGCAGGCAGGGCCGCCAACCTCCACATTTAATACTAGATCAGGCTGCCCAGGGCTCCATCCAACCTGGCCATGAATGCCTCCAGGGATGGTGCATCCACAGCCTCTCTGGGCAAAATCAACATTCATAGGCAATTGCAAGTATATTCCTTTTGTTCTTCCTGTCAGATTTTTTTTTTAACCTTTTTGTTGTTTTGAAAAACACTGGTTTGTCCTTCAGGAAATCTGTCCTACTGCTATGTGATAGGGAGTTCTGGTACAGTTCATGATCAAATAAAGACTTGTTGTCATATTAGTTGAGTCAAGGAAAATCATCCCAGATTTCAACTTTCCTCACAATTCTTTGTGGCTTTTAATGATGTTCTTGTTACAGCCATATTCCTAGTCAGGCTGGTTGTATATATCAAATATCATACTTCTTGAAGTCAAAATGGGATTTAATAAATGAAAAAAACCTCATCTTTTTCTAGACGTGATAAATCCCTGTTCTGGTATTAGCCACTTGAGGGAGACAACGAGCCACAGGTTACATTTGTTAATTGAGAGGTTTGCACTCATTGCGCATTACTGTTAATTTTAAAAGTATAGGGCCAGTGGGTTTTCCTCTCTCTCCACTGTCAAACAAGATGGGCTCATCTCCTGACTTTCACTAATAGCTCTTAGGAATATTTAGCCTATCCAGATGATTCCCAGATTCTAGAATTAATATCTCACACTTGAGCAACCTGGTCAAGCTCTTATTCAACTTACATGTTGATGCCTTGTTGTTTTAGAGGTGCAGTGAAGTGTATTACATAAATAAGAAGCTTAAGGTAAAACACTACTAAGAACCACAAATGAATAAAAGCATTCTTTGAGCCTGAATACCTTTCAACAGATAAGTATGACATGGGTATTTTGTTTAATTTATTTTGGTGCCAGCCACAATGCAGTGTACAATATTCCTCAAAACTGCAGAATATTATACAAGAAACATTAAAATATTTAAGTAACGTTATGTGGGTATGCAAATGCCACTTCCATCTTTAAGAAGGTTGAGAAGGATGATTCAGGGGGCTACAGGCTGGTCAGCCTCACCTCCATTCATAAGAAAGTGATGGAGCACAGAAACCCTTTCCAGGACAATAAAATCATTGGAGATAATCAGCACAGATTCAGAAAAGTTCACATTTGACCAAAGAAATTAGATGCATGGAAGGAAAATGTTAATGGATCAAGAACACCCTGCAGCAATATACAAAATTTAAAAAAAAAAAAAAAAGATGGAACCTAGACTTAAAAAATAATTATAATGGATATAAATGTAAACCATTCAGAAAAAAAAAAAAAAAGAAAAATAAGAAAAATAAATTAGGTCTTGTAAGCACAATGATGAAACAGCTGTAAGAAAACATTCTGTTTTATGCCCTAAACAAGAACTGGATACAACATGAACTGGATGCCTTATAACATATCCCTAAACAGAACTCCAGTCAACAAGAAAACTAAAGCTTCCATTTAATTAGTGATGAGCAGAATTATCTCCAGTATAAGTCAATGCCAAAAGAGGCAAGTTTGAAATATATGAAAGAGTACACTCTGAAAATGTGAAGAAACTTTATCATTGAAACAAGTATCAAACTCAGTAATAATAAGAGAATGAAATGGGTCTTTGATCATTATGCTTTTTCATGTCTCTCTCAGAATCTACCATACTAAAAAATTAACATTAATCATGCATCCATGAGCTGCAACAGTTTTTGTATAGTTGTATAGTTATATTACCAGTATACTTGACCCAAATTCTTCTGGCACAGGGGACTTTGTGTTTGTTGTCACATTTATAATGTTAGCAGAGACCTTTTTTCAAGTACTTGAGGGATCTATTCATAGCGAACTTTTATAACTAATTTTCAAGGGGGAAGATTATAGCAGGAGAAATTATGTTAAATATTGTTCCAAATGCCTAATCTTGAAGAAATAATATAAATAGGATTGATAGTTGATATATTTAACATACATCAGAGAGTAGGTCTCAATCCTCAAAAATGCAGCCATTTAAACCAAGTCATCTTTTACACTGTCTGATGAATTATAATTCATCTTATTACTTTTTCTGGGACTTACGAATCAATAGAATCCATTGTCATTATTCACATACACTATGCCACATATCACATGTTAGTTGTGACAGCCACACAGTAGCTTAGTCTTTAGTGCTAGCTACTCACTAGGACAAATGTTAAAGGATGCTTCATTGACTTCCAATTTTCAGAATAAAAGAATTACACTTTACTACTGTGTAGAGAATTGCCACAAGACCTGTGCAGTGTTTAAATCTCTTTGAGGTTTTGGAAACTGAATTTCACCTAAAGCAAGCATACACTTCTAATCTACCTTGAAATTATTTTAGTTTGACTATACAAAGTGTATTTAGTTCATTTCAGGGAGGCAAGGAAATTGCTCCACAATTCAGACTGATGTAGTTTATCAGATATGCAAAGTCATTTCTAGTATATGAAAATATTCCTTAGAGCTTATTCCTCTACAGTATGAATTTTACGTATATAGAAAGTCACATAACATGACATGATATTTTAAAACATAATAATGACCTACTTTAGCAATAATAACCATAAATGAAATAATGGAGCCACAAATAGTATGTAAATTCAACATCTTAATGAAATTATTCAAACTTTTATTCATCCAATTTTTTTTACGTTTTACTAAGCATTTATAAGAATCTTTAATTCCTTAATTTATTTGATATCTCATTCATTTATTGGGAAAAAGAAACAAAAGTTTCAACTCAGTCTGAACTTCTAGTGAAAAAAAAATCTTAGCTATTGGGAGAACAGTTTAAGCACAGTAGTTACTTGGATTCAAATATTTATTTAAATGCCTTTTCAAATTAGTATCTGAGAAATGATGGTCACAATTCAGTGAAGACTGCCTGCTTAACATCCCAGTTTTGTACAGCCCCCAGAATTGTCCTGATAGTTTAATTTCTGTATATTGTTAAAATCCATTGTCCAGGAAAACCTTCTAAAAGCAAAAAGGACAAAAGAGGGCTTATTTTTCATTATCTGAGATTGCTGGAATTTTAAAGTTGTTAAGGGAAAAAAAGGATGTTGGACATACTATTCTGAGAGAAAGAGCAGGACATGGGAGATATGATGAACCCAGTGCTGTAAAGAGCACAACCAGAACCTAAAACTGAAACAGAAACTAAAAATCAGGGAGGATAAGAGAAATAAAAGTATTTGAGTTGACAGGCCCCTCACTGTGAGGAAGGGAGGAACTGAAGGAAAGGAAATCTGAAAGGAAATAAAATATTTTAAAAGTACTGAAATTGTTTGAAAGCTGAGAGAAGGCACTATGTTGAAACAACTGCCAGAAGAAGTGCAGTCTTGCTGAAGATGAAAAGAGCCATACAGGCTATTCTTGGACAACCTAGGAGAATTTGATTCTGCTTAACACTATGTACCATGCAAAGCATCTTTATGGAAGTTTTTAACTCAGTCTGCAATCATTCTAACTAGTTGCATTTTACTCCCAATTTGGCCTACTTTTTGTGTCTAAAAATAGTGAACAAGGAGGCCTTGAGATCACCAGATGATCAGACTGTCATTCTTATCAAAGCCAATGTCCGGTCCAAAGAGAAACTGAGAAATATTCTAATATCCTAAATTCACTTAAAACAAAAAGATAACAAAACCACCTGAGTGTGGCCCCCTTATTTCAGTGTGTGTTTTTTTTTTTTCTCCTAGCAGATAAGGGGCATAAGTCTGTTCTGATACAAAAGAGAAGTGATCCATCTTTTCCAAACATAGGATAACCTTTAGGTAGTCCTTCAGAAAGAATACATAAATTAAATTAAAATTCTCATCTCAACAGGATAAATTTAATATGGAGACCAAGAAAGAAGAGACAAGCACATTGAATCAAGATTTAATTTGAAGTCAAATGCTTTGCTGTTTTTGTTTCTTTCAGTCTTGACACACGTCCAAGAAGGCAGAATTAGAAGTAATGATACTTCTGTCTTTCATGTTTTATTAACAAGTCTCTTAAAACTGGAAAACACACAAACAAAAAAAGAACAGGAGTAATTCTATAAATTACTGAAGAGGAAATTGAGATAGAGCAGAAACAAAATCAAGTGAAAACTAGCTCTTACTAACAGTAATTTCTTCTACATGTGACTGCAACTTAAGTAGCTGGAACACATATGAACCAATGTGATAACTCCTACTCTTTCACTTGCAATGAGAGATGGGAACATTTCACCAAATGATAAGAACATTTTCATGTAACTCTCTTTATTTTACAGTAGGTAGCACTGTGAGTCAGATGCTTAAATAAAATTTGGAACTTTGAGCAGCAAGTTTTTCCCCAGGTCTCTCAGTTGAAATAATTTTGTATGGATTTCTCCATAGCAGGTACCATATGTCCTGAGAAAAGCCTAACTTGTTGCTTTATTACACTCAAGGAGCAGAATAAAATTAGATTAAATCACCCAGATAATATCTGAAATCTAAGGTACCTATATGTCTGTAACTAATATGAGAACCTGCCCAGTGAATTAGCTGCAGCACCAATTGATGGTGGTATTATTTACCGTCTTATTTGTAAATAGGCAATATTACTTCACGACAACCACAAGTTTTGAAAACATGTATTTAACAAATTTATTATTTTCTTAGCCTTTTCCTAATTTTTATCTTAGGAAAACCCTATAGAAAGGATGTTCGTCAACAGGGAAATAAGAATTTAAAGTACCTCCAGTTGTAGATATTCAGAAAGGAAACATACTTTCGAGAAAAGTTTCTCCACATTATAAATCATGTCTTCTGATATCAAAGCACTGAAAATATTTTTCTATTATATTATGGAAGAGTACTACTGAATCTTTCTAAAATTAATTCTATGCAATCTGTACAACATTGGCTAAGCTAGCTAAATCAGTGCAGTGAGTTTTTGACCATTTCTAATCTTATGCTTAGAGCTGCAGTTCTTCAGCCTGTAAGGTGGAAATCTCCTATTACAGTCTACCTATAATTCATGTCAGTGTAGTATAAAACTAGAAGTTTTGCCCTCCATTTCCCCTGCAGTGTTCATCCTGTCCTTCTGTGCTTACCATGAAACAAAGAAGCACTTATTTATATACTATATAGGATATTCACAAATTAAACAGAAAACTCTCAGCTCTTCAGAGCTTAAATTGGTAACCCTATGCCATTTAACAAACAGAAGAATAATAGCAAAGATATAGTAGAAGCTTTAGTCTTCTCATAGTTTAAAAAAAAAAAAAAAAAAAAAAAAAAAAAAAAAA
>JACDJE010000613.1:17810-27877 GCA_016647715.1 Pavo muticus | reverse complement strand
AAAAAAAAAAAAAAAAAAAAAAAAAAAGGCTTCATCTTCTTCACAATCCCATTTAGATAATTCTATATAGTTCCCCATTCCTGAAGGTGTTCAAGGCCAGGCTGGACGGAGCCCTGGGCAACCTGATCTAGTGTTTGATCTGGTGACCTGCAACCCTGCTCGCAGCAGAGGGGTTGCAACTAGATGATCTTTGAGGTCCCTTCCAACCCAAACCATACTATGATTCTAAGATTATGATTTTATATATTCATAAAATCTCCCTCAAGCCTTTCATTTTCTAGGTGAAACAATCCCAGTTCTTTCAGTTTTCCTCATAGGAGAGATGCTCCAGTCCCTTAATCATCTTCATGGCTTATGTCAAACTTTATTATGTCTATATTTAGTACTTGGAAGCCCACAACTGGGTACAGTACTCCAGATGTGGCATTACCAATGCAGAGTAGAAGGGAAGGATCACCTCCCTTGACCTGCTGGCAATACTTAGACTAATGCAGCTAAAGATACTATTCGCCTCCTTTGCAGCAAGGGCACATTGCTGGCTCCTGTTCAGCTTGGTGTCACCAGGACCAAGAGGTCCTTTTCTGCAAAGATGCTTTGCAGCTGAGTGTTTTCCAGCACATACTGGTAACTAGAATTGTACAGGTCTTTGTACCTGTCAAACTTCATAATGTTCCTGTCATACTTTTTCTCTAGTCTGTCTAGCTTCCTCTGTATGGCAGCAAAACCATCTGGTGTATTAGTCTCTTCTGTTTTTTAGCAAACTTGGAGTAGGTACACTCTGCCCCATCATCCACATTTTGAACAAGGTTAGATTCTTTATTCACCCCCAGTGTATACTGCTAGTTACTAGATTCCAGCTAGATTTGGTGTCACTGATCATCACCTTCTGGGCTTGACCATTCAATCAGTTTTCAGCCCACCTCACTGTCCGCTAAACAAGCCCACACTTCATCAACTTCTGCATGAAAATCTTATGGGGGAGGTGGTGTTGCACTATGACATCACCTTTACCTGCCTTCCCTTTAGTCTTACCCCATAAACTCTCTGTCAGCTCCACATGCATCCCCAGGTAGAGCAAGGTGCACTCTCCAGCTGCTCTCACATAAAGGCCAACTCCCTCCACTCATCTTCCCAAACTGTCCTTATATCTCCTCATTGCAATACTTAGTCATGGAAGCTGTTCCACCAGGTCACTGTGATCCCAACAAGATCATAGCGCTGCAACTGTACACACACCTCTAATTCATGTTTATTCCCCATAGTGCATGCATTAGAGTACAGGCCCTTCAGAGAGGCACCTCTGCATAATGAATTCTTACAAAATTTTTGGAGGATTTCTCCATGATGGTGCCTTGTTGGCATTTCCTTTCTTGCATGCGAGTTCTGGAGGTGAGTCTGCTAAATTCCTGTTTTGAGAAAGTTGTGTGTTCCCCCCCATCACATCACCCCTTGCTCATTGATCCTGGCTGTCACTCCCCCACAGAACTGCTGGTTGTTCTCTTTGTCCCCCGCCATTCTTATTTTAAAGCCCTTCTTAGTAGGTCAGCTATTGCACTGGTGAATATATATGCGTGCATAAGTACTGCGCATGAATCTACACTGTAATATGTAAATGAAGGACAATAAGATGGGGACATATTTATTCCCTTCATATTAAATCTCTAAAAGGGCAGTGTGATGTAGGAATTACATTGCAAATTGTCTCGTGGAACAGGCTACAGAAAATACTACTTTTCAAATGAGTGTCGTCAGAACAATTTACTTCTGTACTTTATGTTATATTTTTTATTTCTTATTTTCTTTATGAGGATTTTTTCTAGTATTTTTAAATCATAATTAGTGTAATGCCATGAAACTTTTTTCAAACATCTCTTATTTGAGAGGTTCTATAAAAGATTAAAAATGAGGTAATAAATACAAAACTGCTAAAAAGCCATTACAAAAAAAAGCTTACTGTACATTTAAAACTTGCTTATGTTTTTGCTTGCACTACCTCAGCACAGAAATACCTTTGCATGGCATAGTAATTTTTAAAGAGTAATTTTTTAATATGAGAAGTACAAAAAGTATTTTTTAAAATACAATTGTGTTATAAGATTAAATGCAAATGCATTTAGAAAAAAATATAATTCTGAAAGCTTAAGAAATGGGAACATTATACTAACATAAATGCCATAGTTATTATAACTAATAGGTAAAAATCAAGTACTGTGCTATTGGTAGTGGGCATTCTTCCTACATTATCACATCTAATATCTGTAATCCAAGTGATGGAATTATAATCAAACAGAAAATCTTTAACAGCTTGAAATGCACAGTGAGAACAAGGTGCACGTAATTTAGTCTGACTATGAAGCAGTGTAGAGATGTTAATGTTTAGCAGACTGTTACCAGCTAAACTGAAGGCTCTCAAATCTACATCTGCTCCTGTAGTGTCACATGGAAATAGTCTACGTTTTCGAATAAAAGAATATCCACTTAATAAAAAAAAAATTATGTTTGTATTCCTGTTAACATCAAAGACAGCTGCAAGTTCTATGTATAGGTGTCTGCATAGAGACTCAGACCTTCAGTTATGTTGACCTCGATTAGTGAATTATTCAGTTTGAAAGGCTGTTTCTAAAGTCTTACGTGCATTCCTGTGCTTTTTTTCATGAAAGTTACTATGCTGTGATAGGTTTCTGTATAATAAGCTAGTCACTGTGGTCCTCTCTCTTTTTGGGAGGCGTTACCATACGAAGTACTTTTGGGCAATCTTTAGAGACAAGCAAGGTTCCTCTTATCCCCTTCTCCTATGCTGTCCTTCCAGGAATGAGTTAAAAGAACTGAGGAAATTAACTGAAGAATTTGCATTCCCTCCAATAAAGTATACTGTGTTTACTATCTCTATTTTCTTTTTTTATATTAGCATAAACCAAGACTAACTTCAGAGCATTCAGTAAAGCTTTGCACCAATGTAAGATCAGTACAACTGATTGAAGAGTCGGGCCTTACATCTCTATAATTTACAAAGTTCTTTAGATCTGTTTTATAAGCCCTAATTCCAGTTATAAATGCTTATGATAGTAAAAAAACAAACAAACAAACAAAAAAAAAACCCAACCATAGATCACTCTGAAAGTAATGCCTCCTATTTATTTCCATGGAAAATACAAAAGATACAAAGAGCACAATAATACTATTTGATAGAGCAAATTCATCTACAAAACACTATTTTACAAAACACTCACTGCCATTAGCTATGTATTTTCACCAGCGACAAACAAAATCCTGCACACCATACTTATAAAAATCTGCACCAGTAGAGGTGACCCACCGTTGCTGTCACCACTGCTGAAACACATCACCCACTGCCTCGCTGTGCTCACATCCAACTATTTGGTCTCCATAAATGTTTAGCAGGCATTGATGAATGAGTGTGAATGGGGTGCCATTTTTCTGCATGGAGGAAGTCAGTTCCACACTTTTGCTTCCTATGTACTTCCCTATCAGACACCATTGTCAACACCATGTAATGGAATATTGGTGGGAACATTCAACCTCTGCTGCCGTACCATCAACATCCCCCTCTGGCATTGTCAGCCAACATAATAAAATAGGAGGCATTTCTTTCAGATTTGCCCTTGTATAACCTGAAAAATTTTGATCCAGTATATAAAGCTACCTAGTTGTCCACATTTATCCCATCTCTCTGTTTAACTTTACATAAAATGTAATCATGTTAGACAAATTTGCTAGAAATTCATATGGCATATTATCCCAAAACATCTCAAAAAAATCTCAACACATTAGTCTTCTATAATGCCCCCATTATTACCGATGGTGTTATAAAGGAAAGGGAGTAAGCATTCACACTAGGGATTCTCGCAGCAGTGGTAGGATTCTTAGAGACACAAGAACTACAAACTTCAGCACTCTTAACAGAGACGATAGCAAATATCACTTACTGGTGAAAATCACTCTGGAGGACAAAATCCTAAACAGTTTAAGCTTTCATGTTGACTTTACATAGTAAAAATAGAAGTAGCCCAAGGTGGAACTCAAGGCTGAATTTGCTGCTTCTTTACTAGCAAGACTGCTCATGTGGTGCTATGACATGAACATGGCTGGGTGTCTGAATATTGTGTTTCATAAAATTCATTAGAAAAACTCATTCTGATAGAGTTAGAACACAGAATCTGAAAAAGCAGATAGTTTGATGGTTAAAGAATAAAGAAAATGGATTTAACCTAAGGCATACCATATCCTGGTTTTGTACTGCAAATGTCACAACTAGATTGAAATTTTGGAACAAAATAAACTAGAAAATAACCACAATGTAAAGAAAATAGTCTAACTGCCTGAAGTTCTTAGTAAAATTTTGAAAACATTAAAATTTGTAAAAAACATTAATGTGGTAAGAAAAATCTTACCACAGGCTGGTTGAGGTGGGAAGGGACCTCAGGAGGCCATCTGATCCAGCCCCTCTGCTCAAGCAGGGACCCCTAGAACAGGTTGCCCAGGACTATGTTCACATGGCTTTTGAAGATCTCCACAATCCCTCTGGGCAACCAGCGCCAGTGCTCTGTTACCTTCATAGTAAATAACTGAACTATGTTCAGTTAGAACATCTTATGCTCTAGTTTGTGCCCCTTGACTTTATTCCTGACACTGGGCAACACTGAAAAGAGCCAAAGGTTCCATCACCTTTTCATGTATTTATATACATTGATAAGAAGCTTATAGCTTATTTAACCTTACGTCTGATTTGAAATCAGAAAACAATTACACACTCTTCCACAAACTGTGCAAAAAAATAATCTTGCTGAATTTGAGACAAAATTGCAACTTTCTTTACTGCTTGAAATAGTTGACTTCTTCCATTTTTCTTAGAGTTTTGAACCTATAGTTCTTCCTCAAAATAAAAGACTCCAGAAAGACTCTCTTACTTGCAATGTAAACACATTAATTTGTTCAGATGAGAGCATTTTGTTTAACTTCCATTTTATATTACTAAAGTCCTAGGACTAAATATTCATCTCATGCAGTTACATAGATGTTGCAGACAGACCTTCAGTGAACAGCTATTACAGAACTAACCTTGATCCTTTTAAAAGAACAATGGAATTACATTCTTTAGTACCATCACAACTTATTTTTAGGTTGCTGCATTGTATTTGTAAGAAGCAAGAACTATCAACACACAGATTGCAAACCAAGATCCTTCCTTTTGAAGTGTATGCTTTTATACATGGTCCATTCAATTAATACTCATAATATGGTGAGCAAAATGGATAACCAGTGCAGTTCACAATTAAAATGTTGAAAGTATGGTTTAAAAAAAGAGTCATGCTTTCAGAGCTATTCTACTATTAAGCGTATCACACTATGAAGCATAACTGTAATATTTTATACTGCATAAAAAGCAGTATAAACTGTTTTGAGGAATCTCTGTAATGCAATTAGTTTTTATGCTTGCAGTTTTAATGAAAAAGTATATTCATAGGTAATAGGAATGAAAGAAAATTGTCATCCAGCTTTCAAATAGGACAAGATTACTTCTTATTTTATGTTTGCCAATGGTTTTCTACAGGAGAACAGCACTACATCATTCTAGTTCACTGACAAACACTTTAGCTCATTAAGTGAGGTGTTTAATAAGTGATTACACAAGTCGGGTGGGAAGACTGTGAGTATTGCTCTTGATTCTACAATGAGACCCAGCTTCTGCTTTCTTTAGAATTTTGTCCGTTGCAAGGGTGCTTGGGGTTTTTTAATGGCATTTACTTGATTAAAGAAATAACAGATACACTAGCTGTATAAATTTAAATAATTTTATAGACATTATCTGATATTCTCCTTCATAAGACAAATAATCTTAAAAATACTAATGTCTAAGAAATATAGTACAAAAAACTGCTGAAAGCAGTTAAATTCTTATTATTTTATTATTATTTATAGACTCTTTTCCTTCCAACAAACAATAACAGAACTGAAAGATTCATCACAGTCTCACAGTATTCTTCTGGGGAAACTGGCTGCCTGTAGCCTGGACAGGTATACCCTTCTTTGGGTAAGGAACTGGCTGGCAACCTGTTTCAAGTGGTGTCCCCCAGGAGTCGGTACTGGGGCCCATCTTGTTTAATATTTTTATTGATGACCTAGATGAGGGGATTGAGTGTACCCTCAGTAAGTTTGCAGATGACACCAAGTTGGGAGGAAGTGTTGATCTGCCTAAGGGTAGGGAGGCCCTTCAGAGGGATCTAGATAAGCTGGATCACTGGGCTGAGGTGAACGGGATGAGGTTCAACAAGGTCAAGTGCTGGGTCCTGCACTTTGGCCACAATAACCCCAACCAGTGCTACAAGCTTAGGGATGAGTGGCTGGATGACTGTGAAGAGGAAAGGGACCTGGGGGTGTTGGTTGATGCTCAGCTGAACATGAGCCGACAGCATGCCCAGGTGGCCAAGAGGGCCAATGCCATCCTGGCCGGCATTAGAAATAGCATGGCCAGCAGGAGAGGTAATCATCCCCCTGTACTCAGCACTGGAGAGGCTGCACCTTGAGTATTGTGTCCAGTTTTGGGCCCCTCACTACAATAAAGACATTGAGGCCCTGGAATGTGTCCAGAGAAGGGCAATGAAACTGGTGAGGGGTCTGGAGCACAAGTCTTATGAGGAGAGGCTGAGGGAGCTGGGATTGTTTAGTCTGAAGAAGAGGAGGCTCAGGGGAGACCTCATTGCACTCTACAACTTCCTGAAGGGAGGTTGTAATGAGGAGGGGTTTGGCCTCTTCTCCCAGGCAACAAACAGGACCTGAGGAAATGGCCGCAAGTTGTACAGAGGGGGTTTAAGTTAGATATAAGGAAAAACTTTTTCTCTCAGAGAGTGGTCAGGCACTGGAATGGCCTGCCCAGGGAGGTGGTGGAGTCGCCGTCCCTGGCAGTGTTCAAGAGGCATCTGGATGAGGAGCTACGAGATATGGTTTAGTGGCTTGTGGTAGCAGCGGTAATGGGAGGATGGTTGGACTAGATGATCTTGTAGGTCGTTTCCAACCTTGTGATTCTATGATTCTATGATTCTATCCAGGTATTTTCTGTCAGAGGAAAATCCAGTTTTAGGGAGTTTGACCTCTTGTTTCACTGCTTTCAATAAACCTTGAAAAGAAATGGTAAAGTGTAACCCAAAATTTGATTCTTTCTACAGAAACTGTACATGATATAAAGCGAAACTGCTTGACAGAAGTAACCATCTTGCTCTTTCTAAGTGTTTTAGAGCCATAATAGTGAAGGGCCTCCCTCATCAGTTATTTTTGTTTACATTACTGCTCAGGATTGCTTTGATGGTACCGTATAACTGACAAAACTTTCTGAAGGCTCAAAGAATAAGTGACAGAATCATGCTCAGGTTAAACCAACTGTTTTTCTATTTTAACATATTTCTCTCTTTTTTTTTTTTTTTTTAATGAATCTTATAACTTTGGAGATAACAGCTTAACTCCTCTGAAGCAAAGCAGAGGATTTAATTGCTAATGGATTTAATTGCTTCAGTCTCCATCTTGCTGTTGTATTTTAGCTCTGGATAATTTATTGGTTTTTTTATAATTGTCAAAAATATGTTATTTGGATTTTCCAAGCAACCCAGAATCTGTGCTAGATATTTGGGTAAATGATCCATGAAACTGTAAGAATTCAGGGGGAAATGAGATAGATTACTGATGAATTCTGCTCTAACATTTTAATGGCAGATATGAGCAGCTGAACCACAAAACTTTTATAGTCAGAGCTACTTTGTTTACTTCTATTATGTTTTTTTGTGGGTTTTTTTTTTTTTTTTGTGAAAAATAAAACTTTTGATTTACTTATGCAAACACTGTGTATCAGTCTTTACATATTTATAGGAATTGTTTTTGTGCATAAGGCTGGCTAAAGAACTTTCACAATTTCTCTAAAATAATAATAAATAAGGTTTGGAAGCCTGGGGAATCCCTAATAAACATGTATATAAAAGACTCTCCTTTTTCAGTGTGTTTCAGGTGGACTTCAGTACTATATCTGGAAAACAAACAATATGCAAACTACAATTTCAGCCATTTAGAGATGCAAATATGATGTCAAACCACAGGAGACACCAGCATAAAAAAATCTACTTCCACATTCTGTGGAAATCGATGAAGTAAGAATACAGAAAATATCAGCAAAGCCTTCAATAATGCCGATAAAAAGGCAAGAGTAAAAATTTTTTTATATCTCCCAGGAAAGACGAAACATTGGTACAAGTAAGAAAAGCAAACATCCAAGTTTAGTGAAGTTGTGCATGACAGTTCATTGCAATGAGAACATAAATGTAAGAAGGCACACGCACATGCATACACGTATATGGCAGTATTACAACTGGAGATATATCATTCTCCTCATTTCCATCAGCAAAGAAAACAGAAAACATTCAATTTAGAAAAAAAAACGAACAGCTTCAGGAAGAGAAAGTGCACGTAGACAACGTAGCTGGAAAAGAATGTGGTCTTGGAAAAGGGAACTGAACAATAATATTGAGTGGCAGCCAATATTAAACATGAATATGAACCTTGTGAAGGCATTGGACAGCACTGTGTTACTTGTGAACAAACAGTGCAAACAATCACAAAAACAAACCAATCAACAACAGCAAAACACTAAAATTATGAATACTTCTGTACCATTTTGAATGAAATGTCTTTAAATCCACTCAAGATATTTTCTGATCATTGCTATATGTTCTAATTTTTGACTGATTTTTTCTAAACATAACTGAAAATAAAATAAGAGAGATTAGATAGTAGACGTTCTCTTATCACTTATTTCCTGCTTGTATCTACAATTATAGAACAAAAATTATTAAGATATAATTACCCTAATTGTCCTGGTGGCCAAGAAGGACAATGGGATCCTGGTGTGCATTAAAAGGCGCATGGCTAGCAGGTCAAGGGAGGTGATCCTTCCCCTCTACTCTGCCCTGGTCAGGCCTCACTTGGAGTACTATGTCCAGTTCTGGGCTCTCTGGTACAAAAAAGACATGGATCTCCTGGAGAGAGTTCAACAGAGGGCCACAAAGATGACAAAGGGCCTGGAGCATCTCCCCTATGAGGAAAGGCTGGGTGACCTGGGCCTGTTCAGCCTTGAGAAAAGAAGACTGAGAGGGGATCTTATTAATGTTTATAAATATCTTAAATGTGGGAGTCAAGGAGACAACCTCTTTTCAGTGGTCTGTGGGGACAGGACAAGGGGAAATGGCCATAAACTGGAGCATAGGAAGTTCCACACCAATATGCAAAGGAACTTCTTCACAGTAAGGGTAACAGAGCACTGGAACAGGCTGCCCAGGGAGGTTGGGGACTCTCCTTCTTGGGAGGTATTCAAGACCTGCTCAGACACCTATCTGTGCAGCCTGCTGTAGGGGGCCTGCTTTGCAGGGGGGGGCTGGACTTGGTGATCTCTAGAGGTCCCTTCCAGCTCCTACAGTTCTGTGATTCTGTGGTAATGAAAGGAAATATGGAAGGCAGGATGTCTTCGAGGGGAATATATCATGCTCTGTGGACTGCAGTGTACAAGTAGCTTGACAAACAGAAGCTTACCCATGCTCCTCCTTTATCAGAGAGGATGTATAGTAACAGAAAGCCACAGCTATGCATTTTTCTACTCTTCCATTGCCACTGGTAAAACAGAAATGGGAGGGCAAGATACAGTGCACTAAAAGCAAGACAAAAACCTTTGACTTAAAACAATTTTGAAGCAAGTACTACTTCAGTACAATAATATCTGCTACGATTCTAAACATGAATGGTTGGCCTAAGAAGTATTTTTTGCCCATCAGTCCTCTGAGAACAAATTAGTCTATGGCTCACATTCCTGACAAATTCTATTGCTCTTGAACTTATCCTTGAAATTCATATAAAAATTCTGATACAATTCTATTTCAGAACTTCTGCAGGCAAAGTCCACCTGTAGGCAGAAATCAGTTCTTAAAAAAACAAACAAACAAGCAAACAAGAACTGCATGAAGTCTTCAGTATGGTTAAACAGCTGATTAAATATCTCAAGATATATATGCATA
>JACDJE010000613.1:0-10542 GCA_016647715.1 Pavo muticus | reverse complement strand
TATATATATATCTCACAGAATCACAGAATTGTAGGGGCTGGAAGGGACCTCCAGAGATCCTGGAGTCCACCCCCACACCCCGCCAAAGCAAGCTCTCTACAGCAGGTTGCACAGGTAGGTGTCCAGATGAGTATTTAATATCAGGGCAGCCCATTCCAGTGCTCCGTCACCCTTACTGTGAAGAAATTCTTTCACATATTTGTGTAGAACTTCTTATGCCCCAGTTTATGGCCATTTCCCCTTGTCCTGTCCCCACAGATCACTGAAAAAGAGGTTGGCCATCTCTCTTTGACTCCCACATTTAAGATATTTATAAACATTAATAAGATCCCCTCTCAGTCTTCTTTTCTCAAGGCTGAACAGACTCAGGCACCCAAGCCTTTCCTCATAGGGGAGATGCTCCAGGTCCTTTATCATCTTTGTGGCCCTCTGCTGGACTCTTTCCAGGAGATCCCTGCCTTTTTTGTATTGGGAAGCCCAGAACTGGATACAGTACTCAAACATGTACATATATATTTCAAACAAAAGCAGCATATACATTTGGTGCAATTATGAAGCATTTCATAATGAGTTCCAGCTGAGATTCTGCATAAACTTGGAAGACAGGCAGCCAGCGGGTTTAAGAGCACAGTACACATAAGTCAGTGTGGGGTTGTTATTTAGTGGTCATTGCGGATAAGTATACAGAAACCACAGTGGAAAACCTGACTAACCAGACAATATTCAAGATATTAAATTATGAATATATAAGCATATTAATTATGTAAGTTTAATTGATAAAGAATTAAAATTAATAGAAAAGAACAAGTAGTATCCCTTTGGACTTCGTGTGTAAAAGAAAAGATTTTGAGAACACTGGGTTCATTAGACCAAAGAAACCAACAGGGTGAGAGTCATATACACAAAGACAAGATATTAATTCTGAAATGATAATTACATTCAAAGTCAGTAGATCAAAGAGAAACAGTGTAAACAAATCGGGTATGGTTTCCCTCTTTATAATAGCTCTGTCAAGATTAGTTATTGGCAAAATTTAAAGGTTTAAAAGTTCAACAGTGATTTGCATTCTAAATTTTAGAAGCATCCTTGAAGCTATTCTTGCTTAAAGATTTAGTACAAAAATAAGGTGAACATTCTAGTAAGTGATCATCCTTTATTTCCTGATCTAAAACATAAGAGCCAAAGTTACTGTAATATTTTACATCCATTATATGCCAAGTGGTCACTCTTTAAAGAAGCCTGTTCTCCTCTTTAGTTAATGTTCATATGGCTCTCACCCAGCTTCCTCTGGCCATCAACAAAAAAGCATCCATTCTATTAATTTTCTCTATCTTCTTGTCTTTCAGAAGGTTAAGAAAAATATTTGATGTCCTTTATAAATACCACTGAATATAAGCTTAAGCCTCAAGTCTCTGATTCATAGAATACCATGATAGTTAAGGAAATTAGTTTTTACATTGCCAGAAGAAATTCCCTTGCAACTAGTCAGAAAACAAAAAACCAACAGTGAAATTATACATATAGCTTTTTTTCCCTCTGCAAAACAAATTGCATGCAGAGTAAGTTCCAAAATAAATTCATACAAATCTATCAACATTAATGAAAATGCAACTTTGTTCCCTGACTTAACAACAACTGATGACCTAGTTTGTCATTATTGGATCCATACCTAATTACTATTTTAAGTTATTATCGTTATTATTGATGAGATCTAGCTGTCCAAAATTTCTGCCTCACAACGCCTGTATCAACATTTTATGACCAAGACATGCAAAACGCTTTCCAGAGGCCTGAGGAGAGGTGGATCTCCAGGAGTAACTATTCTTACTAGATTTTATTAAACCCCCCAGAGATCCAACAAATCTACTAGAAAACACAAGAGGATAGTAAAACAAGACATGTGGATCACCTTGCAATGACATTCCTCCGTAGGACTTCGTCCTTTCAAAAAGCCATATGAGGATTGTCCAGCTTCCTGACATCAGATCATTTCCACAACAGGACACAGTACACTGTTATGTTCTGCTACATAATTGACCAATTGATGTCCCTCAAGGATCAGTACTGGTGCTGTTTAATATATTGATCTTTTACATCAACTGTGGGATTGAGTGCATCCTCAACAAGTCTGAGGACGACATCAAGCCGTGTGGTGCAGTTGACACACATGAGGGATGAGACGCCATCCAGAGACCTAGACAGGCTTGAGCAGTGGGCCTGAACCACATGAGGTTCAACAAAGCCAGGTGAGGTCTTGCACCCAGGTTGCAGCTAAAGGATAGAGCACAGCCCTGACAAAAAGGACTTAGGCATACTGCTGGACATGAGCCAGCAATGTGCCCATGCAGCCCAGAAAACCAACCGTATCCTAGGCTGCTTCAAAAAAAGTGTGGCCAGCAGGTCGAGGGAAGCGATCCTGCTCCTCTACTCTGTGCTGTGAGACCTCAACTGGAGTACTTTGTCTGAATGTGGAATCCTCAGTACAGGAGACACATGGACCTGTTAAAGCATGTCCGGAAGAGGCCCAGTAAAATGATGCAAGGGATGGAACAACTCTCCTACGAGGACAGGCTGAGAGAGCTGGGGCTGTTCATCCTGGAGAAGGCTCCAGGGAGATCTGATAGCCTTTCAGTATCTAAAAGGAAGCTATAAGGAAGATAGGGAGAGACTCTTTAACAGGGTACGTTGTGATAGGACAAGGGGAAACGGTTTCAAACTAAGAGGGGAGATCTTTATTGGACATAAGAAAGAAGTTTTTTACAGTAAGGGTAGTGAGACACTAGAACAGGTTGCCCAGAGACGTGGTGGATGCCCCATCCTTGGAGACATTCAAAGTGAGGCTGGATGGGACTCTGAGCACCCTGATCTAGCTGTAAATGTCCCTGTTCATTGTAGGGGAGTTGGACTAACTGACCTTTGAGGGTCTCTTCCAACTCAAAAGATTCTGCAATTCTATGACCACCCCAAGACTGACTGTAGTGAGGAAAGGTTTTAGAGAAGTAGCACTATGTACCAATTTCTAGCAGATCTTGAGGTTTTAGTAACAGTAAGATTCCAAACTTTGACAATTTTACTTTCTTATCCATAGTTCAAAAATATCCATTTGTTTAAATCACTAAAAGAGACTCAAGTAGAAAAAAATGTCAAAGTGAATGTTTTAAGGTAGGACTGGCATAGTACATGAGCAGCAAAATGTTTGGTGCTTGGGGCCAATTAAAAATATTCAAGTTAAGCTTGCTTGACTGGTAAAATATACACCGAAGTACAAAATGAATGATAGGAATGAGACATTTCATTTCTAAAAATTAACTCTCTGGCAGGCATACACATATTTTACTTTCACACTGATGCACTGCACCAGTAGCTTCTAGCAGCAAATGACAGAGTACATCTCATACAAAAATAAAACCAATACACTTCAACTATTTCTTTAAAAGAAGAGCCTGTATAAATATTACACTGTTGTAAATTCAACAGTTATCAAGACAGCACCAGATGTAGATTTATCCTAGAAGTTTTTATGTGTTTTGCAGCAGCATGCCTCATAAAAACTGCAATAAATATGCTAATTTTTAATGTCTTTATACTTCAGTTCCATATTTTATCAACTTATAAAACAAAGATTAAATGTATATTAATATTATGCTCTTGGATATTGCTTTCAAAAGTGTGATAATAATAATACCAAGATTCATATTTCAATAACAAGTGAACAATTATTTTTCATTTGGTATTTGGAATGGCTAAGTCCTTGGTCAGTAGATGCTATTACCAAGGCACATTAGGAGAATTAGTTTGATACAATGGTTTCACCTTCACTTTAATCTTCTGGCAGTAGTCACTCTGGATCTTCAGTAGATAAGCAAGAATTAAGGCGTCTGGCATTCATGTTTAATGTGAACAAATCCTGATTCGGAGGCAGCAGGCTAAAAAGTGACAGAATATTTAACACAGGTGGAAGGGTGATGAGCTGAGGTCTTCTATTTATCTTTCTAATTATCGAGGAGACTAATCTATCTAATTATGCGAGGAGATAAAGAGAACTTTGATCTTTCAGGTGAACCAAAATATAAAGTATTTGAGGGATGTGATTAGTAGTCTCCAAACAATTTCACAAACAGGTAATGGGGAACATCTGGCATTATCAACACAAACCTCACCTGTGAAGGCCAAATTTTACTTTGGGGTTGTCCATATTTTGCAAAAAAATAACCCATCTAATTTTCATAACTATTATGTATCACATAAAATAATAAGACTGTGCAACCCTGTGTGCTTGTATTTCTTGTGTCTTGATAAATTAACAAGTAAAGGCCAAGCAAAGAGTTTCTTGGGTTTCATACAGCTTCCACTGAATACCCACAATGATGTATTTAGCCATACATATCTCTGCCACTGTTCATTAAACCACTGTAGAACTTGGGATGTTATTGGATTATATAGACCAACATGGGTAATTCATATTATAAATATCATTTAATATTAACTTTATACTGTTTTGTCCTGGGCCAGCACTTGCATGTCCTTGTAGTAACTGTTTAACCAAATGTAGTCCAGCAGATATTGCCTTACAATGTAAGTAAAGAAAGATACAAATAATCCTGTTGCAGAAATGGAGAGAGAAGTGATTACTGAATATCTTAGATCTTCACTAGCTGGGCCAGTATATGAGATGTGATCTTAGTATTAGTTTACATTGCAGTATCTAAAACTATATGAGAAATAGAAACTCTACTACAAAGTGCAGGAAACTCCAGTTTATAGGTAATGCCAAATTTTGTCTAGAGGTGTCACTTCAGAATAGGTAAGTGCCAGTTTATTGCTTTAGCCTAATCCACACTCAAGAAACAAAAACCTTGACCACCCTTAAGGGTCACTCTGTTCAACTACCATACAGGGTATTAAAAATATGGAAACAAACGAGCTCAGTTCCCCTTCAGTAAAATAAGCGCAGGGGATTCCTTAGTTTGAGAATTTGTGCTTGAATAAATGCTTGTTTTGTAGCTAAGCAATCTTTTTTAAAAGTTTGTCATTAGCTGAATTCATCAAAACACAAAAAATTTACTGTTTCCCTTTATAATTCGTTCCAGAGACTATCAACTCTCTGCAAAAAGAAATGTATAACTACTTTTCTATTCTAATTGTTTTGCTTTAAGTCTTGTTCTGTCTTTTCTGCTAGATAAGAGACCTCACTATTTTCCTTCTATTAGGCTATGTAATTACCTCAAATGCTGATCTTCTCTGATAAAGATTGGCTTCTCTTTTCCAGGGTTTTGTTTCCAGCCTTACCCTCATTATTTAGTTAAAATGTGTGTAATATGTGGTTATAATTAGACGTAGAATTTCAGTATCAAACTTGCTTATGTTGTATGCTTATTTTAAATTACACCCTGCTATCTTTGTTATTCTTTCTATATCCAAAAGGATATAAATTTCTAATGGAACTGCATTTTCACATACAGTTTATACTGAAATTCTTTTGTTCACTACGGCTCGTTAGTGTTCTCAGAGTTACTATTTTCCAGTTCAACTAGGAAAGACTCAGTTCATCATTTCTAAATACAGAATTATGGCAGTTGACATCATTAATCATATTTTGGCTTAATATGTCATCTCATTCAGCTGTTGTTATTATGTCATGTTTTCTTTTCTTTTCTTAATTTATGGCTGGTTAATTCTACCTTTAAGAACCTCAGCTGCTTGTGATCATTGCAGCTTCATCTTTCTGAGAACTAACTCAATGTCTTGTGAAATATCAGTGTTGCATATGAGCAACACAGAAAGTCTAGCAAATGCTGTCAAATTCCAGAGAGCAGTATGGTGGCTGTTGTTGTTTGGTTGGTTGGTATTGATACATTTGATGTTATAACCCCAAATAATTCATGCTAAAACTCTGTGTAGTTTCCTCACTTCTTTGCTTTTTTATGATTAATGATGAAAAAATCGTGAAATGCTGAGATTCTTAGGTATAGGCAAGTAACATATTATCCATACACTGTATGAAAAAAATTCTGGCTTCCCTAACCATGACTACAAGAGTGTATATCTGCAGCATTCTCTGTGAAACATTCATAAATGTGTCAGAAATTTAACATGCAGTGTGTTCATTCTAATCAGGAAATTAATTGAAATTTAGACTAGAACTTTGTGCTAATTTAGCCACTGTTAGTACAGATAAAGCAAAATTTTTGGCTAGATAGGCGCATGCATGGGTGTAAGTATGTAGACAGATAAAAGAAAAGTCTTGTAAAAAGTTGTATTCCGTTCTCTGTTGACACCACTGGCTATCACAACGGGTCTCACAAATGAATGCACACCTGAGTGCCAGGAGAATGTTCGTAGCAAGTGGATGAGAAGAAACAGTTTTCTCAGGAAAACAGTGTCAGCGCTCACAAATCTAAGCTCAGCTCTTCATACACAATTTTTGGAAGCCACTATATTGTCTCCTCCATACATCTTGCAGAACTAAATTTTTAATCAGTCAACAATTTGCTCAGTTCAGAAATATTATCAATAGTTCCTCCTGTAATACTGGGAAAAGGAGTCTGTGGAGGTAGAATGGCTTTTGAAAGGTCTATGTAGAAAGACTACTTTGATGTATGGACTTACTGCAGAATCAAGTCCATAGATACAGAGGTGCTGCTCTCAAAAGTAGTTCCAGAAAGCCAATCATGGTGACAGCCATTACTTGCAGCATACTGACTGCCCATTGAAGTGTTAAGTATGAAATGTCAGCTGCATTGAGTCAACCTTATGGTTTAAAGCACACCTGAGTAAAATTAATAGCAAGCTCTTTTGAACCTTTAGCCACAAAAGAGTTAGAAATGAAGGAATAAATCCTTCTGAAGAGCGATACCATGGCTACAGTCAGAAAAAAAGTATATAAGATAAGACACTAATGAGAGGTGACTAGCTCATACATTGAGTGCTTTAGCAAACCTTTACTACGCACAGGACTGTGCATTCCTACATAACCACTGAATTTGACTCACAACTAGATAGACAGATGTTTAAGCAACTCACAGTGAGGATAGTCATCAAAAAATTTTCCACTGACGGCACTAAATCTCCATGAATCACACTGGGGAAAATGTGTTGACATAATTATATGTATACATACAGTTCACTTGCCAGATAATGCAGACTTTCAGAGAGAACCATATGAGGCATGTGTTAACATTTACTAGCGATGAGGCAATTTAAATTCCTGGTCCTTTACTAATCATTCAACTCCATTTGAAAAATAAAAAGTAACAGCTACACTTGAACAGTAATGTTACATGCTGGGAAGTGCTTTATTGCAGCTTGTAAAATTACCTTTGAGAAAGCAGAGTCTAAATGCAGACAATAACAGAGGCGTGGATTTGAAGCATACTTTTATTTTGGAAAGCAGCTCTAAAAATGGCACCTTGCGGAGGTTCTGTGTTCATTATGTCCCAACTACTCCAACTCAGTTTTGCTTAAGTGTCAAGTAAAAAGATGTTTTCCTCACAGTTCCAAGCTCTGTAAACTCACCCTTATGACTGCCTTGACAGCAAGTCAACCCGTGTTGCTTCCTGCTAACAAATCAGTGCCAGTTCCACTGACCCAGTGGGAAAGCTGAATTATATGTAAGTGTAAATAGGCACAGAAATGTATGAAGCATCTTTTGTTTTTAACTCTGTCACTGGCCTATATCCAAAATCAATCTGCAACCTAGATAAGGAAAGTGACAGAGACGAGGCTGTCATCACCAGTAAGCACAAAGAAAAATCATGAGAGTGCTCACTGAAATATGCCAAATTAGAGGGTGGATTTAGAGAAACCAAGGATAAGGCAGGCCCAAATCCTAGCATGTGAATGTCAGACTGAAGCTGCAGACACAAGATTATTGCTGGATAGGATAAAACATGCTGAAGACGACACAGCAGAATCACAGAGGAAACAACAGAAGAATGGAGGCAAGAATATCTAGGGAACTGATAAACAACCACCCTCAATGGCTGAATTAGATAGGATATTTCTTGCCTCTCAAAGCCTGTCACGTAAGCAGGGAAAAGATCTCAGAATGTAGGGCAGCAGACTTAGATGACAAAAGCAGCATTTGTGCGATCCCAAATAATTAGAGTATTGATAGACTATAACAAATCAATTGGATACTACCACAGAATGTTTCATTTTTCCTCACTTTGACATGATCTATGGGACTACAATGAATGTTAAAAAATAAACAACTTCCTGGCTAATTCCAGCAGCATCCCTGAGGTAGTTCGGGACAACTGCAGATTGATAATTAATCATTTAAGTAATTTAAAACTGGACAGGTAGTCTAAGCCATTAGACATACCTTCATTTAACTAAAAGCAAATCTAGCATTATTACTTCAAGTGTGTATGTCTACATTTCATAAGCATAACATCTCACTTACTGAGTGTTATGCCAAGGTTGAAAATTCCAGTTCAAAGCCCAGAGTCAGCTTCCATTTAGAATTCTCAGGCTATTCTTACATGAATAATACACACAATGTCTGGACCCATTAGCTGACCTAAGGACAACTGGCACAAAACAGCTCATATCCATACCATTAAACTCCCTTAACTTCAAAACAGAATGGTTCATCCAAGTAGATTTTGGCATATGCTGACTTCCAGATGAGACCTAGAAATCATTTGGAAGAACACTCATTGGCCCACTTCAAGTTCAAGTCAAGGACAATGCTAAAAATTCAATACTATGGACAATAACATTCCAGTGTTCATTTCTGTTCCCTGTCACTCTTTAATTTATTAGCTTAGATGTACTCTTAAAGTCAGAACACTAGGCTATAGCTGTTTCAAAATACTGGCTTCTGATACCTTGTGTCCTTTTCTTCTCTGAGCTCTATCCTCCCTTTCACTTTACCCTGTTCCTCCCATCGCCCTTGACAGCATGGCAATGCTCTTGGAGCAAGCTTGCACTTGGCTCCTCATCCTATCAGAATGGGTCACCCTAAGGCTCATTTACTTTAAGTACAGCATGTCATGACCAGCTGTTTTAGTTGCAAATTTTCTTGATTTCATTGCCAACTGCAGTTACCCTTGGACAATAGATAGTCTTTAGTACTGCCAGTATTTACCTGCCACTTTGTGAAGTGTCAAATGACAACTCAAGCACTAAAAAAGAAAGTCTAGAGAGTTTTAATTTGTTAAAACTAACAGTAAATAATACCCATAGCTAGGCAAAAGATATGGAAACGTAACACTTTTCTGACTGGCAAGAAGGGCTCCCAAATAAGTTCCCTAGTTCCCCTTCATTGATTTTCTAAATTTACTGAGTTGTCTGTTAACACTTCTAACAGAGTGAAGTTGCAGATGACAGAGTAAGACTGGAAGGGCACCAGCTGCATTTTGCATGGTCTCTTGGACACTACTAAATATGAAGATATGGTTTTCCTTGTCACAAACTACTAAAGAAATCTTCGATATCACCTCCCAATTTTCATCTTTCACTACAGTTCACAGTCAGATGTAAAAACAACAACGACAACAAAAAGCGCAAGAAAAACAACAACTAATGCTACTAAATAAAATCAGAAAAACAAAAGAGAAAAATAAAAATCCAAAATGAAATCTACTCATTCTTAACCCTCCAGACAATGGTTATGAGAGAAACAGGGCCCCTACATGCAATTTTACAGGTCACACTGTTCAAAAATGCGCTGTCTATATTTTATTCCCTCTTTTTAAAACACAAAGCATATCATTGAAGTTATTAAAAAATATTTCTGTATTTCTGATTTTCATAGGGTTTACTTAATAATTAACAGAATAATTTCAAGGCAAGTGACAAAAAAAAGCCAGCAAAAATGCGTTGTACTGTTGTTTTCCTTTCCCTTTTTTTTTTTCCATTGAAATCAAGTGATAACTGAGGTCTGATAAACTGAACAACATCACTTAGCATTGTGCACAATGAGAAACTAAAAGCTTTTAATTATACTTTTACTCAGTAGGGGTGAAATTATAATTTGAAAGATTCAGGGCAAAAGCTGAATTGTTAGTTTTGTATTTTAACACAACAAAGCTACAATTAGACTAAATTAGTTAACAGCTTATTCATTAGCCTTTGATAGAAACGTGGGTGCAAACTGACCAGGTTATTGTTTGCAGCAAAGAATATATCTAGTCATGTAGAAGTAAGTAGACCTTGCTATGTTAGGAAAGTCAAAGATTTATGTGGTCAATCCATGACCCATTCGCTAGGATCCAAAATGAACTTCTGCATTCTTAAAGACATGACATTTACAATGCCACATTTCTTAAACTAGTAGTAAAGAACAACTTTCTTTCTCTCAAAGCAATACCAGACATAATAAATCTAAACATGCAATATTTCCTGATTTTCATTGTTTCATTTTGTACTTTCCACCTAAAATGAGAACCTTTTGAATAAGAAAAGTATAAACAGGAACAAAAAGTATGCCTGTAAGAATAAACACCAAGTATGATCTAGTATGATCTCCCACTGCAGTGATACATAGCTAAATTCCCATTTTTGGCAAATATAAGTGTTCTTTCTAACCTAAAG
>JACDJE010000605.1:253958-287960 GCA_016647715.1 Pavo muticus | reverse complement strand
CCTCGCTCTTCCGTTTTTTTTTTTTCCCGGGGCCTGTGCCCCCCTGTCACGGACTTGTATCCAGAGATAACCCGTGACAGACATGTTTAAGAGAGAATTCTCTTTTAATATTATAAAAAAGCTGGTGTCTTTCACAGGGAAATTGATAAGACTAGATTTATTTCACCTTTCATAGCCATTTTGTGCAGAAGTTTTCCCACTGATGTTAGTTGAATTAGTGACAGCAAGGATCACAGGGCTGGATGCAAGCTTGAGAGGAATAAAATTTTGAAAATTTTCTGCTGTAGGGAAAAATGAGGAGTGTATTTAGAAAGGTACACTTCATGCCAGGTTCTTAACATTACACACACATTAGGTTTTAGTTTACTGGTGCACTTTCTATCCTTCTTTCTGCTGTACACTTGAGATCACTTCCACAAGTGAATAAAAGCATTAAAATCACTCTCTTCAAGCCATTCAGAAAGTATGCTCTTCTTAATTTTAACACCTCTCCTCTCATAAGATTGAAGCTGTCATAAGGAACTGCAAAATGGTGAGACACAAACCTGTTGCTCATTTTATTGAAACATTATCTTCAGAAATAAGGTTAAACGTAATGTGTGTTCAGAGTTCCAATTTGCAAAAAACTTATATATATTTTTTGGATCAAAATTTTCGGTAAAAATAATGTATTGTTGGTTATATTGTAGGTCTACAATTTTTCAGATTTCTTGAAGACTTGTAATAGAAACCCATCTATAGTGTAGATAGTCTGACAGTAATGTTTTGTAGATGTGCTTAATGAGTTACATGGGACATAGAAGGAAATTATGAAAAAACAGATTGAGAACAGATGTTAGGAACATGTTTTCTCTTGGAGAATAGCAACGTGTGTAGTGGCCTAATGGGTTAAGCTGATAAATCAACAACCATGAGATAATTCAAGATCTAAATTAGATGGACCTTTAGAGATTCTAAAGGTTTTCTAAAATGTAAAATCTTGGCAGATTATATTATCTTTACTTAGTTTGCCAAAATGTTATAAAATGAATTATATTACTTCTTATTATTGCATTATTTTTATAGGACTAAAATTGGAAAGTGAAGGTGTAGACAGAGATTTTCATGATGTGTGTAAATATAATTAAAATGTGTCAAGTAAGATTTGGAAAGATTTAGTATTAGTGGTATCTTTGAATAAAATTTATACTGTAACTGATGTTACAAAAATAACAGGACATCTGAACTAGGCATGTTAACTCTATTAATGATAAAATACTGTGAATACTGTGGCTAGTTGAAGGGAAAAGTCGTTAAAATTGTACTTCAGCCAGATCCGATGTGTAGAGTTGGTAGCCAGCAGTGGCATTCAAAGACAATTATGCAACCAATAGGTAAGGGTCCCTAAGAAACAGGTGTTAATAAGTGCATACAGTAACCAATAGATACTGCTGGATGTATATATATGCAGTGGATAACACTCTCAGAATTTAAAAAAAAAAAAAGAAAAAAAAGAAAAGGCAAAGAACCCATTTTATTTAATGGGAATTTTTTTGGTGAACGTAGTACTCTTACTGCTACATATCTGTGTCTCCAGAGGCCTCCAAAATGAGGATATGAAGGAACTTTAAAAGCATAGGGTTTGAAGTCAGTGGCAGTCTTTCACCTGACTTGTAAAGGACCTGAACAAAAGCTCTTTAAAGTCAGTGAGAGATTTCTATTGGCTTTAATGGCTTTGGATAAGACTATGAATTAAGCTTCACAATCCAGTGTAAGGGCAGAAAAGCTATTATCCTCCTTATCTTCCTGGGAAACTTGAGATACAGGTAGGTTAAGTATGTTGTCATAAAATACCTCTTTGGCTCAGTCAGGTCCCCATGCAAGCCCTTCCTATTAGAAAATACATCTATTTACTTTCCAAACTAAATCCTGTTGAACTTGCGTCTGGCTTTTTGTTTAACAGAAGTTTTATGTTCATAAGCTTCAAATGAGTAAATTGCTTTTAGTCAGCATTACTGTAAAGCCTTTATTTATGATTCTCCATAAAAGCAATTCTCTACTGCAAGTTCATGCAATAAACTATCTGAAAAACATTCTTGCCTGTTTACCTATTATTTCTTCTTTCAGCACCACAAACCTGTAGACTGTGACTAGAAAACTCTATAGAAAATAATGACATTTAAGATAAGTGAACAGACTGAGTTTGTTAGTTATTTTAATTTGCTTTGAAAAGAATATCATCGTCTCGTTTGGATATAAGACAAAAATGATTTGCTTGTTAGCCATCAGTGGGAAATTCAGTATAATTCAGTAGCAGAATGATAGAATTATACCCTTAAACTGATCAACGTTTCCTATATATGACAAAATAGTCATGAATGTAAGTTATCTAAAACTGAAAGCTTTAGAATTAATGTGAAGTTTGGTGGGTGACTACTAATAAATTAAATATTTGAACCTAGAGATCTGCACCCTATGAGAGTAACCCACATACTTTCTCTTCTTCTGAAAGATGATTGTATTTGAAGGAAGAAGCGAAATCTTTCTGCTGTTCTGGATTACTTATATAATAGTAAACACAGAATGCTACATATGCTTAAAGCACAAATCACCTTGGTGATGCTCTTGCCATCTGCTCAAGCTTTCATTTATGAGCTATGAACTAGTGCAAGTATCACATTTTCCCCTGAAGTGGCAAGAGGTGGGAAGAATTTAACAGTTTACAGCAACATGCTACAGATCACTTTGTTAAAATTGGAAAGTAAACTGTGTGGGCAGGGCACACTTCCTGTAGGGAATTCTGCCAGGTCTCAAAATACTTAGTTACCCTATTTGTGTCCTTATACTCCAACCAGCCATTCTGAGAGGGTTAAAACAAATAGCTTAAATAGCAGAGTGATGGCCTTTGTCCCAATCTCTTTTTTAATTCCTTCAGACCAAAGTCAAACCTTGAGAAATAAAGTGTAATTTTTGCAAACAAAACAGAAACCACAACCAAAACACCTATCTGTGCTTACACAGATAAAGCTAATGTAGGTGAGTATAATAATGTCACGGTGATGAGTGAAGACTGGGAATGTCTCTGGGGAATTAGATGCTTAATTTACTAGCTGGTGTGGCAGCTTCTGCTGTCTGTTTGTTGCCTCTGTGACCGACACTTCCATCTTCATTTTGCTGTATAAACAGAACCTTGGAGAGTAGCATCACTGTTATGGGATCTATGACATGTCTACTTTACTTCTCAGATACTGAAAAAGAAATGAAGCTGTATTAAAACAAGGTGTGCAATGCAAATATTCAATCAATGACATTCCATTATATTTATCCTTGGCCACGGGCAAAAATAAAATAGTTGAAACTGTTTACAGCCAAAGAAAAGACTTTTCATATGGAGCATGAAGTTACCAGTAGTAAATAGCATGCATGCACAGCTTGAACTTGTAAAAGTCTATGATGAATAAAATGGATAGGACATTAAGTGTTATGGTTGATGATAAATAAACCTCGAAGGATAAATATGCTTGTCCCTTTTGAGATAATATTATACAAGATTCAAATTGAGATGGTGGCTTGCATGTTGAGAATGACAATTCACTCCAGGAGCTGCTGAAGGGGAGCTCTGATAATAAGATTGTGCGGCCTCACTGTCCATTAAATTATCATGACTAACTAAATTTGCAGAATAGAGAATAAAAGGTTCTCTATGGCTGTCCTAATTCTTTTTGAAAGCAAAATATTTAGCCTGAGTGTAGTCCAAATCAAAGCATAAAAATTAATCTTTCCAGAAGCCTGGCTATCATCAATCCAGACAGAGCTCTCTTTTTGTACCTTATATACCTGACTGAAACTTTCCTGACTACTAAAGCTCGGAAAGCTTTTCATTTTTGCTTCTCCGTTAATGTAAATAGGATACTAGATATGGTATGTCCTTTAAGCACATTGAGAAGAGAGAATATTTTAAATTCCTGTAACTAAAATCTCTCAAGTCTACACTATTTCATGGTAATGAAATGCTCACAAGGACTTGTAAAGTAGCTGAAAGTTTGGACTTTTATCTTAGTTATGTCAAATCCTAAACATTTTATGCATGCTGACCAATTTTCTTTACTAATGTACTTAGAAGTAATACCATTATTTACCATTCTGCCATGTAAAAAGCTTCAGTAATCCTACTTATGGAACAGAATTTATATAATAACCTCAAGTACAAATAATTATTAATACAAATAATTGGCAAATATTTTTGAGTACATCTAAATGCTTTTCCAGCCACAGTGAAAAGAATGGTTGGATAAACAACATGCACCTGTATTTGACACAATTTACTTCGGCATAAACCCAGAAAAAAAAAACATTGAAACAATTTTAGATTGATTTAATAAAATATTAGAAGAGATCAGAGAGCTGTCAGATTCATATCATCATTTGTAATTAACTAATTTGAACAACTTCAAACTATAATTCAAATACAATAATTTACTGAATCCTGAATGTATTATATACCTCTACACCTTTTCTTACAATTCTATTTCACTGAAATTATAACTTGAAATATTGATCTTTTTTTCTTTTTTTTTTCTTTTTTATAACCAATCTGCAGAATTTATAGCATAGTTCCTTGTTTGAAATAAGTCGTCTTGAAGCAAAGAAACCAGATTGGAAGTTTTAGGAAAAGTTATCTTGTAAGCCTAATAGCTGTGAGATGTGTCTTACTGAAATAAGAGTAGAAGGAAACTAACATAGTAAGTAGTGTGAAGTGATAGTGAGTCTGATGTTTCTTTACTTCAAAAGCTAGAAATTTGAAGATGATGAATAATGATCCAAAAAAGGAAAAAAAAAATCTACTGTAGATTTTATTTTTTATCAACTGCTAGAAGTCACGAAATTTTAATGATGAAAATCTGTGCAATATCAGTCAAAAAAAAAAAAAAAAAGGAAATTTTTATTTTTATTATTTTATTATTTTATTATGGTAAAATGAGTTACCAGGTATTTTCTTAGGGTCGCTCCATTGTTCTTAAGAGCTGAGTAAATGGTCCCTGCAATCAGTGCTTAACAGCCATTGGATTAATGTATGTAAAGTGGTACTTATGCAATATTGCATGTTGTTTGAGCGCATTAAATACTTCAATCAATGTTGCCAGAGTTATTGTTCATCGAATATAGCTTTGACTTTGTAGACAGCTGAGAGAGGAAACAGAAGAGCTCCAAACCTTCCCAATTTTACTTTTCAGATCTCTTTAGTGAGCTCCATTTCCTCACACTAAAAATATGACCTATGCCACCCTCCCCCTCACCACCCCCCCCAAAAAAAAGTCAAACGAAAAAGTCTAAAAATCCTAACTTGCTACCAATTGAATATTTTTAATTACTTATTCTATCTGATCATATTCACATATTTCCCTGTTGTATTGTTTAATTTACAACTTATTAAAAAAAAGCAGGTTTTGTATAATTTATTGCCAAAATAACAGACTCTTGGATTACTCCATAACAGATGTGAAACTGGTATCCAACATTGAATTTTGGCCATATACACACTATATCTAATGAAAGCCAGGGGAAGCCTGTGACTAAAACAAAGTTTAATACCCTAAAAAAGTAGAGGGATCAGAGGAAGTAACTGCCTACAAAATTCTTCATGACTTCTCCTTGGTAGGTTATGGCAACACCTATTGTAATAACTGCATTCAAATTTCACAGACTTAGGCAGGAAAAAAATCACACCAGAGGATGTTTTTTCATTTGTTCATTTGTTTTACAATTTTATTGAATAAATAGAGATATTCTGGACAGATAGAAACATCTCTTAATCTTTCATAACACTGTCAGTGTCACAGGATGCTATTTCAAATTTGTTCTTCAAAATGTTGCTAATGTAGAAGAGGTTGAAAGTAGAAATGCTTCTATTATTCTTTCAGACTGAGTAGTACCAAAATATTTTTGGAGGGAAAGCTCCCCAGAAGGTTCCTGATGCTGCAGTGTTGTCTGTGTCCACTAGCTGCAAGTGCTCCCTTTTGCCTAGTACAGTATACTGTTTTCATTCAGATGCACAGACGTGTAATTTTCTCTGTGGTGATGAAGGACTTGAGAAACAATTTCATATACACATGAGATCTGTACTCAAATATGCTATCAGCTCTTCTACATTTTCAGCTCTTACTTATTGTCGAAGTAATTTTGGATGCCCTCACAAATTTACTTGCATCAGTGAAGACTTGAGGTTGCAACTCAAAGCATTCCTTAATTAACATAAGGTCTGATTATATGTAGTGAATGGAGTCCTGTTGGGTGTAAGTCCACTCTTCCTAAAGTTATTGATAGCTATTGAAATGTTTGTAGAATCAGAGTGAATTTTTGTTAACATCAATTTTCAAAGTATCTACTGTATTTTGAATTGAGGCCAAGAGTTCAGTAGAGCTGCAAAGCATGTAACTGTTAAATGACATCAGTAGTTAGATTAAACAAGATAAAAATGCTAATGAAGGACACAGTCTCTGTGCTTACATTGAATGGTGGAAGTTAGGAAGAAATTTTTATTCGCTCTGGATTCCACTCTGCCTTATGTCTTTCTACATGTCTTACAGAGAATATTCCTGCAAATATTTAATAAATATTTTTCTAATGTCACAGTATCTCAATTACAAGTATCAGAAGTGATAAATGTGTTTATTTGAAATCTGTATTTCACTCTTTCTTATACTGCAGAGTGTTAGGAATGATTGATATTGCTGAAATCAGCAACACTATTGTCACAGTTCAGCCTGGTTTGGCCTAGTGTCCATGACAAGGGAGCAAAGTGACCCACAGATCCACATCCCAGGAATGGGTGGGAATAAGAGAAGGGAAAAGGTATTTAGATTGCCTAGATGAGGAAAATAGCAGCAAACTAAGGGAGAAAAAACTTAGTTTACTAAATATGATAGTGGAATGTGAGATAATACAATACAATAGAATATGATTGGAATTGAATCTAATAAATCAAATAAAATGAGAAAGAGAGAGTTTCCAAAACCGAAGTCTTTACTCAGTGCTGTAGGTGAAATGGCCATGGAGCAAAGAGAGCAAAGAGAGCAGTCTTGTGACTCCCAGGTAGTTTTATATTTCCCTCCAAATGGAAAACTGAAATGGAAAAATGAAGTTTTCGGACAGTTGTAGTTCTTCTCTTCCGAGACCAGGAAACTGGAGATAGTGACAATCCACAGAGCAGCAGCATTAACTCTTTAACTCCCAGTATGCTGCATGATGTTATGTTTTAGAATGCCAATGACAAACCATCACACTGTGACAACTATTAGCCCCAGTGGGACCTTCTTGTCCAAGAAACAGATCTTCATATATAACTTAGAATCTTTTTTTTTTTTTTTTTTTTTTTTTTTTGTATTATTGAACAGTAGACGTCTTGGTTTCCAGTTACAGAGATGCCTTCTTTGACATGCAGAACACAGTATGAGCCTATTAGGTTTGGGAGGAATGGGACTCAGCACTTTCCAAGACAGCTGTAGCAGCTTCATTTGCACTCTACGCTCTCAGAAATAGGTTTCTTTGTCCATGTAATCAAGCTAATATTACAGCAAGACTTCCAAAATGTGTTACAGAACTGCAATAATTTAAAGCTCCATCTTTACAATTCTGTTGTTCCCTGTGCACATTTCTGAATATCACTATGTATTCGTAGCACTTCTGTGTCAATTATGAGGAACCTGATAAATTCTTATATAGCCTTCAAAACCCTGGTGACCTAAATCCTCTTGGAATGAGATTTCTGGGCTACAACTATTCTTTTCAACCTTTAAGGAGTTTAGGGTAGACTCATTCAGATGTTTGATCAAAAGTTGTCTTCCAAGAAAAGTATTATTCACATATTCAGAGAATCTGTAGGAACTAGACATAAAATTTTGCACTGTAGAACTTATGTTTATTTCCATATCTAATATTTAGTCTTTCCTTCAAAATTTTATTTAAAAGTAAATTTTGTGTACTTTCCACTGTGCATAGGCAAAAACAGAAAAAAGACTGTGCCGTATCAGTATGCTGTATAGGCCACCTTTGTCTTTCAGAGATGCTGCTGCCATCAGTAGGCTCTGAAAGCCTGCAGTCCATCAGTGTATTTCCATATATTCTCCTCTAGGGAGTATCTTAAACTCTGTGGTCCCAAAGAGCTCTAAGGTTAGATGGGTTTCTGGGGGAGAAAACTAGCACCTGCAGAATGTTCCTTTGGTATCCCAGACATCTTTACTCGGTATTTGGTGTTATATTCACTTCTAAATTGTTCTTATTTTTATCACAGTGTCAGTCCAATTTTCTTCAGTTTGAGTTAGGAAAAATGATCACTTGTATTTGAATTTATAGAAATCATGGAAGTCCTTGTTTTACATCTGCAATTTAGTTTGAATTTTTGAGAAATACAGCAGCATGAAGTAAGCAGCGCGCTAAAAGAAGAAAACAATAATAGGAAATCTATCTTCTCTGGTTCATTTTTAGCGTTATCTCCTGGCACATTTTACACAAATTAATTTGACAGTAACAAAAACTAAAAAGGTTTTTAGATTACTTCAGCAGTAAACCAGCAATGGAACTGTGTCATTTCAATTTATCGCTTGTTGTGTTTAAGTGTGTGAAATCTTAGTTTTTTATCACATTGCAATACATTGCTTATATATAGAAAAGCTGCAGACTTTACTGAGAAAAAAAATGTATATCAACTGCCAGCTGAGCCATCACATTCTCCCTGACTTGCAGATTTTTTAGTGAATCTCACACTACTTGAACTAGAACAGCATTATAACCTTAGCTTTACCCTTGTTGCTGTGTCTTGAGTTATTAGGATTTTTATCCATCAAAAGGAGCTCTGGCTCTAACAGCACACTGGGCCTTTGGAATTCTAACCTGAGAGACAAATGCTGTGAAATCAAACTTAACCTCTGTAGTTATCACTTATCCTACCAGAATAAGTCTGTGCTTCTTAAGAGGATATCTTCTTGGTAATCTGTAGATATATAGTATATTTCTAATGTTATTTAGGAACAAAGCACAACCACTTATCTTCTTCAGTGGTTTATAGAAAAACATTAGAAAGTAATTGAATTTATATATATATATATTTTCTGTAATGGATTTTCCAGAGATAGGAAGGTTGAAATAAGCTAAACAAATGAAAACTACAAAGTAATTGCTAAACAAATGACAAGGGTTCCAGAGTACTGTTACCTCCAGATAGCTCTAATTATAAAGTACCTCTTATTTGTAAGTGCATAAAGAGAGAAGTGCGGTCTTTTCTAGCTTCTCAAATCTGAATTTTTACCTTTCATATTAAAAGAAAGTAGATGGCATTTTAACCAATTCTAATATTTTAACGTTTGATCTGTTGAAAATCTGAGTTGACTTTATTATGTGTAGTAAAAAAAAAAATATTAAAGCTTACCATCTGAAAAAACAATAAAAATTCTTCAGTGTATCTAAGTAAAATAGAACATGAATATAATAGGTTAAATCTGTATGCAACTCAAATAACATTCTTTTTGTGAGGGTACTTAATAATATGGTACTTCCTGTATTTTGTAATGGTTTCATTGTTGATCAGTGTGATCTTGTGCCCTTAATGGTATCTTACTGTAGATGCAAACACCAGTGATACAACACTAACAATTAGTATGTCACTTCAGATGAAACAAAGCATTGACCCACTGGAAAAAAAGTGGTGTTTGATTAATCTTTAGGGACTTCTGATGTCAGAAATGTTAGATACTTATTATGAAAAGGAAAACTATATAGTCTACAGAGAAATAGTATTGTCTGCCAGTAGAGAAAGTGTCAGATACAAGTGATATCTGGAAAAAAATCAGTAGTCTTGGGAATAAAAAAATTAAGTTTATTCCTCTGCCAGAATCCACATTAAAGCATTTCTTCCTTGCTCTCCAGAGAAAGTCCCAATCTGCATTTAAATGCATGTATTTCAAAATGAGATTCATAAGGGACTAAAACTATCATCAAAGTTTCATATGAAAAAAAGAATACAGAGATGCTGCTTATAGATTTGGAAATTAAAAAAAAAGTATGTCTTTAAAATGGAATGGTGCCAGCTTTCTGGAGACTAATTTAAACTTTTCATAGAATATATATTACAAAGCATTAATGAGTGGTACATAACTTCAGATTTCGCATTTTATCTACGTCCAGAGGAGAGTTTAAGATTTACTTGCCATTAAATATGGGACCAGACAGTGATACCTCTTGCACAGTATTCACACCATCTTGAAATCTCAGTAAAAGCACAAATTAAGCTCTAGGGTTGAGTGGAGTTTCAGTGACCAGTACTAATGACATTGAGGAAATTCTTGGACAACTTTGCCTTATATTTTTCTATTCTTTATAACGATTTATTACATTTTTTAAAATAATTGATTATCTCCATCGGAGTCTGGGATGTTTATAATAACATAATTACCTATGCCAGGGTAAAAAAAAATCCTTCAACAAGCTAGAGTGAGTTGGTCTTTTGTTTGCTAAAGTAGTAAAAACTGGTCTAGTCTACTGGTAAAGTAGTAAAAACATATCTCAATGGGAATAACAGAGAGTTTTGCCAGAAAATTCAATGAGGTCAGAATCGCATCCCCCAGAAGGTTTTCCTGCTGATGCTGAGCTGCAAAATTCCAGTTCCACAGCTACGACCCAGCAAGGGATGGCACCATGCTCCGCCTGCCATGCCTTTCTCCAGCCCCTGCCATGTTCCATCTGCTCAGGGCTGGCAGAGTCTTCAGAGAAAGAGCTTCATGTTTTTGCCACAAGAATCTTGTTCTTGCAAGATGTTTGCATATCTGCTCTGGTGTTCTGATACTGATTTGTAGCACTTAAATGCTAAATATGTAGACAAAGATTTAATCTTCATGTGTGTATAGTACGACCCTGTCCTTCAAACAGCCATAGTCAGAGGTAGGACTTTGCAGGTGAGGAACGTCTCCCATACTAATTTTAAAAATCTTCATTGATTGTACATGTTTTACAGGTTGAAAATGGATTATGTGCAGCAAGTGAAATAGATTTCCTAGCATCCTCTTAGTTGTGTACATCACAAATGCTCATATTTTCTGAATTGTGTGTTATATTTCATAACTTCTGTGCACTGCAAGCTGAAAAAAAAGGGCTGGCAAATTGCAAATACACTTGCAGTTCTTCTAGTTGATCGTAGGTACAATATCAAGCATGAAACAGTATACTGAAATTCCCTTAGGGATCTGGGTAATTAACCAGGAATACACTTTGCATGACATTGCTAATCCAGTTACTCAATGGAAAAAAATATTTGCTAATAATTACAGTTATTAGGCTATCTGAGAGCAGCTTCAGATAAAGACTTTCTGTCTGTCTGTCTGTCTTTCCTTCTTTTTCTCCTTTCTTTTTAATTAATTTTTAAAAGTTTATCATAGTTGAAAAAATTCCAATTGTTGCATTTTGATTTTGGCTTTTTATTATTTTTTCAGTACTAAATTCAATCCTATAGATATACGCTCTCATGATTACTGACAGACTGAGGTAAGGATTCCAGGATTATTTGATATTAAGTACAAAGGTGTCTTTCAGGTCATGTGCAGTCTAATCTTGCTTGATATATTACTCATTCTAAGTTTCTTCTTTTTTTTGAAATAAGCTGTGTGAATACTCACAGATACTTTTTTTTTTTTCCCTTAAGCATCTGAGCAACCCTCGATACATTTCAAAGTTCACTCTTATGATGGATCTCCTGAAAGCCATTTCATCTGTCACACCTAGCAGCCTTTGTTAGTTCACAGCAGAAGACACTATAGATTTCTGTTTACATGGATGAAATTGAAAAGAATTTGCTTTTCTGTAATCCCTCCTCTATTTCAAAGTATTTCAAAGCACTTGAAAAAAATATCCCAACTGAGTTCAATGCTGGTGGAACATGTAACGAGGAGACAGTTGCAGCAGTCCTTCAACACTGCATATTTAGTAACTAACAGCACAAAGACAGATATTTCAGCTAGTATAATGACAGAAAATGTATTGAAAGGGTTGTGAAAATGCGTGTAAAGGATTTCACTGTGGGAAAACAAGCAAGCAGACAAAACCATCAAAAACTATGTGAGAGGCATAGCATGTTTTAAAACATTTTTCTCATGTATAAAAGATATTGAAGGCTATGTGAATGTAAGATGTTTTCTGCTGCAGATATTTTCTTGTTTGAATAACCCCTGCTCTCTCAACTTGGTTTATATAAAACTTAGAAGAACACTAAAAATATAAAACTAGTATCATGTTCTGCTCTGAGCCATCTCAGCAGAGAAAACATAAAAGTAAAGCTGTGCACGTACTGTGTTCTTTTCCATTACTGAATGTGGCAGTATCTCTATTTTGTAGAGACTATAAACTCCATATAGATTTGACATTGCTAATGCATTTTGTGGAGTTGACTCTTGACAGCTATCACCTTAGCATCTTTCCTCCACATTAATCTTGCATTAGATGTACAGATATCAGTATGTATGGAGTGATTTCTTTTTTTTTTTTCTTCTGACAAACATTTGTTTGAAGGTGCAGGTTAATAGCCTGTCCCAAGGCAAGCACTGTGGTCAACAGTGCATCTGAAGTGCATGTGTACTATTTTTGAAGTAGGGATGGAAATCTTGATAAAACAGAAATGACCGAGAATGCTTACCCAAAGGGTAAAGAATGCTATTTCCAAAAAAATATTGTGCAAAAGATTTCATAAATGATGGAGAAAGGAAGTGAGGGTCAGGTGTACATTTAAGCCCGTATTTGTAACAAGGCACTTAATAATACGTCTTACTTTCCAGTGATGATACTTACCTCATTCTTTCTATTCATGAATTCACCTAAGAAAATTTGTATGTATTTCTGAAGTCTTGTGAAATCTAAACCTGAGAGCCATTTTAGTCTCCCATTTGTAATAAATTAAGAGAAGAACTATTTGTTGTCTGTCTCATAAAAATATATATATATATCATCTTTTTCTTAGTAGAAGCAGCAGTTGAGGTTAGGAATTCAGTTTAGTCTGTGAGAGGTTTAGAGAGGTTATAGGCTAACTTTCAAATACTGCCTATGGTTCACACCTTGTTCAACTAAATTCTCTCTGAAGAGAAATTCTCTCACTTCTTTGGCTTTACATCATGACTTTATATTACAGATACTACTGCTCAGTCTCCACTTTCCCCCTCCCCCCTTTTTTTGTATCACTTGGACTTCCTCAGCTGTATTCTCTAATGTTAGTTAATCTGTGAGATATTGAGAATGGTGTGTGTTCACACATCTACTCAAGCTTCATACACCTTGAGCACTCTGTAGGAATTAAGAAAATTCATTTTCCAAAATGATGAAACATGACATTAATACAGAAAATGTCAGTCACTAGTTATATTTTGTCAGATAAATATTATTTGTCGTGCCAGAGTTCAATGCTTAATAATACATTATTCTTGTCAGTACTGTTTAAAGTGCACATGATTCATACTAAAACTTTATCTTAGCTGATAGTGAAAGTAGGCTTTTAGCATTTTCTTAAACTGAATCCCAGTTCAGAAGTTTAATAAATTTCTGTATTTACAGCAATAAAAAAGAATATTCTAGCTTCCCCAGAGATTTATTTATCTCAGTTGTATAGAAGAGGTTTATGATGCCATTGCTGTAGTTTCAGTAGATCATGAAAAACATTATTTAGCAGTACATAGTGTCATAATGCTGGATTTGTATACATTTGAAGATGTTTCCTATAAAAATTCAGCTCAGAAATAAAAAGTGTGTTTCCTAATAGAATGCAAACATAGGACAATGTTACTTCATATAAATATTAAGAAGCTCTGCAAAAACTCTGTTTTTTGAAGATATGTACCAGTAATATTTTAGTAAGATTTGTTTTTACACATTATTGATTGTCAGCACTATGAATCCAAAACTTATTATTTATGCATAGGTAGCTCCAAAAGTTATGTCTCCTATTTATTTCCATGGAAACTATAACAAAGAGCACAATAACACTATTTGATAGAGTGAACTCTCAACTACAAAATATTATTTTTCAACACAGTCACCACCATTAGTAATGCTTGTTTATCGCTGATGAACAAGAGCCTGCATGTTGTGCTCATAAAAATCTGTAAAATAGGAGACATAACTTTCAGACCAGCCCTCGTTACACTGATTATCTAGATCTTAGCAGAATATAGGCAATTAAGAGTTGCGTGGAACAAAAAACTTCTCTGGCGTGTTTAGTGAAATATGGTCTTATATTTATTATCATAGGCTAAGTCATATTAGACCTTAATAACTACTTTTGTTCACTCTTAGGAGTCTGTAGATGCAGCTGAAGCAGCAATCTCAGATATTAGCGAGAGCCTTTTAGACATACATTTTATCTCCCCGTACAATGAAGTATGAAACTTAGAACAAAACATAGCTCTAAATGAGATGAAATAAACATCAATTAACTACTTAACATATACTTCCTCCAGGCTAGAAACTGTGGAAATCCCCAGCTTAATTTATTTTTGTGTAGTTCCACTGCAATAAAACAGACATGTCAAAAAAAAAGAAAAAGAAAAAGACTTAAATACCACACCAGGAAAGAGTCAATGATGTATTTGCAGATTTGCTACAGGGCATTTCAAGATGACTNCTTGAATACTACACCAGAAATGATGTATTTGCAGATTATTACAGGGCTTTTCAAGATGACTGCTCAACATTTTTTTAAAGCAGTGGCCACAGAACATAGATCAGCTATGAATTATTTACGGCTATATTAACCATACATTATACTGTATGTTATACAGTGATTATTTAGTAACATCTCAAAATCCTGAAGCAGCTGCTTCATTTTTTATATATATTCATATATATAAAAAGGTTAAAATTTGTTGTCAACAATCAGGAGAAAATTATATTTGCTATTGCTTCTGCTACAGATTTTGCCCAAAGCATGTAATACTAGTTATAGAGACGTTCCATATTGTGGCAGATCTCCAGAGCATATTCCAAAGATCAGGAGTCATTACTTTTGGAGCAGCCCTCACTCACACTTCCATTTCAGATTCCATTCTGTCAGAGTGCCCCTCTGCTGCTATCTGTTGCGCAACAACAAAATATAAAGGAATATTGGTGGGAAGGTTCAACCTCTGCTGTCATACCACCAACATCCTCCTCTGATGTTGTGGGCCAACATAATAAAACAGGAGGGAGTACTTTTGGAGCAGCCCTCATGGAATGCATAAGAGATATGTAGATGATGCTGTCATCTTTCATTTTTTTGTTGTTGTTTTCTATGCCATTCTAAGCAAAAAAGAAAATGCTGTTTTTGTAAGGCTAAGTATAAAATAATGTGTTTTGATTAGGAGTCTGAATGGAAAAGGCAAACACTACTGGAGTGAAAGATCCCAAGGCAAAAGAGAAAGCATAACAGTATAGAGGAAGGAACAAAACCAGCCACAAGAGCCATACAGCTTTGAAGAGCAGAGATTGCCAGCACTCAGCAGCGTGCAGCAAGAGCAGAGAGAGTACAAAGAGTTTTGCACTGAAAGATGTGTAACTCTGACTTTACGAAGGGAAAAAACAGACAAACGGGGACCAAAATTTTTCCTTCCATATGATGTATGCTCCAGTTATTATTTATCAGTAGTTGCTAAGCCACAGCAGTATGTTCTTTACCAGATCCAGGGTAAGATATTAGCTCCTGTCCTTAGCCACTTACTGTTGTAGAAAAGGTTAACCATGACTGAGACTGCAAACAATGTTAGCTGCAGGAGTTCACTTAGGTTTTGCAAGTGCCAACGGATAGTTCAGAGCCCTGCATCATCTAGGAAAATGGGTCAAATGCAAGAAAACGTGAATCAAGTCTTGAAATTGCATCATAGTTTCTCTGAAAAGCAGAAACAAATACTTCCTGAAAATAAGCAGAAAAAGTGGTAATGAAGAAAGGAATCTAGAAATCACTTCTGTTAGCAAATCATACTGAGTTTACCTAAAATGTAACAATGCCAATAAAATTTTGCTATTTTGCTTTTACAAAAAGATTCCTCCCTTTTTAGGACTTACCAAGGATGGATATTTCCTACTCAGCTTTAGTTTAAGAAGTTCTGGAGAACTGGCTGCAGGTACAAGCGACTTACCAGTGGGAGGGCTGGCAGTGCCATGGAGTTGGGACTCCACTCATCTGACAGGAGCTGCCTAACCTGTGTTAGTCACTGTATTGTTCATGTCACTTCTGGATGATGATTCATCCATCCAGATAAAATCTCTATTTTGGGAAGGGATGAATAATCTTGTAGAGGTGTTACAGGTGAAAACTGGATCCTATAGATAATAGATGACTAGTTAAACTAAGTGCCCAAACCCTAGACTGCCCAAGTAATGTAATGTAGCCAAAGGAGAAGCCTGTGACACCTGTAAATAGTATATATATAGTTAATGTCCTTTGTCTTCAACCCAAAAGTAATCATATTATGAATAAAATTTATGATAACTGATGTTAGGCGTGAATTCTTACGCCAATGTGTAGTTTGGATCACAAAACTTTGGTTTAAAACTTCTGCCTATTATTCTCAGTGACCACATTTGGAAATTCTTTCTATTCAATAAAACACAAAGAGGTTTGACAGCTGATTTGAACTGTGACTCTTTGGCCTTTTAAACATACTACGAAATTACAGCTGGAGAATAAGGCATCCCAATGCTCCTGATCATCCTGTGTGGGAAGAGTTGCAGTTTCTTTTAGATCTTTCTATTCCTCTGGCTATATGAATGGTCTTCTTGCCTATTTGAGACTGTTCTTGAAAGCACTGATTGCAAATTGTGCCCAGATCTCACATCTGAAACAGACTCAAAATTATCTTTTAGTCCCTTGAGTTCACCCCTGTCACTTGGTACAGGACTGATAGCAGTGTGGGGACACAGAGAAGCAGCTTCTTCTTAACTAATTACCATTTATTAGTAGTAATTTATTCTAGCTGAATAATTATAGTTATTATTATATTTTAATGAATGATTATACAATATAGTACATAAATGATACAAGCAATTATGAATGGCATTATTACAAATGAAGAATTATGAATGTAAACAGAATGGCACAAAGCAGATATCAGTTCTCCAGATGAATTTCATCCGAGTTCCCATCAGGAAAAGTTGAAGCACTACTCCTTGGCAGCCTTTCCTGATTTCATCAGTACCCTCCAGCACTAGGAGTCACCATGCTGACATCCAATAATACGGTTCAGCTACAGTTTTTCAGTCAGCTTTCAAGCCACAATTTCAAGACAATCTGAAAGAGCTTTGATGTGATATGGTTCTAGGGCTTTATGAACACGTTATAGCTAGCTCTTTCCTCTAATTCTGTTAGATTGAGCGATATACTTTTATGTCATTACAGTGCTTTGTGCTCTAAAAATATAAAGAAAACTTTTGTCTTCAAGAAGCTTTCCTTTTAATTTATCATAAAAGAAACATGATTATGTATATTGTGATACATTTGTCCAAATCTCTAAAAAGTATAGGTAGCCATATAGAATTTCAGAAACTTATTACTGCCTTCCTCTGAAAATGGTTGAAATACTCTATATGCAACAGTGACAGAAAATTATCTTTTTCCTTTATAAATAAGCAGAGCTCATGTGGATTACACATTAGAAGTGTACTGATTTGTGGCCATCTATTCTTTAGCATCTATTTCCAACTTTTTTCACATATTTCTGTGCCAGTGTGTTTCCTATTAGGATGCTTTTTATCCTGATTGCAGTTCCTTGAAAATTGCTTAAAGAAGATAGCCTCTCTGGGAGGAAGAATGCAGTGATAGTCCCATTAATACCTGTAAGAAATAAAATTGGCATATTAACAACAATTATATGACAGTAAATTGAAACTTTTTTATTTTCTAAATAATACATTTTAATTAATTATGTTTACATTTGGAAGAGGAAATAGCAGATAAATATAGGCAGAACTTTTTTAGTCACTTTGCAAAGAACAGAAAAATGTCAACTACAAGATAGTCTTGAAAAAGCATTTAATATATACTGAGAATAATACTTTAAAAGTATTTTGGAGGGTATTTTTATTATTTTAAGAGCTGAGTTTGACAGCCCTCTCTGGTGTGGGACTGATACAATTTACTATTACTTTATCTTTTTTTTATACACTTTACCTTGCAGGTTTCTGAAGTGTAGCTGGGGATAAAGGCATATGGCATGCATGTCCAACCCGCAGGCCCCACATGGCCTGGCACAGCTTGCAATGTGTCCACCCTTGCCCCATGCCATCATGGTGGCAGCTGTTCCCACCAAACAGCCCAGCCCAGAGCTGTTAACCCCTCTGGGCTGAAACCAGGGCACGGGGCACAGTGCAGTGCCATCTTGAATTACGGCTAATAATCTGATGGATTTTGATACATTGGCTAAGCACAGTCCTATGTGTAGCAAAGAACGTGCAGCTGTGCTTTCCATTTTGATAAAGGAATTATAGAATATGTTTCAAGATTGCTGAAAAAGTCATCATTTTTTTGGTTTATTGTCGAGTCCATATTCAGTTGACATAAACACATTACCTGTGAATTTTCAAATGGAATGTATAGAGGTGCAATAAAAATCTGATCACATCTCTTTAACAGAATTTTATAAGCCCTCTCTTACCAGAGAGAAATATCCCGCAGTTCACAGTCACGCCTTATTCATTTCACCACTTTTTGTCAGTGTGTACGTTTGTGAACAATTATTATCAAGGGTCAAGTACAGGAAGAGTAAAATTTCATCAAAAATCTCTGACAAACACTTTGAAAGCTCATTAAGGATTGTAGCCACTACCACCATTACCACTAAAACAGACTGATGCGTTTCACAAAAACAGGGTCACATATTCCACTCGTTTTATGTTTTCATTGCTGTCTTTTGTATGCGATTTAATAAAAAACATTTAATTTTTTTTTGTTACTTTGTATACATTAACTATAATACATATATATAATGAGGGCTGCTTCAAAATTAGTGCCTCCTATTTTATCGTATTGGCTCACAGTGTCAAAGGCAGATGTTGGTGATAATGGCAGTAGAGGCTGAACCTTCCCACCAATATTCCATTCCAGAATGGTGTCTGACATGGAGGAGTCTATGAAGCAAATGTTTGTCATTGAATTCCTCCATGAGGAAAAAAATGGTGCTCATTTTCATCCATTGACATTTGCTGAATGTTTATAGAGATCAAACAGTGGATGTGGGCACAATGAGGTGGTGATTCATTTCAGCAGTGACAACAGTGACAGTGGGTCACCTCCACTGGTACAGATTTTTATGAGCACAGCATGCAGGCTCTTGTTCATTGGTGTTCATTAGCAAAAAAGCATAGCTAATGGTAGTGAATGTGCTGAAAAACAGTATTTTGTAGCTGAGAATTTCCTCTGTCAAAGTGTTATTGTCCTCTTTGTATCTGTTGCAGTTTCCACGGAAATAAATAGGAGGCATTATTGTTGGAACCACCTATGTATATGTAGCCCAAGACAATTCCTCTTCACTCAGTGCAGCCCAGGCAAGCTCAAAGGTTGGTCACCCATGCCTTATGGGTTGGAATCCTGCATGTTTGTTGAATAGCCACCTGCTGCATGTCCAGTGGAGATAATCCATCAAAAGGATTTCAAAATGGGAATGCTATGTAACCATTGCAGTGATGTCTTTTTTCACCGAAAGACTAAAATCATGATATGAGGAAGCGTGAAATACTATTCCTCTTCTCAGAGGCATCGGTTTAGTAGCCTAACGCTCACAGATTAAGTGTCAACACTGTATGTTATTATCTTGTTTATCACAGTAGCCAAAATATCCAAAATGTATGTACCCCAAGTCCCAAACACTGTCCTTTCCCATATCCCAAAATGCACTCTGCTCAGCTCCAAAGCTATTCACTTCTCTTCTATTTCTATTACAGTGCCCTGCTGTGTCTTTGATATGAAAACCTTAGCACCCTGGAAACTGAACGAGAGTCAAATTAATTTAATAAAATAAATAATGTACATATTAGAGAACTGATTGCATTAGCCAGTTTCATATTTAATTCATAAAAATTTCCATGATTTAATTTACTTGCTGCTAGTGCTGCTGCAGAATTTACATTCTTCTTCACCACAGGTTTGCTGGAGAGAAACCATTTTCAGTGATAGAATACAAAATAGTAGAAAAAGATAAAAAATTAAATGTGGAAGTGAGTCAAATGATGTTGCTGTGTAGAAAATAGACAAAATACTGCTGTCTAACAGCAAGATTTAATGCTCTACCAAGAGTTGTAGAGTTCAATGGTAGATAAAATGAAGATCAGCTTTGCCCCAAACTGTGTTATTTTAATTATTATTGTTATTATGATAATAGACCCTTCACAGACAAACTGAAGCCATTGTTTGATCAAGATTTATGACAGTTGCCCCAGCATTATGCTGTCCATTAAGCAGTGAGTCCAACAGCAAGGATGCAAAAGCGCTTCTCTGTAGAGTATGTTGCAGACCCAGATTTCAATAACTGGTAGGAGACAATGGATTAAGGCTCAGAATTCTGGCAACTCATTGCATTACATGTTTTTCTGAACATATTTTTTAACAATGGCTTAGAACAGTATGTTTGCTGTTTCCCATCTGTGATTAAAGTTATGTCTAAATGAGGCAGCATATGTAGATCTTATGCTGGCTTTCGTATTTCTGAGTTTGCCAGTTCCCTGAGCATCCCTGCTGGCCCTGAGTGCCCACACCAGGAGCGTGGTGGTGCAGGCTTCCTTGGCTTCCTGCTCACCTACACTTTGGAAGGAGCCAGCCCTTGCTGCTCCATGACAACTTTGTTTTACCTTTCTTTAAGATGCATTACCTATGTCAAAAAATAACAGGCCGTATAGTATCGGTTGAAGGATTTTCGGAGAAGTCTTCATTCTAACTCAGCTCTACCAATATAATTTCTCTAATTTCTGGCTTCAGAGTCTGGATAAGACATCTTAAGCTCATTGTTCTACTTCAGGCTGGAGTTTAATTTTGCAGGACAAACATAATGATTTTCAGTTAAAGCATTTTTCCCCTCTGCATTAAGGCTGCCTTCCCTTAAGCAATGCACAGAACCTCAGGTTCTGTGTCAGAATATGAGGTGTCAGAATATCCTGGATTGAGTTAATGCTCTTCCTAGTAGCTGGTATGGTTTTGGATTTATGATGAGGATAATGTAGATATAATGATGTTTTATTTGTTGCTGAGCAGTGCTGCACAGAGCCAGGGACGTTTCATTTTCAGTATCATCCTGCCAGTAAGGGGGCTGAGAGGGCACAAAGAGCTGGGAGGGGACTGAACCAGGACAGCTGATCCAAGCTGGCCAAAGAATTGTCCCATGCTGAACAATCTAGGGGCAGCTTGCCAGAGAGGGGGCCTGCTGCTTGGGGACTGTCTGGGCATTAATTGACAGGTGGTGAGCAATTGCATTGTGCATCACTTGTTTTGTATATTATTTTATTCTTAATATTATTATTTTTCCTTCTTTTTCTGTTCTGTTAGACTCTTTATCTCTGTCCATGGGTTTTATTTTTTTTTCTGATTCTGTCCTCCATCTCACTGTGTGGGAATGAGCAAATGGCTGTGTGGTCCTGAGCTGCCTGCCAGGTTATACCACAAGACAGGACAACCAAATAACTCACAAAAGTGTTTTGTTTTTTTCTTTGTTTAAAAAGTATAATGTATAATTTAAAATGAACAAGTATGCAGTGCAATATTTTCTGTTGATGTCTGCCAGTTTATGCTAGCAGAGATTTTGCTTGCTTTTCCTTTTTGTTGCGTACATCTAGGCAAACAGTTCTTCATGCCATGTTTCTTTTCTTGGTTGTCCATACATACACTAGGGGGTTGACTGAGGAGAAGTCAGAGAGGGGAGCAGAGGGGTAGAAGAATAACTGTGGAAAAGAGAAGAATAAGCAACCTGTAACAGTCTTCTGACCACCTCAGGGAGCTGACTACAGCCTGATGTGACCCTCCCTTTTACTGAATGCCTTCGCTTTTGCCTCCTGCTTGACTGCAGTCCTCATGTTCTCTGTGACAGGGGCAAGAATGGTGTGTCTTGCTTAGCTAAAGCCATCTAACTGGCAGTCTTCACTCCCTGCCCATGGGGGTTTCCTTTATCCTTTCCATCATACACAGCCATTGCTGTCCCATGCCCTTTGAACCTGAGCTCACATTTCCCAGTTGGTGAGATATCATGCTGTTTCTCACCATCTGGCAAGTCAGTGTTTTCATCCAAAAAAGCTTGGATGAGTAGTGTAAAGGAGCTAATTATGTTCAGTGAGTGTTTCATGACATGCTATTATAGCCAAACAAACAAGAAATTAATTGTGGAAATGTTTTCTCCAGCAAGTCCCTATTCAACTGACTCAAAGATATAGAACAATGTACATAAAGAGTGGTTTGAATAGCACTGAAAAAGCTCTTTAGCACATACACCATAAGCAATTTCCCCATATGTCCTGAATTACAGTCCTTTTGGAGTAAGAGATGGGCAGGCACTCGTAATATCTTGGGTGTGGTTCGTTTACAGTGGATTTCACAGCAAATGTTTTAGCATTGTTCTGTCGTGGTAGTGTTTCAGTTTTGGCTGTGAGGTTTCTTAGTGAGTTTCTCAGGCAAAACAGTTCATTTGCTATTTTTTCTTGTGAATACACAAATAGTTATTTGCTCTATAAAATTGTATTTGTCTTTCTTTTCAAACCAAACTACACAGGGATAATTTGTTCTTTTAGAAAACACCACAGATAAAANATGCAGTATAAATAAAAGTAATAGGAGTAAAGTGGCTACATGTATTATTATCAGAGGGAATATATGTCGTGAGCTCATCTGTGATCTGCCAGAGCAGTGCTTTTGGAAAGATTTTTCTTCAGACTGAAAGGCCTCTGTAACATCACCCATGACCTTGGGGACTTTTGATGGACATTTTCTGCCATTGGAGGAAAGTCAGCATTGATTAACTCCTTTTAACTTTGATGTACAGATCCTTCATTCAAAGTCTGTGGTGGTTCAGGAGTCCCTCTGGTATTGGTAGTATTCATCTTGATCAGACTTGTAGATCGTGTGTCAAAGCTGGCTTAGCTTTGTAACCAGAAGAGAACAGAAAAGGAAATAAATTCTGTTTAATACAGCGTGAAGGTAGGTTAAATCTGCCTCGATGCTTGGGGTAGTAGGGGTAACATGGGTTTCCCTTCGTTGTCATTTGATTCCTAATTGACAACGGTTTATGGGCTGGTTCTGCCCAGTTCCATGACTAGTGGGGTGGAGGGATTTCGCAGAATCCACACCTCCGGAAAAGGGAAACGGGATCCCAAAATAATTAAAAACAGCGGCAACGATCTAAGGAGAAACAAACTAATTTACTAAATATGGTATCGGAATGCAAGATAACACACTATAATACAATATAATTAGAATTGAAGCTAATAAATCAAGTAAAATGAGAGAGAGAGATTGTCCAAAAGCTGGACAGGCCTCACCATAACGCTGAGGTGAGATGCGCAGTCCGATCAAGCAGCAGGGAGAGAGACTGATGAAGAAGAGCAGGTCAGATGACCTACCAAGGCCTTATATCTGTTCCCACTGAGCAGAAATTATAACAACACACTGAACAGGCTTTTGGGGAACGTAGTTCTTCTTCTCTTCGGGGACAGGTACCCGGAACGCTTTAACTCCCAGTGCACTACATGATGTTATAATGTGGAATACTGATAACCAAAAATCATAAAACCATGACACTAATCTACTCTGGGACATGGCCCCACTTGGCTTTTCATCTCTACTCAGACTCTTTGTCATTAGATTTTTCTGTGTTTTATCAATATAAATCGAAAGATTTTTTTTATCAGAAAACAATGTACAAGTTTATCTGAAAAAATATAGTTTTTCTTTTCCTTGTAAACTTATACTCCTAGGAAAAGCTTCTGCCCAATTCTGCAGGCAGAAAGCCTTATTTTCAAGTAAACAGCAGAGGCACTGTGAGTTTTTTAACAGAGATTTACATGATACATAACTGAGATATGTTTTGCCCCAAACCATAGCGGAAAGTGTAAGGCTGTTAGTATTGCAAAGCTTTTAAGAACAAGGAGCAGCACAAAGCAAAAAGCAATTTCTCTTCTACCAAATCACCAGCCAGAAGCCGTCACTGTTGCATAAATTGGATGGTCATTAATTCCCCTGGCAAGAAACTGTCCCCTTTCAACCTTGAGTTGCACCTCGTTGTGAATGTTAGAATCCTAAAAGAAATTAAAGCTGCCTTACCTCAGTGGCTTAAGGACCTCTAAACACTTTAATTCATGTTCATAAAATGCATTATTTCACTGCCAAATTTATAAAGTTAATGTTTAAAATACTGAGAAGCAAATACATGCAAGTTTGCAAGAAGGAAGAATGCATCAGAAAATTGTTCAAAATATATTATAGGAATTACGATTATTACTTGAAGAAATTATGACAAAGCAGCATTAACGTTTGGGTGGTTTTTTTGTTTGTTTGTTTGTTTTTTTCTAACAATACCTAGCAATAAATACTGATATACTAGCTTAGTAAGAGAAAAAAATATTTTTTCCTTCAACCCGAGATCATTTACACTTCATAGAATCATAGAATGGCTTGGGTTGGAAGGGACTTCAACGATCAAGTAGTTCCAGCCCCCTGCCATGGGCAGGGATGCCAACAACTAGGTCAAGCACTAAATCAGGCTGCCTAGGGCCCCATCCAACCTGTTCTTGAACACTTCAGAGATGGAGCATCCACAGCTTCTCTGAGCAGCCTGTACCAGTATCTCGCCACCCTCTCTGTGACTAAATTGCTCCTCTCATCTCATCTAAATCTCCCCTTTAGTTTAAAACTATTTTGCTTTGTCCTATCACTACCTACCCATGTAAAAAGTTTATTTCCCTCCCGTTTAAAATCTCCCTTTAAATATTTAAAGGCTATAATGAGATCTCCCCAAAGCCTTGTCTTCTCCAGACTGAACTTGGTAAAATCCTGTTTGATTTTCTTGCTTCCAGTTATCTTCCAATAAAGAGTTAAAGTTGAAATGCAGAAAAACATTGCAAGATATCTAATGATCATGCCTGGGCTACCAAGTGTAACATTATATATGCCAGAAGCATGGATCTGCATTTGTTCATACACACTTTGTTGATGAGTATCTGTTGTGTCGTATGTGCTGCATTCAAATGAGTAATTTTGAGGAACTTTTGGTACCACAGTTCCTTTTTCCTGACAGTCTCAGTGGGCCAAGCAGACTTTCGATCAGGCTTTTGCTATTAGTGAATACTTTGATGTCGTTGTATTTCAAGCTTTAAAAGGTCAAAAAATCTGTGAAACTCTCTTGCACCTTTGGATGTCTCCATGTGCTGCCTTACTATTATTGTGTCATACCATACAGTGTCAAATTGATTTCAGTCTGATGCAATGTCTATGTGTTTTCCAAATGATAGGGCTCTTGCAGAATCTCCACTTTCATTTTGGAAGCATATCACAGTCCTCGCTCATCATTACTATTCACAAAAGTTAAATCTGTTCATCCTAATGTGAATTTAAATGTAAGTTCTTTTCTGTTGGGCCTATCAGTACAGAGTCTTGCACTTTTTAAACATGGGATCCCTCTTTCATTTAGTTCTACACAGTATAGGAAATCCTTTTACTAATGCACACAAGTGATTGTGGTCTTTGAATTTTTATCTCCCAATGATTTCCACCAGACTCTTGCCTTTTTAATAATCATGGGAAGAATGTAAATTTGTAATGATGTGTAATTTCATAATCATTATTTTCAGTGATTTTGTGAATGTAGCATCATTGTGTTGTTNCCGGCCAATATGTGATTCTCTTTAAAAACTTATAATGTAAAGGCATATTTTTGCTCCAAATTTGTGACATCAAAGAAGCATGGAAATGCAGCTTTGCTTGAAACCTCGGTAACAACCTGGGCCACTGCCTGCATGGAGTCAGGACCCAGACCTTCCTGAACACCTGCCCAGCCTGCTCTGTGAAGGAGATCTAACGATTTCCTTGTCTTTTCAAGTTCTTTACTATTTTTAGGCTTAGCTTTTTTTCACAAACCAAGTTCTTCTTTTCTTTATATTCATCTGATTCCTTCAATTTTTAAAAAAGACAAAAACTTGATTTCCTATTTTGCAATTGTTGCAGTGTTAATTTGTAACTGACTGCAACCCCTTAGACCCTTTCCTGTGGATTCTAATCACTTTCTTTTGCATAATCAACTTTAAAGTACATTCTCATTGACATTAAGGACTTGCCTTTCGTTTACGTTCAGAATATGCAGGACAGGTTTCTGATGGATATGGAGAAAATAGTTATAGTACACATGAGAATTCAGGAGTTTCCCAGCCTACCTGATATTTTCATGTGCTATGTCTGGAATATGAATGAGAGGGCTGCATTCCAATTATTGTAGAAATTTATTGTATTCATTCATTTATTCTAAATTAACAAAGCACAATAAATACTGAAATGTTCTGTAGATATTTTTTTTAATCATTTTTAAACATAGCCTTATGGATACTTTAAGATAAAACTGATAACCTAGTGTTAGACCTTACACATTTCAAGCTTCCTTCCTCTGTCAGAGCACTTGCTTATGCAGTTATTACTCGCTTATTTTCAAGTGGCTGTAAGAGAAGTTAATGTAACCTGTGTTTGTCTTAAATATGATGAGAAAGATTTGTAGGGAAGTAGTAAACAATATTAGTTATACATTTAAAGTTGTTTGAAATAAACATATAACAGCTGTGACCAACTGATATTTAAGCCAAGCCTTGGTACTATCCTTTCTTAGGGGTCTAAATAATGCTTACAAAGAGCTAGCAAAGAGTGTGGAAGGGTCCTTTGCATTGGGCCCTTTAAGGAAGAGAAAGCAGGGCTGGTGGGAGTCTGGAAGTGACTGAGATCATACCAATTCAGCATAAACTGAGGAATTACTTCCAAGTACATAGCTAATTCTAAATGACCTTTCAGTATTCAGCAGGTAAGTAAATAGCTGATTAGTACAGGAAAGACTGTAACAGAACTGGGAGCCATGAGAACATATTTGTATTTTTTGTAGTCCGACCTTCAAACGACAAAACTACAGACAGTAGTTTATGATTAAGAGTGCTAGTAGGAGGAATAGTCAGTTCTGTACTCCATGAATAGTCCAATTTCAAAGTATTTCACAATAACAGAAGATGTAATGGTTACATTTCCACTTTGCATGTAAAAGGATGACACTGAAATTTATGATCAGTTTGAATAAAGCCTAATGGGAAAATGTACTGCTTCTTCTAAATAACAAATTCCAGCAAAAGAAAATGAGGATCTTAAGGTCTTACTGATTTCTAAAGTCATCTGAATTTCTATAGTGGGAAATGCCTACTTTTTCTACCACTGCAGAACCTACCTGCTGTGGTAGTACATTGTATGACAGCCTGAAATAACATAAGTTCTCTTCTGTCATACAGTTTTGAATAACTGGGGCATATTGCAACACATGCTTATGTGCTCAGAGGTGTCCATTGTGGGCCCATATATGGAAACTTCTTATTCTAGGAGCACAATAAATATGAGTCCTGAGAGAAGCTGTTGAGAAATTCACTGGAGGTTACTATCAGAAGTACAAACTTTCTGTGGAACAAATCCAAGATTCATGCCCCATGGTTCAATTTTGCCTTCTGTGAAGTTTAGGAAATTTTAGCTATTTGTCCAAATTGATGTGAAGTGCAAAGCCTTTGTTAGCCAGTAGCCTTTTTCAGTTTGCTTTGTGTTTATATGATGACATGCCTACACTTTATTATCAATGTGTTCCTAGAAATAAATGTGACCGTGTCCCAGAAGGAGATGAATGTATCACTCAGTCCTGTTGAATTCTACTCTTGTGAATGCTCCCAGAAGCATTCGCTGTCTAGACTGCTGTAATTCAGCTGTTGCTTGTAGACAGTCTTGCAAAATATTTCTTAACATTTTTTTCCTGGCAAATACTGTACAAAGCTCTTTTAATGGATCTGTCAATTGAAGTGAAGAAAGTCATGGCACAGATGTTTACAGTGGGCAATGAAAAACAGATTTCTTCTCTGTTTTACACTGAAAATTTATTAGAATAGTAGGCTGGATACAATCTTAGTTTTGTTCTCTGCTTTTGGTATACCACTGGCTATGTCCATAAACATTCCAGTGTTTAGAGAGAGCTTAAAATAAATAATTTAAAAGGATGCAAAACATAGAATATGAAAGGCTTTGGTTCTTTAAACAGAATTTATTATGTTCAAAGTTACATCTCGATAAAAGGCAAGCATAACTTGAATTAAAATATTAATCCATCCATCCCATTTAGTTCTTTGAAATATTCATAGCACTTTTTTAGTGGTCGTGGTTTGTGGCAAGGGGTGGGGGAGCAATAAAGTTGGGGAGACTTTGATGAAAAAAGCTTTTATCGAGACCAACACAGACAAACTGTCCTTCATGGGTTTAGAAAATTGGCCCAGCTGGGAGTTCTGTTATTGTAGAAAATCCTCTTTAAACTTCATAGTCCGAACTCATAAAGCATAGAAATCCTCAATGTCTTCCTTCAAAATCTACTTCCTTCTCTCTCTCTTCCAGAGCAGACTTCCAGTTTAGCCTTGTTTACTCCTCCATTTGTTCTCATTTAAAAGTACTATCAGTACTTTTCAGCTGCCACTGAAATGTATCTCATGTTTTCCCTGGGTGGTTCATGCTTGTTTTTTCTTTTCTTCCTGCATTTGGCTTACATTTCCATTCCTTTCTGTTCCTCACTGTAAGGTTTTCAAGGCACATATCCTATCTTTATAATTTTTTTTTCATTTATATAGCACTAAATATAATCATCAGGCACTTTTCAGACAAAAAGGAACAGATGAGACTGATTTTACTTCTGAGAGTGTGAGTTTAGGTGGGGTGGATAGAAAACTTAAGTATGCTACAGTAGCATCTTGCAGTTACATAATTTGGTTATCTCAGCATTTATAATCTATTTTTAATTTTTTACAAAAATAATTTTCTATAAAACTGATACATATTATAAAATATAACATATATCCTGTTTTTAAGTCTTTTGTTTATTCTTTGTGGGCCACTTTTTGAAATGGAAATTAAAAGGCGGAAAAAAGAAATGTGAGCAGAAGATGTCAAAAAGGGCAAAACAGATTTGCAGAATGAGCATTGAATACTGCTAAGCATCTAAAAAGCAAATTTCAGACAAAATAAATAAGTGCAAGAGGGAAAAATAAGTAATGGAGGATGATATCCAATTAATTAGTAACTTCTGAACAAATGAATTAACCTAGTGTCCAGAAAGAAACAGCCAGTTGTGGAAGTGACTGGAAGAAGAACATTGGCCTCCATCAAGAGTGAGTTGTACCTATTCTTGTGGTAGCACAAGTGGAGATTTTCTTGCCTTTTTTAGACCGTAGCCTAATTATTCACTTCGTCATTCATATTCTACCCAATGAGCAAAGAAAATAGAAGGAAAAGGAGAGAATCTGTAAGGTATGCTAAGGAAAAAAAGTGTTGAGCCTCCCCCTCCCTTCCCATTTGAATCAATATGTGTGTTAAAAAAATGGCCAGTGTCAGTTTTTCCTTTTTCTTCTTCTTCCATTTTTTTTCTTTTTCCTTTTTCTTTTTTCTTCCTTTTTTTCTTTTTTTTTCTATTTTCTGTTTTCTTTTTCCAATTTTGTTTTCTTTCTTTCTCTTCTCACTCTTTTTTTATTGCCCGCCAAAATAACAAGAAACCCATACTTAAAAAAGGAAGAAAAGATGGTATTAAAAAACATTCCTATAGACATATTTACAAAGATTTAAATGTCAGATTAGTTCAAGGTGATAGGATGATATTAGGCTTGTCTTTCTTAAGATTTCTTGGATCAGGCTTTATCATTTGTGTTTTTAAAAAATAATAATAAAGCCAAAACTTTTGCTTACTGAAACAACTATGGAAGGAAGTGTTTGCCAGAGTTCACTCAGTAATGAGAGGGTACAGATATTTGCACAAACCTTTTTCAATTGGATCTCTAAAAAAGCTAATTTAAAGCTTTTCCAGTTCTAGGAACAACTAATATTTTCAGTTTTATTAAATGTCAAGAAATACTTTGCTTCTTGTGTACATGTTTTTTAAAATAATCTCATCTGGAAAGAAAAGTACTCTGTGATATATTTTTTATTTTATGTACCCATAGGCCAGCATCTTCTTTAGTATTACTTTCCAAACAAGATGTAAGTTTGCAGTAGCATTCACAGGAAAGCTTTGATACCCTGATCTTAATTTGAACATTGGAGATACTGTGACTTATGTATGGGTATGTCTTTGGTTAATTGTTGCAGTTTCACCCCAACAGACAGCTCACCATCACACAGCCACTCACTTTCCCTACAGTGGGATGGGGGAGAGAATCAAATAAGTAAAAATGAGAAAATCTGTGGGCTGAGATAAAGACAGCTTACCAGACAGTTTGCATGCAAAGCAAAATAAGGAATTCATTTGTTACTTCCCATTAGCAGGCAGATGTTCAGCCACTTCTGGGAAAGCACGGCTCATCGTATGTAATGGTTACTTAGGAAGACAAATGCCATCACTCCAAACATCCTCCCTCATCATTCTCTCTCCCCACCTTTTATTGATGGGCATGACACCGTATGGTGTATACCATACCTTTTTGGTTAGTTTGGGTCAGCTGTCCTGTCTGTGTTCCCTCCAAATTTCTTTCTCACACCAAGTCTGATCACTGGCAGGGCAATGTGAGAAGCAAGCAAGTCCTTGTCTCTGCGTAAGCACCAATCAGCAAAAAATACAACATTGTTATCAACACTATATTCACCATAAGAACAAAACATAGCAACATACAGCTACTCTGAAGAAAATGAACTCTATTCCTGCTAGACTAATGACACTACTTAAATTTTAGGAAATCCAGTCACAAATAGAAAACTATTCATTCTTTCTTAATAGAAATTCCCAAGAAATATTTTAAGTTTGAAATTGAGAAGAAACAGAATATTCTAATTGATAATGTGTTCCTATAGTAGTCAGTGCAGGACTTTGTGTTTGTCCTGTAGGTGGATTTTTTTTTTCAGAATAATATCAAATAACTCTCTTATGAATATTTAGTTTCCCTTCTTCTCTCACAATATATGGAAACCTGACAGGCTTAAGAAGTATATGTCAGTAGTTCAAAACAAGCTATTTCAGAACAACTAGGGCTTCCATTTGCAAGTGCTTTTTATGAGAAGCAGTGTCAACTATAAATGTATTCAACACAGACTTGAGAGTCTGAAATTTTATACAAGGTGATGGTGTCAGTCCTGCAGACTTTACCCATTGTTTGAAAGTAGAAGACATACAGCTCTGAAAGAGTCTTTCAGGCACCATGAATTATGGAGCGCTGGACTACTTTCCAGTTCTTAAGAGGGTCAATGCGTACCTGGATATGGACCTTGATATTATGTTAAGGTGAGGTTCAGATTCCTTTCCTTCTCTGTCTTCTGTAGAAAGGAAACTAAAGCATACAAACAAAATGGGATTTGTACTGCTCTTGAAGAGTTAATTGCATGATCTGGTTGACTGGATTATTCTATGGCAGGCCCCAGCTCATCTCTACAAGTGAATGTGTGAATAACTTCAGCTGCTAATGCAGTGCAGAGGGTTCTGTTCACATTCTCAAGATTTCATTTTCAGGAAGCTTCTTCAGACTGTGCATAAGCCTGTCTCTTCCCAACCTAATTTTTCATTTCGTATTTATTTTGTACTGCAGTTGCCTCTGAGAACATAGCCAGTAAGAAATCTATTACACTGATTAGAGAGATTAAAATGTTGAAAAGTAGTTTAAAGTGACATAATTTTATACGCATTTTTGGTGGATTTCTTCTGCACGTTTCACTTACTTACTTGTGTTTTGGGTATAGAGCGGAAATGATTGCTCATTGTGAGTGCCCTCAACTCAGGTTGTAATGCCATGCACCCCATGAGAATTACCAAGGGTGTGGTATACTTTAGGGAGGACAAAAGGGCCCTTTTCAGGAAATTAATTGAATTACTCTATGGTTTTACTTAAGGTCTCCTAAATTATTTCAAAAAGTGAAATAGTGAAAAGAATACATATACTAGTTTAAGTCTTTAATACTGTAAATTTATACCTTTCTGTCTTTAAATAACATGTCCAATGAGACAATGAATGAAAGTTATGTGTTTGAAGACTTCTTTTTTTGTGAATATAATGCCAGATAACAATTTTTTTTCCCACTGTTTTGAGTCCGAGTACGTGAAAGATCATTTACATCTTTCATCCATTTTGTGGGGCTTTATAGTAATGTTAGTTCTTAGACTACAATCAAATTATGTTGAAATGTCTCATATGCAGACTGACTTCTTGTTGATTTTTAGAACTACTAAGTGCAGACAGAAATACCACAGCTGATTTATGAATACCACATGCCTCACAAAAATAATACTTTTCCATAAATCCCTGTAGATTCAAGTTCCAGTATTTCTGTGACACTTTCTTTATGAGCTGTTAAATACATGCCAATACTTGCAAAATAACAGCTGATGTTTATACAGTTTTACTACAGTTACAGAAATTCTATAAATAAGTTAGTTTTTTTCCTCTGTATTTTAAAAGGCTGGGCAATTCACTTATCTGAAGAGAGTAATTTTAGTAGCAATGTCATTCTGTGAAGCTCATTTTACCCTGTTGCCAGTCATTAATGGTATATAAAGATCTTCCATATTCAAGAAAATAGAAGTATTATTTGAATAGAAATCTAAAATGTGTAGATAGAATTTAAAAGCTTTGATATTTTGAGACAATGTAGAAATGGGAAAAATAACAATTGCAGATATTCTTTCTTCTTTTTTTTTTTTTATTACAGAATTATTTCCTACAGCATATTTCTTAGTTATTTATTCAGTATAAATAAAAGTAATAGGAGTAAAGTGGCTACATGTATTATTATCAGAGGGAATATATGTCGTGAGCTCATCTGTGATCTGCCAGAGCAGTGCTTTTGGAAAGATTTTTCTTCAGACTGAAAGGCCTCTGTAACATCACCCATGACCTTGGGGACTTTTGATGGACATTTTCTGCCATTGGAGGAAAGTCAGCATTGATTAACTCCTTTTAACTTTGATGTACAGATCCTTCATTCAAAGTCTGTGGTGGTTCAGGAGTCCCTCTGGTATTGGTAGTATTCATCTTGATCAGACTTGTAGATCGTGTGTCAAAGCTGGCTTAGCTTTGTAACCAGAAGAGAACAGAAAAGGAAATAAATTCTGTTTAATACAGCGTGAAGGTAGGTTAAATCTGCCTCGATGCTTGGGGTAGTAGGGGTAACATGGGTTTCCCTTCGTTGTCATTTGATTCCTAATTGACAACGGTTTATGGGCTGGTTCTGCCCAGTTCCATGACTAGTGGGGTGGAGGGATTTCGCAGAATCCACACCTCCGGAAAAGGGAAACGGGATCCCAAAATAATTAAAAACAGCGGCAACGATCTAAGGAGAAACAAACTAATTTACTAAATATGGTATCGGAATGCAAGATAACACACTATAATACAATATAATTAGAATTGAAGCTAATAAATCAAGTAAAATGAGAGAGAGAGATTGTCCAAAAGCTGGACAGGCCTCACCATAACGCTGAGGTGAGATGCGCAGTCCGATCAAGCAGCAGGGAGAGAGACTGATGAAGAAGAGCAGGTCAGATGACCTACCAAGGCCTTATATCTGTTCCCACTGAGCAGAAATTATAACAACACACTGAACAGGCTTTTGGGGAACGTAGTTCTTCTTCTCTTCGGGGACAGGTACCCGGAACGCTTTAACTCCCAGTGCACTACATGATGTTATAATGTGGAATACTGATAACCAAAAATCATAAAACCATGACACTAATCTACTCTGGGACATGGCCCCACTTGGCTTTTCATCTCTACTCAGACTCTTTGTCATTAGATTTTTCTGTGTTTTATCAATAT
>JACDJE010000605.1:192259-252835 GCA_016647715.1 Pavo muticus | reverse complement strand
CATATTTTTAGGTAGTTAAAGTCTGAGGACAGAATGTTAGCATTTTCTTACATGAACTCTGATTTATACTGAATTTGATGAGGCCGATTATAGTGACAGTGGCTGCAGGATTCACAATTCTGCAATTGTCTGAAAAATTCTGAGCTATCCACCAGGAAGACACCACATAAGAACTATCTGGAGGAGAAACGGAAGTGCAGAGGCAGAGGTTTTCATTAAAACAGTGTGCTTTAAAAGGTTGCTTTTTCCTGATAATTCTAGTTGTGATAAAGGACTGTAGATATTCTACCCAAAAGCAACCATGCCTATTTTAGTTTGGAAGGTCCCCAGTGAAGTTCTGGAAATTTAGAAGGAAACTTAAGAGAAAATTTTGTGATTTCTCTCAGTGTAGAAGGGTTTAGAATGACAGAGAATGAAAATGCCATGTTAATTCTACTTTATTTTGATGGAAAGAAGAAAGGAGACAGTTCTCACTTTCAAAGAGGAGCTCTGGTGATGAAGCCAGTGTATAAGCTGTCTTTGATAGGCAGGGTGTCTTAAGAAAGCTGAGATTGCTGATACATCAGTATAAGTATACACAGAAGTGGAATTGAGTACACTGCATATTGCATTTTACTGTATGTTTTCATATATAATTCCCATCACATCTGTATTTTCAATTTCCTCTTCTCTGTGCATCTCACTGAGTGAACAGTAAATAAAATCTCTTGGCATTCCTGCACTGATCTCTTTCATGGGACTGTATTTTGTTATGAGTACCTCATCCATCTGCTTGCTCTCAAATTCCCTCTTGGGGTTGGAACACAGGTGCTATTGTAAAAGAATTTATTGAATATTTTATAAAATTTGCCTGTTGTTTACAAGTACTAAAAGGTCACCACCCTTGTTTATTGGGATTTCAGCTCTGCTATGCTGACTATGTGGAACTATACATATAAATGATATCAATAAAAAGGTGGGCATAATGTTGTTTTTTTTTTTTTCTTTTAAAACCTGGTAGCCATCCAGATATTCTGAATGTGCCTACTTGATAAATGGAGAGGGCTTTCAGACTCAGTTGTTTGTTTACTATGCTTTCAAACATTTTGAGTATCAGTTCAGTATTTAGTGAAATAGTATGAAAAAAACATCTGTACTACAGCTGCAATGACACTACCTTTATTTTTGCTCTTCTATAGGAAATCAAATGTAACCATGTATTTATTTATTTATGTTTGTATATTTTTAAATGGTTCAGGGTTTAAGGAGTGATAAGAAAAGTGGAAAATAAAGCGTTTGTACTTTATTTAAGTGAAACAGCCCAAGTATGAAAGTACTATGCTGGCTGTAATCTTCTGTTAATATTCTGCCTTCTTGAATGCATCCCTGCTACTACCTGAGAGATCAGTTACTCTATGAAAGTACTGAGGAGAGTTTACCAGTCCCAAATAGTACGAATATACTTCATTCTATGCTATGTTAATGCTAATGGAGTATTATCAGCAAAACTTATCAGACAAGTTTGAGTCGTGAGAGCACTTTTGTTTTTCTTTTTTTTTTTTTTTTTTTCCAATGAATATTAATGTATGGTATAAGTATTGAAATTATCTCAGGTATTTCCACTTTAGTAGAAAAGCGAAGAAGAAAATATCTTCAGGAATGAACCATTAATTAAGAACTGCTAATACAGAGAGGTTCTTCATCACATTAAGTTAACAAAATAGAACACTGCATGACCTTGATTCTGTTTTAAGAAAGCATTTATTTATATGCACTATATAGAGTATTAAGAGCTTTTTCACACAGGATTTCAACTTCTAGTTTATGTTCAGATAGGAGAAGCATTCTCTTTCTTCAGAATATTTTCAAAGGAGTATCTAGAGGAAAACAAAAACATAAATTACTCATGTAATTTTTTTTTCTGTTGCAAGTCTTATCAAAATAACTGCACTTAGTCCAGGAACACATATACTCTCTCGAGTTTAAATTCTAAAAGTGAGTTTGCACATAATGCTTCAGAAGAAAATGAAATGATTTTTTAAATTGCTATATGGAAATTAGAACAAATTGCAGTTGCTATTCTAATTATTTGAAATTGATGTTTGTAAACTTCTTTTGTCTTGAACGAGATTTCTCATAAAATCCTTTTTGATTGCTCTTGTTTTGTGAAAAGACATTGATGAGCAGGCATGGACTGAGGTATATTTATTAGATGAAATGTTTTGCATGTTTCTTTTTTCCTTTGCATAAAGTTCATATTTTTAGGTAGTTAAAGTCTGAGGACAGAATGTTAGCATTTTCTTACATGAACTCTGATTTATACTGAATTTGATGAGGCCGATTATAGTGACAGTGGCTGCAGGATTCACAATTCTGCAATTGTCTGAAAAATTCTGAGCTATCCACCAGGAAGACACCACATAAGAACTATCTGGAGGAGAAACGGAAGTGCAGAGGCAGAGGTTTTCATTAAAACAGTGTGCTTTAAAAGGTTGCTTTTTCCTGATAATTCTAGTTGTGATAAAGGACTGTAGATATTCTACCCAAAAGCAACCATGCCTATTTTAGTTTGGAAGGTCCCCAGTGAAGTTCTGGAAATTTAGAAGGAAACTTAAGAGAAAATTTTGTGATTTCTCTCAGTGTAGAAGGGTTTAGAATGACAGAGAATGAAAATGCCATGTTAATTCTACTTTATTTTGATGGAAAGAAGAAAGGAGACAGTTCTCACTTTCAAAGAGGAGCTCTGGTGATGAAGCCAGTGTATAAGCTGTCTTTGATAGGCAGGGTGTCTTAAGAAAGCTGAGATTGCTGATACATCAGTATAAGTATACACAGAAGTGGAATTGAGTACACTGCATATTGCATTTTACTGTATGTTTTCATATATAATTCCCATCACATCTGTATTTTCAATTTCCTCTTCTCTGTGCATCTCACTGAGTGAACAGTAAATAAAATCTCTTGGCATTCCTGCACTGATCTCTTTCATGGGACTGTATTTTGTTATGAGTACCTCATCCATCTGCTTGCTCTCAAATTCCCTCTTGGGGTTGGAACACAGGTGCTATTGTAAAAGAATTTATTGAATATTTTATAAAATTTGCCTGTTGTTTACAAGTACTAAAAGGTCACCACCCTTGTTTATTGGGATTTCAGCTCTGCTATGCTGACTATGTGGAACTATTCATATAAATGATATCAATAAAAAGGTGGGCATAACCTTTAAGGTAAAAGCCAAATTAAGCCAAGAGTTTTGAAAGGCATCATTTACTGCAGTACAACTTTACTAATACAAAAATGTATCCACTTACTGCCCTTGATAGCATCAAGAGTGAATTGTCTGGTTTCTTGATAGTTGAGGACATTCCCAGCATTGAACCTGATCTTTCAGGTGCCTGAATAGGTTCTGTGTGACAAAACACTTCAGAAAATCAACACGTTTTATTTGTTTTCTCTCCCTTGGAAAAGACTCCTGTGTGTATTCAATATTACAACTAGTTGATACTTTGAAAACAGACATATTTAAAAATATGGAGCAAGATTCCTTTTTTATCAGCCCAGTTTCTTGTTCACTCTCATCTGAATTTATGAAGACCCTTTGAGTCTGCATCACTGCAGTGCTGCATACTGAAGATCCAGACAAATTGAAGGCTCTCCTTAATACCATAATACTTGAATGAGCAGACTATTACTTGATATTTAATTGAAATATAACTTTTTATACTGCCTTTGGTTTAACCTTCGAAAAGTTGTAAAAGTGAAAAGTACAACTGCATCTTGTCAAATGACAAATGGAAAATTAGACTTTTAGACAGATATGAGCAGCAGTGGGAAGGCTGTCTGCATTTGTGATATGGATCACAAATCAGATCTGATCATATGTGATACGGATGCTTCTGTTAAAATTAGCAGTAGGAGAATAGTATGTTAAATGTTTTGATCTGTCACATATTTCTTTCATAATTTAATGCAGTGTAATTTCATTGTTGGATTCTGCAATTCTTGAAAAGTAGAAACTTCAAAAGCCTTGCTTGCTTGTTCTGAAAGCTCAGTCTGTCTAGCAATAGGCCAGTCTCCATACTGTACTTTGTAGCACCTTTTATTGAATAAAGCAGAGCTTAAGAGACTTCACTGAAGAAATTAAATAGGAGTCCAAAGAGCTCAGCATATTTAAATCAGTGCTTAGATGGAACAGCCAAAATTATGTATGGTTGCAAACCAGCTGTATTTTTTATATCAGAACATCTGCCATTGTCTTCATTTTCATGAAAGCTTTTTAGAGGTATTAATTTTTTTGTTGCTTTAGGTTTCATACATGAGATTTTATTAAATGTCAGGAGAAGAGATTTCTTTATTCTTAAGAAAAAAGGGAGCTTTGAAAGAATTTTAACAAGGAACAAAATGATGGTGATTTTCTTCATTGTTGCTTGTCAACAGTCTTCTCAAATGTTTCATGGCTCCTCAATTGCAGAACTTGCATTCTTACCTCAAGATAATCAACCAACTTTCAGAAATTATCTCAGGGATGCCAGCTGCTGGGTACCCATGGGCAGTGGCATGGCAGTTTTGCCTCGACTTCTATGAATGAAGGAATCTGCGTCCATCTGAGTCAGATGTAGGTCTCAGAAGAATACTAAGGTAGCCTTATACTGCGTTCTTTCTCTTAGCTCAGAGACAGCAACAAGAACATACATGAATTATATAAAATTCTTCCCCCAGCGTGTCAGATGCCTAAATGGAGGCAAGTGCATCCTTACTGGGATCAGATGGCATGAGAGAGAGGTAAATGTGTCTGGACTATTAGCTTTTTCTGAGACTCAAACAAACATATTTGAAAGCTGTGTGTTTCTTATAGCATGTTGTCTGTGTAAGGAATTGGTCCTGATCCCAATGAGGTTAACACTGCATCAGTAAAGATGTTTTTTTGCAGATATGTTTGAAACAAGGCACAAATGCTTTAGTTGCAAATGCCAATAGGATAATCTAATTAAATATGTTGCACATCCATATCTTGAAAGCATCAGATGTCAGTGTACAAACTGTGTTCTACTCCTGGTGATTTTGCAGAATTCCATGTTGCAAATACTAGTAATAAACTTGCAAGGAGGCAATCAATCATCTACACCCTCTAGGTAGAGACTCATCAAGACAACTAACATGGCATATCAAAGATGTTTCATACTTTTCATTCTGTATTACTGAGATGTATATAGCAGCCCAGGATATTTCTATTCAAATGTTAGCTACAAAGTGGAATTAGTTATTGACAAATAAATTTCATATAGAGTCAGTAATCTGATGGTAGGTGATAAAATTCATTTACCACAAAAGAAAATACTGAAGGTCTGAATTTTGTATTCCAAGGAGGATCTGGGGTCACTACCTAGATCTGTTCTGTCTTGTCGTGTAATAATTTTTTTCCTTAGCCTTGTGATCCAAGTAACATTTTCTTTAATCTAGGATATTCTTAATCATCTGCTGGAGAAGAAAATTGGTGCATTTCTTAAAGATAGAATGTTAAATTAAACTAGTCTAGCTGTAATTCTTTCACATGGTGAAGCCTGAATCACTCTTCACTCTTTTTTCTTGCTTTACATTCTCTCATAAATGTGAGCTTCAAAATATATAGCTACCTCCGCTCTTATGTCCTTCTAAGGAACGATGGTAGCATAAGTTCGCATTTACCCTTTATGTTCTGAAGCTCTTCTTTCCTTACCGTTCTGCATTCATTAGAAGAATTTTAGAAGAAAATATCTTCACTTATTCTGAGTTTAGATTAGAAAATAAAATTTTCAGTTGTCTTAAAATTCCAGTTCATTAAAACTCTTCTACATCCCAGTGACAGATGTTTTAGCCTGATGCTAGAGATAGAAACGTGTGCATTTCAAAGGACAAGTCCAGATAAAGTTTCCCAAGATGTAAGTTGTCCAAGATATTCTCAGTAAAAAAGTGTTTTTAAACAAAATTTATATAATTTTTCTTTAGTGGCTGAACAGCGCATACTGCACTAATCACAGTCTTGATACAAGCATTTGCTAATGGTTCTGAGTTAATATTATTAATGTACCAGTGTTATTTATGGTACAGTCAGAGTTGATTTTTGTAATCTTGTGACCAGGGAAGCTGCCACCTTTCCACTCCGAACACAGACCAAATAATTAGCTATTATTTTTCCATGTGCATGTGAAAAAAGGATTGGTTCAAATGTTTTCTGAGTCAGTATCTGAATATTGCTTTTCCACTTTCTGGGCTGCTATCTGCTTCTGTGCCACTCTTTCTTATGATTTCTATATGTCAGCCAAACTATTCAGGGTACTTCTGTGTTAAATTTTATGAATAACAGTAAGCTAAGATGGACGGATAGTGTTACGATGTAGGTTCAATAAGGTGTCATAATTCGATCTGATGGGTATGTTTTATTTCAATTCCTATAATCGATTTAAAAAACAAAAAACATTTCTTTAGATTTGGGAGCAAACTCTACAACTTTCCTACTACGTATAATTTTGAGATGAGCCTTATTATTTGACTAGCTGTGGTCCTGTATTTAATTGTTCAAATGAGAGTCTGAATCAACATATGGATCATTCACATCTTTATAAATGTGGGTATGTTAATTCTTAAGCAAATGTCTAGGGAGAGTGGATTTCAGAAACATAGAAAAGCTATCAAGATTAGTATGCTCCCATTCTCTGCAAACTTAATTGTTGAGTCAATGAATCCCACTGTGACACAACTTTTTATATTCTAGGTATTTTATTCCCTTTAATTTGTGATATTTACCTCAATGTATTGGCTGACAGAAAATAATGAATTATATCAGAAAATGAAAAAAAATAATCAACATCATAAAGGGAAATTAAGTAAGGAAGTATAATTCACAGATAATTGTTACCAAAAAAAAAAAGGGCAATGTAACAATTCTAATTTCTAGCAGTAGGCTTACAGGTTAAAATTAATGCATGTTAATTAATTTTAACATTTTCATTTAATTTCTTTTTATGGATATGAGAACTGACCTTTGAAGTGGTAGCTAAAGAGACTTATACGTGAGGGTAGTAACAAGCACATACTGAGAATGTATTCCAATTTAAAACTGGAACAGTTCAGGGTATTTAGGAATATTCAACACTGAAGCAGTCAGTGTCACTGACACCACTGCACTATGCAGAATTCGCAAACTAATAAATGAATGGTTAAGGACAAAGTAGCAATTGATGGTGAAAAATAAGCTTCTGTGAACTTAATTTCCTTTGCAAATAATTCAAATATACATATAAAGATATACAAATAAAGTCTCAGTCATCAGTGTGTTACTTCTGTTACCTGCAAATCTGTTATTGTTCTCTGTGGAGACCTGTTTTGGTTAATCTTGATTAAGAGAGAAGTCAGTTCACATTCAAACTCACTTTAGAAGGAAGGAAACGATATATATTCAATATCAAAAGTACCAAGTACATAATTTCATTGAAGTTTTCATTTTAAAAATTGTATTGATGCTGTTGTGTTTTTCTTGAATATATGTCTTCATGGTAGCAAGATGCTGAACAAATGAACAGCACAGTAAAAAAGACAAACTTAATTTATGTTTAAATTACAAATTTAGTAAACAGAAATAGAATGTATTTGCATTTTTTTAAAGTATTTGAAGCAATATTCTTCTAAGTCTTAATCAAAAAGAAAGCTTAGGCTATCTTGAATAAGAATACCATCTTATCTGAAAACTGATTGTAGGACCAGAAACAAAGGGTGGATTCTGAAAAACAGTTGGCAATACTATTTTCTTATAGGCTGCTGATGGTACTAGCTTTGTAAGTGGTTTCATAAGACACCTTCATTAATTGTAGAAGATAGAAATTATAGGGCATATCAACACACTGCGGATGGTATTTGATTCCGCAGAGTTGCATTGCCGAAGACAAACTGCACAGCTAAGATAAAGAATAATTAGGAAGTGAAAAAATGAAACTAAGCTTTAAAATGGAAGTCGAAGAAGACGTATAACCATTGAATAAATATAGACTGTGAGAGGTAAATATGTCAAGTAGAATTTATATGAAAAGAATTAGAAGTGAAACTCATAAATAAAATAGGCATTATTTTTTTTGTTCGATATGTTATCCAGATGATGATCATAGGCTAATTTTTGTTTCAAGGCCACATATACTTTCTGCAGTATCCTAGAACTTAATCTATGTTACTTCAGTACAGTTTTTTTAGTTTAGACTATATATTACTAGAGAGATATTGACAAATAAGAGAGAATTCACAGAACTGCAATAAAATTTATCAAGAGGAAAGCTATAGCACTCATAATTACAGTGAAGGAGTTGGAAATAAGGTTGAAAACCCAGAAGGCAAGTACAAGGTACTGTGTTATATAAAAACTAGTAATTGATTTTCAGTATCTGAATCCTGAGTTTGGGGCATAATGTTGGCAATACTGTCGTGCTGTGCTTGCTGTAATCTTTGTTTCTAAAGGACATTTTTGCATTGTGATAGTTGAAAATCATGACAATAGAAAGTAATTCTGTTTTTAGCCTGCTGAATAAATGAAAAGTGTGTATTAACCAGTACTACTACTGATGTACAATAGATACACAAAATGAGATTTGATTTTCAGAATTTGCTCCAAAACTGAAATTTAGTTCTGTAAGTATATACCTAAATTAAGAGAAAATAACTAGTTTCAAATTTGCCTCAGATAGCTACAAATACATTGTCAAATATATTTATCAGTAGCTACAAATGCATTTAAATTATGCAATTAACAGGCTTTTCAATAGAAGTTCAAGCGTAGGAGTTGGACTTGATGATTCTCATGGGTCCCTTCCAACTCAGGATATACTATGATTCAGATCTAAAATAAAATTTCAAGAAATCTTTTATGTACTCTGAAATGGTTCAAACTCATTCATGTTTATTTTTTTCCCATTCATGTTCTCTAGTTCTGGAAGATTTTAAATGTCCTGTCTGAGAGGCTGTTCTCACAGCTGTCCTGCTGTACTGCTAGAAGGCAAATAACTGGAAATTTGCCTATCTGTAATTGTACGAACACCAGTAAGCTACTACAGACTACTAGAAAGTCAAAATCTTTCTTAACATGCGCACTGCTGTACACACTGGAATAGATTTTTCTGCCATAGTTACATTGTCCAAGGTCAACTAAGGATTATTTCCATATATTTATATGACAGTAGGAAAACACTAGACAGATACTCCTACAATATTAAGTGACAAGTTGAATTTAAGTAAATAAGCCTTTGTTGTTTTTTCATCCTTGTTGTCTTGTGTGAGTGAGCTCTACTTGATATGTAACTGAAAATAAAGCAATTACGGTGACAAGGCATTTAACTTCTTGTAATAGCTCATAAGAAATATACTGGAGAATATTTGCCTGGATAAGTATTAGTTAGCCATATATAAAAGTACGAACTAATCAAATATTTTTCCAATTGATAAAAGGAAAATAAAGTTTGAAGAAAAAAAAAAGATTATGCACCATCACAAGTCTAGCAATGTAACTGGGAAAGAAAAGACTACAAATTTCTTAGGTATTTGGTGACAGCACACTGAAACTCTGCACAGATCTTCAAATTTTATGATGGAATATTTGACAAACTCGCATTTGTTAGCTAAAATATATGCCTTAATGTACAATGCGTAGAAGCCATATAATTTCACAGGGATTTTGGATAGGAGGTTGGATTTGGGATATGTGCTGTGGATTTCATCAGTATTTTTCACTCCATCAGGAAAACAAAAAATTTACACAGATTTTAGAGCACTCCATTATGAGAAAAAGATCCTTTCACATTTCTTTGTTCCAGAACTAGCCTAGAGGCAAAAAAGATGTGTAGATAAGACTTGATAAAAAAGCATGTCCAAAACATGTGATGTATATAACGATTTTTTTGTTCAGTACATGCAAAAATTATTTTAAAACATTGTGAAAACTATCTTCAGTTTTACTTGAATTACCAAATAAACCCACAGTTCCGATAGATTATTACTACCTACTTCTTGGAAATCAATAGACCATTTCCAAATCTTTCATAACAACTTTTTACTTAAATAGCAACAGTGACTATTTGAAAAGAAGACCAGACAGGAGATGACACCATCCTACATAAGGCAGGAATCATCCTTCCTTTCATAATATAATTATTTTTACACCCTAGGTCAGTAGTGTTGATTAGCTTATACTTGACCTAAAGACAAATTTTGTTGTAGTGTAGATAAAGATCTGTAAAACAGTGTTTGTTTGTTTTTTTTCAGTTGTTGCTGTATAGTGATTTTGAAATCAAATACACTCAGCTAGTACATTAAAAACAGTTTATTTCTTAGTATAGTGACTTAAACAATCCTCTAAGGACATATAAGCTTGTTTTCTTCTATGTCTTTGTCAGTACTAAGAGTTCAGCAAGATAGTTTTTTTTCTCTTTTACCACAATGCAATCATATTGTGTTTTCTTTGAGAAACTGCAGGTAGGTGCTATATATAAGTAGTTTACATTGTTCCTTCCAACAGGCAATGCTGTGCCTATGTCAAAATTGAATTTTATCTTTCATCCTGCTTCTTGTTCACCTACATTTATTAGGTTCCTTTGAACTTTTTTTTAATTATTTTTTCTAGTCATTAACAGTTTCCTATTTCCCATAATTCAGAAGCAGCTCACTGGAATTAGTACCAGGGCAGCCTAACTCCTGATACCACTGGCACTTTAAGCACCATGTGAGACAGATGTAATCTGGACAGGTTTAGACAACAGAAGGGCTGAATGCTGGCAATCTCTTAATGAATGTGGGATGTCAGCAGTTTCCAGATCATAGGTTTGGGTGCATGCCCAGCCACATCCCAACAGGATGTTTGGATGAGACCTGAATGTACATCCTCCTCAGCCCTCCTATCCTGCTTCTGTTGACAAAAAGTGGCAAATGGACTAGAATGAAGTCATGGTCTTTTCCAAGACAAGTTCCTTGATCTGCTCTGTGGGGACTTCAGAGTGTTCACAGCACCCACACTGGTGATGTTTAAATTGTCCTTAGTGTTTCGTAAGGACACTGCAGTTACACTGTGGCTACTAAGAGAACAACAGTAAAGTAGTTAACAAGGACCAGCAATTTTTTGGGGAAAAAAAAAACTCTCACAATGAATTCAATCTGGATATCTTTCCAGCATACTTCAAAAGGAATTTTACTTCCTAATCAAGTACCTGGTTAAAGTTACCTCTATGAAATGCATGCATATGGATTGTGCATCTCTGGAGAGAAAATTTCTTTCCTCATATGCAATATAATTGCCTGCATGAAGCAGGCAGGTAGAAATTTGTACTGCTCTACAAAGGCACAACACAAAATACAAGGCTTCCAGAAACAACAAATTTCAATCCATTTCACATTTTCTGGTCCCAAGTTACTTTGAGGTCCTTGATGTGTGACTGCAGTCCTGGGAGACCTGTCCCAGTTGAGATGTCTCTCCTGATTTCCTGTCTGATTGCAGGTCTAGTCAAAATCTCATTTCGGTGTTGTCAAACCAGTACATACTCTCTCTCTCAGCTGCATGACCTCCTTATGAGTGATATATTGCCTTCTTCCCTTGGCTGCATGGTATGCTTTGAATACTCTTCCAGGACAAACAGCATAGTACTTTAAGTTTGTGTAAATTACTTGAATGAAATTAAGGTTGGAGTCATTATTTGGCTGAATATTTTATCACTAAATGAAACCTAAAAAATCAATAATTTCCCTGTAAATTCTAAAACCTCAATTTTTTTTTTTTCTCTAACTGTAAATCAGTTAGAGAATTTAATATAGCAATGGCAGTGCAGTTACTCTAATGCAGATGTTTAATGTAGGCTCATGGATAAGGAAGATATCTCAAAAAGCTGGCCATTTTTGTTTGTAAGTTTATAGGTATGTCCTTCAGGAAAAACAAGCAAACAAAAAAAAAAAGGTTAACACCATGTACTATTCTTGTACTTAGAAAAAATTTGTCCAAACAAGACATCTGAAGATGTATTTCAACTGTATTTATCTGTGTGTTTTTCACCTTTTCAAATCTTATTTAAGCCTATTCTTATATAGCACACATAAGGAAGACACGTAAACAGTAGGGACCAGAGACTTTGGTTAATATAGCTTGTAGTTTATCTGCCATTAAAAAGATTTTTCTGTCAAGTCTAAACATATCCTACCCTACTTATTTTCACTTTCCAAACAGACTTCCTGAAAGAAAGTGAGCCTCTAAATCACAGGTATTAGAAATGTAGGAAAACTGACTCTATCTTCCATCAGAAAATTCCCTCCTAGGTTTTCCAGTCCTCTACCAACACTCATGTGTTTGTAACAGCAAGAAACTATTAAACTGTTAATCAGGATTGATTAATTTAAAATAATATATTACTTTTTAAACCTTCACTGGAACACAAAGGATCAGAAAATATCTCATCATAATCCAGACAGCCACACTAGTTCTCCACTTCCTGCCTTGAATGTACTTTGGCTTCCGTACAGCTGATAAAATTGCATATGACAGTGACTGCAGAACATTTAATATGGAAGATGATTAATTGCTTTTCTTAATATCAACATCATATTCTTTGCATGTAGTGTTATTTTGCACAAGGCATGCCATATGATGTTTATGAAGAATCAAATTAGGTGAGACATTGAATTTTGGCTGCTTAATAACTGCTCTTTTAAATAAAAGAGTTTAGAGAGTTAAAAGAGTTAAAATTCAACTCTTCTTAAACAGATTTTTCATCTTAAAAAGTAGAGGTAACATTCAGCATGTGAAATAAGAAATTCACTGGGAGAACAATTTCTGTATTTGCTTTTCTAAGTTGTAAGGCTAGTTGCTTTTTGTGTAATTGCGTAATTTAATAGTTGCTTTCATAGAGGTAGATTCTAACCTGAATGGTAAGAATTGGGAAAATGATACATATCAAACAGTAAAGGTAGATGAAAGAAGAATCCAACGTAAGAGCTGGAAAAGCTGCACTCAGCATTTGAATCTGTTACAGATCTTCTATTTGGCTTTGGAATGTCCGTTAATATGTCTATATGTTCTTATTTTTGATAAGTGAAAATACACTTAAAATTCTGAAGTGCATTAAATCATGATGAGGAGGCTATTTAAATACCTTAAATAATTAGAAATGGCAATTGCTAAAGAGACGATAATATACTGTCAACAAGTACAGGACTAAAGAAAGAAAACTGCAACTTTTCTCAATTCAAAACACCACTAATGTATCTTTTATTTGCCGTTGTCATCATTCATCCTTTATATGTCATGTATCATGTTTTCTTTTGAAGTAAGAACTACAAAATTGCTGCAAAGCAATAATTCTAGACTGCAAGGTAATATATTATGTGCTGTGAGTATTAACTGTGGCAAAGTGATGAGAACAGTAAACAATTTTTAGGTACCCCCTGAAGGAACGATTCATCTTTTCCATGACACAAAGTAGAATTTCAGCCTCCGGGTTAAAAATAAGAAGTGCCTGACCTTGAATTATGAGCTAACAGTTCCAACTCTCCCACCTCTTCAAACCTAATACTGTTCTTCCTTGATTTCAGTTCCTAACTTCCCTGAGCTTTCCAGCATCTTTTTGCTGTAAATGAACTGTATTTTCCACACCAGCACTGGAATGCTTTGTCAGAGGCTGTCAAGGGATAGAGATAACCAGTGCATATGTAATCCCTCAGGAGAGTTCCCTCTTAATGATTAAGTATCTTTATTGGTACAAATTTCTGAATTATTCCTAATCCTGTATGTTATATAAATTGGTCTGGTAGCACTTCAGGGCTTGTTTGTTTATGGCAGCATCTGTCCCATTCTCGAGCTGAATGCTAAAATTGTTTATAGCTTGTGTAACACAATGTTGAACATGAGGTTTTTCCTGAAGGTATTTTCCAAGCACTACCAGATATTCAAACAGTTTAGATCCCTTAAGAGTAGAAGAGGAAGACTTAAGGGATTTTTCTTTAAACTGCTGTTGTGGTTTGATGATTTTCTGTTACCGGTATTCCACATCAGAACATCATGTAGTGCACTGGGAGTTAAAGAGTTAATGCTGTAGTCCCGTGGATTTTTGCTAGTTTTGTTTCAGTAGAGAAGAACTACAGCTCCTGGAAGTCTTCACTGTTCCATTTCCATTTTCTGTTCAGAGGGAAAGATAAAACTGCTCACGAGTCATGGGACATTCTCTTTCTGCTCGTCTCTGGGATGTGTGCACCGTAGCCATCTCACCTTCAGCATTAGAGTAAGGCCTCTGGTTTTCGGACACTCTCTCTCATTTATTTGATTTATTAGCTTCAATTCCAATTATATTGTATTATATTGTGTTATCTCGCATTCCACTATCATATTCAGTAAATTAGTTTTCTCCCTTAACTCACTGCTGCTGTTTTGTTTTGAGGCCCATCTCCCTACCTTTTCTCTTCTCCCCTTCCCCAGGGCATGGGTCCATGGGTCCCTCGGCCCGATTAGTCACAGAACCAGGCCGAATTAGACTGGAACCATGACAACTGCTTGGATTCTTTTTGTGCAAAATCTTCTTTGGGTACACCTGTGCTGTTTCACACATTCAGTAATTTATCTGTTGAGATGTCTATTTTGGCATCTCTTTCCTATTACTCATCATGTGTAAAGAAAAAGAGAAAAAGAAAACAGAAAGAGAAAAAGAGAAAGAAAGAAAAAGGGAAAAGGAAGCTTCTTTGGTATAGGGCTTTGAGTTTTGGGTCTGGTCTTGGTCAACATCTTCATCAGTGACCTGAATGAAGGGATACAGTGCACCCTCAGCAGGCTTGCTGATTAAAAAAAGGTGAGAGTAGTGGCTTACACACCAGAATGGCTGAACTGCCATACAGCAAGACCTGGCCAGGCTGGAGTATTGGATGAAGAGGAACCTTGTGAGGTTCAACAGGAGAAAGTGCAGAGTCCTACACCTGGGGAGGAATAACCACAGCATGGTCTTAGATGATCTTAGTGGTCTTTTCTAACCTCAGTGACTGTATGATTCTTTGATCTCCAGAGGTCCCTTCCAATCCCCATGATTCTGTAATTTATGCATATACGTAACAACAAAAAAAAAATCCTATGATTTTCAAGCAGAGTTGCTAAGTGAAATTGCATGTCCCACTGTTGCTATTATTCTATTATGAATAACATTTTCTGAATAAGCACTTAGACACAAAGAATTCCTCACGCAGTTTGAGGCAGTGCAGCATGTAAATGGTCAGATTTTAGACTCTTTTAAACTGTCTAGTCACTGACTTCAGCAAATATTTTTTCAGAAGTCTGTGCTGAGCAAGTGATTACACTTTTTATGGCAGGGATTTGAAAACACAGTATGTGCAGGGAGTGAGCCCAACCTGTTCCAAGGAGGCTATTTTGTCTTAGGAAAGGAGGACACGTGTTCCTGTTCTTCTAATTCCTCAGAGGGAGATACTTTTTGTCCTTCTCTTTCATTTCAGTGCAGAAAAGTGTGATGTTTATGACACAAAGTGCTATGAAATTTTTTTCAGAAACACTTACTGTGCATGCAGAAATACTGGGCATACAACCTGTGATGCGTGCTGTTAAAACATGCACCACATCTGTTAAAATTGTTGAGTTCGTTTGGATGTGGAACTTCAACAGTGCAAGTGACTTTGTTGTAGCTGTTGAAGTATTCCTAGCCACTTCACCAAGAAGAGTCAGATGTAAACAAGCTTTGAAAGCTTTTTGCAAAACATCAGTAAGGCCTTTCCTGCCAGTAATCATAAGGTGAAAGGTTTGTTATCTTGCTGTTTTCTATCATGCAAAACACTTGCAATGACATTTTCTTTTGCTAAGGCAATGCTATATGTAATGATATAACTTAGTTTGACTAAATATCAAATGTGACATTAAGGACATGGAACAGAATGTACTATTCTTAAAGACCCTAGGTTATTACCTTGGAAAAGACAGTTTGCTAGACTTACCCTTTTATTAGCAGATTGTTAGGGAGAAGGGGAACATCAACAAGCACATGGATAACAGAAATGCCCCCCAGAACTGGTCTTAGCTTGTTGCCTAAAGGTGCATTTACAATGTAAAACAAAAGTAATGTGTATAAGCAGATCCATATGTGGTTTTGAGCTTTATTTTTTAAACTTTAAACTTTTCAAGTGTGTTTACTTTTTCACTGATATGCTTGAGGTTTGATATGTCTGAAAGTGGAAGTTTAAGTATATGCTCCCAAATTAAAAAGCTAAAATCAGAAGAGTCTTCATTTATAAATGTTTGATCAACTGCACTGTCTCTGTCAAAGAGGAGTGTTGGCATTTATCTAGTAAGTCTTTGCTTCAAGTTGATGGTGACTCAGCTGGCAGCTAAAGAAAAATAGAGAAGAACAAATGTGTTAGACTCGAGTCAACCATCACAATGAGGGTTCAAAATTGAATTGCAGACATATAGTATGATGGTATTTTTCATTCCATGAGATTGCTGGCTTGCAATGTTATGGAGGAATGCCTGATTAAAAGGAATGCTGCAAGTTAATTCCCAACGTGCTCCTTGGCAGCTTTTTCATTTCACTTATAGGTAGGAGCAGGTGGTATCATTTAGAATTAAATACTTCATGTCTAGGTTGGCAGGAAAACAGCATTTAGTAATGAAATGTCCCTGAAATGAATCTCATTAATTGTTCACCAATTTGTGGTAATTTTATTTATATTTGCATACTTTAATGCAGGTACGGTGGAACATCACACATTTAAATTGTACTTAACACTGAGTTGAACTAAAAGATCTTGTAAAGGTTTTTTACTGAAATAAGGAAGCATTATTTTCTGTTTCTTTGAGATTTAAAAGAGAGATCTTCTCTACTTGTTAATTTGTAGTATTTTATAACCAATTTGCTTTTGTTGTACTATGCGAAACATAAATTGTGTATACCTTATTCATATGCTATGTAGCTATTTTTCATAATATTGTATAAGTGGTAGTTATGCTACATTTATATGCCAGAAGTTGAGTTCAGTTTTGCACTGTGGGTGTATAATGGTAGCTGGATGGTGTTGTGGCAAATAAAAACCTCTGTTTAAAGTAATTATCTTTCAAACAAGGAATCACAATTTAACTCAAATATACTTAGCAGGGGCTCACTGGTTCTTTACTGTGGGAGCTCCACTTTGCAGTTCTGTTTGAGGAGCCCCAGGAGGGAGAAATTACACGTCCTGCTTTAAACCCCGTCAGCTCCACTGGCTAATAGCAAAGGGAAAAATAGAACTGTTCCAATGTTATATCTTTGTCATCTGTGGATCACAGAATCTTGGGGAATGCATAAATCCAGTTGCCTACAAAATAAAGGGTCCAGAAATGGAAAGTATTCTGATACTGCCTAAGAGAGAGAACTTAGCATAAGTTATGTATAGTATAAGAAAGTATAAGAAAGGGAAAACTGTAGTTCTAGATTGGGCTCCTACTGTTTTTGTGGTCACACTCTAAATTTGTATGTGTGGTGGTTTCTAACCGATGTGCAACTAAACTCCACTGTACTGCTCTCTCATTCTCCCTCCTCAAAAGAGCAGGAGAACAAAATACAATGAAAAAAGGCTTACTGATTGAAATAAGGACACAGAGATCCCTCACCAATTACCATCACAGGCAAAACAGACTCAGCATAGGGAGATTAATTTAAGTTTGTCACTCCAAAAGTAATGCCTCCTCTTTATTTCCATGGAAACTACAGCAGATACGAAGAGCACTATAAAAGTTTGATAGAGCGAATTCTCAGCTACAAAACACTCTTTTTTCAACATAGCTGCTATGCATTTTTGCCAGCGATAAACAAAAGCCTGCATGCCACACTCACCAAATCCTGCACCAGCAGAAGCGACTCATGGTTGCTATCACCACTTCTAAAGTACCGCCCACCGCCTCACTGTGTTCACACCCACTGTTTGGTCTCCGTAAACATTCAGCAAGTGTCAGTGAGTGCCACTTTTTCCTCAGGGTGGAATTGGGTTACACACCTTTGCTTCATATGCGCGTCCATGTCAGACACCATTGTGTCAGACTGCCCCTCTGCTGCCATCTGTCACATGGCAACAACATGGAATGGAATATTGGTGGGAAGGTTCATCTACTGCCACATCACCAACATCCGCCTCTGCTGCTGTGGGCCAATAGGAGGCACTACTTTTGAAGCAGCTCATAATTTACTGCCAACTGCTAACAGATGAGAAAATAAATGTCTCCATAACACCGATCCTGCAAGGGTTCCTGCGGGTGCAGCTCTCCCATCCCTCCCGCCGCACCGCAGGCCCCTCCCCACGGGCGGCAGCTCCGGCCCGGGGCTGCTTCTGCGGAGGTATCCGCGGCCGTACCCCTTCGAGCCGTATGCGCTGCCGCCCCGCGGCCGCAGTTGGGCATCAGCTCGGCGCGGTGCCCGCGGGCCGCAGGGGACGGGTGCTGCTCCGTGCGCCTCTCCTGGACTGCAGGGAGCTGCTGCTCCGCGCCAGGAGCGCCTTCTGCCCTCCTCCTGAACGGATCTCGGTGCCTGCACGGCTGCCGCTCGCACATTTCTCGCGCCTCTCTCCCAGCTGCTGTTTCACAGCAGCTTTTCCCTTACATTTAAATCTGCTCTTCCAGAGGCACAACCGGCGTTGTTCAGGGCTCAGCTTTGGCAGCGGCAAGTCTTTATAGCAGCAGATGGAGCTGGCTCTATCACAGAGGCTACTCCTGCAGCCTCCCTGATACCAAAAGCTCCGCATGTAAGCCCAATACAGCTTAATTTAAAATTGGCATATTAGCGACCTATTTAAGAAAAGAAAAAGTGTCAACAGAAAGTAGAAGGAAGATTGAATCAAAAATCATAGTGAGTGTGTGCTCATCTTTGTTTGTCTTTTTCTATGCATGCAGGTAGTGCTGCAGCATTTCCATTTGGAGTAGCTTAGATTATATCTAGCACATTAACTAGTTGCACCACCACTTTTCCTATAACAACATTCTTTTTCCTCTATTGGTGTCTCAGTCTGATGTACCTCATAAAACTTTGTATATTTCTCAGATTTCTGTGTTCTGTACAAGCAATTAGTTTAAAGAGAACCTCAGTATTCTTATTTTCTCTAGGCAAATATGTTGCATAATGAGACTTAAATTAGTCTGAGTATGTCGAAGACTCTGATCAGGACAACTGCAGCTTGAAAGAGTTTCTCTGTTGCATTTTCTTTTATAGATTAATTAACTAGGTATTAAAATAATTAGGAAATACTTTTCAGTCACTTTTTCATCTTCAGCTGTAGAATACTTTGTACACAGGTGACATGCTCCTTCACTGTTTTCTTTCTGCCTCTTTAAATTTCGTATTATAATGAGTTCTAAAAGAGAATACATTGGCCTTAATATAATAGCACTTTAATACCAGTGCATGGCTTTAATGCTGACAGACACGATTACAACAATTAATGTTATCATAATGACTTTCTTGTTATTATTATTGTGATCCACTTTTCCATTATCAGCCAACATTAAGATCTAGTTTAATTTGAGACACATACCAATTAACGTGAACTAAAAACAACTCCATGATTTCATTACAACTCATCAGCTTTGTAGTTAAGTACAGTAAACAACATAACAAAGTTTAAGAAAAAATAATTTCACTTTTAATGTATTTAGTATTTATGTATATATAAATAATCTATAATTATATGTACGTATGCATAGATGTATATATTTTAAAAATATATGATGTTTTTATATTTATGTTTTCAGAAGGCTTATAACTACATAATAATAATGATGCAATAAATTCTTATGAGAAAAGCTCATAGACACCTATAGGATATTAGATCTTACATTTTCAAAGTTACGTCAACTTTACACTCTGCTACAGGAAGAAAGTAAGTTTTGATATTTCTGTTTTTAAAACCCATCTGAAGAATATAAAGGAATTTTAGTTCATTTGCTGGATGTTTAGTGTTTACTTCAATACAGTTTCCTTTAGGGTATATTGTGGAACACTTCAGAACTGAAGCGCCTAAAATCATTGCCATGTTTATGAATGTAGGCTGACTTCTACCGTCATTTCATTGATACTCAAGCTTTATCCTTTGAAAACGATTTGACACATTTCTTTTCAAACAAGAAACCTGTGAAATAATTTCATTCAAAGCCACCCATGATCTCTTTTTGAAGCCTTTTCAAGTCAAATCCTTTCACTGTCATAAAGAATTTTCCATTATCATGGCCATTTTTTTTCCCTTATACATGCCATCCTTTTTGCATTACATTCAAAGAAGACAGTGATGCCAAAGCTTTCCAGAATTTTGCTCTAAGATAACCCCTCCATTCTCATTACTGTGAGTGGGAAAAAGTAAACCCTAGGTGGAAGGGATGGCAGAGATTACTGCCCTCCACAAATAGTAGATTTACAAAGAGATGGAACTATGGTTCCCACAGTCTGGCCTGAATGGAAGAATGAAGTGCAATTAAGATCTGTAACAGTCTGTGGTGATATTCTGTAAGTGAAGGAAGAGAAGTGGCATGGCTAGAAGAAAGGCATGATAAAAAGATTAAAAGAAAAATCATTGAAAAGCTAAATAACCATATTCAGTAGCTATGAAAAGTAGCTAAGAAAAATGCCATGGTGTAGAAAATAGAGAACACTTGGTGATCTATTATGTCTCATAATTCAAAGTCACAAATTTCCCCCCAGAATGCCATAATGTTGTGCAATTTGCTTTTGCTCTACTCCAGTTGGGAAATTCAGAGATATTACTCAGTTCTACATGGTACAAGAACACATATAGATACGTAAGGCACCTGCATATGCTTGCTCCTAACTCACAAGTCTGAATCTAACTTGCTTCACATGCAACAGGCATTGAATTTTCAGATCCTTCACTTTTTTTTCGCTACCAGAAATATTGTCTTCCTAAGCTCTGTTCTAACTGTAGCCATGTTTCACGTATGCTTTTGCCTTCTGGGTCCTACTCCCTAATTCTTTACAGTTTAGAAATTCATAAATTTCTAAAGTTAACTCTTATCTCCTTATCCTGCTAGTTGTATTCTAATTAAACAGAAAATCTTTCTTATAAATTAATTTTTCCAGCTTCACTAATACTTTTGTTGATTTCTTTGATCTCTCTCTGTTGTGTTTATTTGAGACACAAAGAAAGAGAGGTGAGATGAAAGGAAGGTGGAATACAGAAAGAACAATTTTAGGGAAAAAATGCCAGGAGGAAAAAAAGAAGCAAAGATGTATAGCATAGAAGTGAGAGCAGCATTTGAATTAAATGTAAATGAATTATTCTTATTGAAACTAAATTAGAAGTGCATGGTGTTGACTGGGTTTTATCTACTCCACAAAGAGACATGTTTACTGTCAGCATCCACAGTTCATTGTTGTGAGGTTGCAATTAAACAGTTATGAACTTCCTGATACTGCTCGTCTTTAACGTGAAAAGGAGTCTCCAAGGACTCTGCTTACATGAACCTATCTCCCTATAAACAAGTCTCAGTGAATTTTGGAGTGATGTAAAGAGCATCTTACTCCCTCTTGCTCCCATGATTTGGTTGTGTAGCATGTACCAGAGAATAATGTCTGAAGTAAAAGTTGCTGTTGTAAGTCTTCTTTCGGACTTTATCCTAAATGTTGGTTATTGAGAAAACAGAATAGTCTTATAAACAGGCAAATCGGGTTTTGAACCCTGATTTCCAGTATAGTAAATTGGTCTGTTTTACCAACTTTTCCTTTAAAAAGGCTGGTTTTCATTAAATAAATTCATATATATAGGAAGTTTGCCTGTCAAGTTAATAAATGTATTCTCTGATTGACTTAGAGAATACAAGATGAAATACGTTTTTGTGGAAAAATCAGAGCCTTTCTGGTTTCTTCTAATTAACTTCACAGATGATACATATACATAAAATTGTTTGCAGTGGTCTATAAAGAGATGCAAAACAGCCAAAAATAACTAGAAGATTGTATTTGGATTTCACATTTTCAAAAATATTATTGCACAGATAATATAATCATGCGTGACTGTGGTAGGCTGTCATGGTGGTCTGAATTTCCTTATTTTTCTTAGACTGAACAATTAAAACTATAAAGTAATTTAGGAAAGAGGGAAAAAGAAAACAACAAGAATTGTAAGCCCTTAGGTTAGGAGTCCTCTTATCTGAAGGACAGATGTGTAAGTCTGAGGTTTTGGCCAAGGCTGTCTGTACAGTCATTGTGGAAGAAGAAGCATCCCAAATGGCAAATAATCTTAAGAATGAAATGACCCTAATGAAATAATAATAATTTTTTTTTTTACTGGATTGATTTGCTAGAAAGGAAGTGAGGAATGCGTCTCAGTTCCTCATGTGCAACCTTTATACACTAAATAGGAGGTTCTCAGCGCTCAGCATTATCTACAATTTTATCATTGTTTCTGCTGAACAATTCTATGTTGATCTATTTTTCTTTAATTTATCTTCAGATAAAATAAAAAAAATACACCTGACTAGAAAAAACAAATAAATTGTAGATTACTGCTGCCATTAGCCATAGTTCATCAGTCTAACTTTGATCCCAGTCAAAACAGTGAAATAGCTGATGCAAAGCTTGATAAATAAAGATTTAAACTAGAAAGCCTAAGGTAATGACAGTCAGCTGGGGATTATAGAAAATAGAATGTATTTTATGGAATCAAATATTTTTAATGAACTTGCAAGCGGGATTTTATAAAAAAGTGACTTTTAGTTCAGCTAATGAACTGAAAAATTATGTAGGAAATAGGATCTGATCTAATTTAATTTCTGATATTTGTTTTTATTATACTAAAAATACTGAAACGTACTTTAGGACAACATGAAGCATTTAATTTGATGTGAAACGAAACCTTCCAAAATATACAAAGGAAGCCCCCAAGCAGGTATTTTAATGAAGTGATGTAGTGAGTGCTGTGTGTTAGCTCGCAATGTTCAGTATACCGTTTACCATCCTGTGTTCCTGACCAGCTTTTCCTGGACTGAGGTCAGTGAGATGTTCTGAATTGCTGTTATGTTGCCCTCCAGCGGTATATGTCCTAGTTCGTATGTATCCTGATAGATCAAATCAAAAATCTCAGCTCACTGTGCTGATGATAATTCTCTGGAAAAAAAACAACCACTCCATAACTATTGAAACACCTCAGTTATTCTGAAGTTTGATCTGAGTGTATGCTGAATAATACAAATGTAGAATCAGAAAGTTTCAAAACCATTTCCTGCAGCACCAAGATTACCTTTCTGTGGTCTCCCAGGGCTGTTTGGAGCATTGATGGTCAGTTAGATCTTAACCTACAAAGGAACTGGGGGATGACAAGGTGTACATCTGGACCTGAAATGAAGCTGGGATGCATCTCTGAGTCCATCTTACTTAAAAATGAATTGGTTGTTTCATGACACCATTGACTTCACTTGCTGTTAATCAAGCTCATTCTTCTTGGGTAGCTGTGTGTAGAGATGTATAGCTATTCATCTGAAATTGAGATAATTTGGTTTTACTCAACATTTTATTAATATTTTTATTGATGAGAAAGGTAGAGTAAGTTGGATGCAACAGAATTGTTCAACAGATTATGCAAATTGGGAAACTTTGGCCACTTATCATAAAATAATGGTAATTGCTTATTTTTAAACAAAACTGGGTGAGAAGTTTCCTCTCCCTTTTTTAGTGCAGTCTTTCACTTGGAATGTGGATTATTCTGTAAGTAGCAGAGTATTATAATAGCATAAGATTATTTTGAAAAAACTATGAAGATAATTCACCTTGTAAATATTTTATTATTGTTGTTTTCCAATTACAAAAAAAAAAAAAAAAATCCCCTAATCATCCTATACCACATTAGCATTCATATGAGTATGTTCATGTGCAGTAACAAGTAATAAGTAATTCCTCCTTTTTCACTTGGAGGAATGTGTTCATGCCATATGAATTTTCGTAAATACCAGTACCCTTCCCAGGAGATATCAGGAAAATCAGAAAACACCGGTTGTCATCAATATGTGTGTGTATATATATATATATATATATATATATGTATGTATATATACGTGTGTTTGATAACAAGGTCTTTAGATTTGTATGATATAGGAACATGCATTCCTTTGAAAGTCAAGCCCATTATATTCTTACTAGAATTATGAAAAACAAAAAGGAGTTTTGGATGTTTAGGAGGGAACTGTTCTTATCTGTGATATTAGTATTGTGGTTTAAAACAAAATGAAAATATGGAACCTAGATAAATTTAGATACTACTGCATTTTAATCACAGATTATGCAATTTTATGACCTGCACAAGTTTCCTGTTATGAGAGAGATGGTGCAGTGGGGGAGAAAAGTGGGACAGTTTAGTGTACTGGTTTTCTGAATGACTTCCCTGTTCTACTGGAGAGATGCTGCAGTCCTTCAGGGAAGTCAGGCAGATTTGTAATGCCAGTATCTGTGCCTGGCTGTGGGGTCCTCAAGACTCTTCCCCAATCCTTGGTGGCCCCAAATGCTCATGAGAGGTAATGCGGTTTCCTTCATAGGAGTTCTCCCAGGAACTCTTCATGAGCCTCTATATTCCCCAACTAAGTGTCCTTTGCTATTCAACTAAGTAGAGAATGACTTGTTGGTGATTAATCTGTCCAAATTGTGCTGTTGTTTTTTGATTTGCTGTCACTGCTGTTGGTGCTCACTGTCCAGACATTTCTTTAGCACTTTTGCACTTCTTGATGGTTGACAGATTATTGACGTAGTTTGACAATCTACTTACTTGGTCACACAAAAATATTTAAGGTGGATTCTGTTGTGTGGAACAGGCAATCGGTCATACTTTTCTTCTTCTGCATACACAAACGGTTGCAGTTCACAGGCTTATGTGCTAACAGCTATGCTTACCAGGCATAAAACTCATGTTAATTGCAGTACTTGGACATACTGGAAAGGTACTGTGTCCAATGCTTCTGCTAGGAAATGAAGATTTTGATTCCCTGTATTGCAGCTGCCTACAGAAAAGTATTGGTATTATTTTCTTTCACCCATAGCTGGTGTCAGGTCTGCAGTCAGTATAGCTTCCTATCAGTGCACAGTAAACATTCCTTTTCTTTGAAATATCTAGCAGACCTTTACAGACAGTTGAACTTAAAAAGAGCTCAGGACTGACTTAGCATGGCAATTTCTATGTTCCTGTATTTACAGATGCAAATTAAATTTTGTTACTTCTTTATGCTATTTAGCAAGGCCTAGAAGCTTTATTCTGCACTTACACGTACCATTTTTGAAAATGATTGCAGCTAGCAAGGATTCCCACTTTTCTGACTATAAAAAGATCGTAAATTATCAATGTCTTCTTCCTTCGTTATCGGTTTCTTTTTGTCTCTTTTTCATCAATCTGGATGCATCTCCTCTTTCCGTTATGGCTGCAGATGGTGCCAGTATACACTAAGGCTTTTTAGTGATACGATCCTCTGCACTTATGAGTCTGCATAGCTCAGGTAGTTAGGCATCTGCTTAGCTTTTGCTTCAAAAGCAAAGCATAAAGTTTAACTTAAAAAGTATATCACCCAAATTTGAAAACTTCTATCAAGATTTTTATTTTAAAACAAATAAAAAGGAATCAATGCCAGATTGTTTATACAGTACATTGTGCAGTCCAGATGTATGTTTGAATTTGAAGACAGACAGACAGGTTTTCTTAAAGTATGAGCAGCTTTTTAAATATTGTAAAGGATAGAAGTAATTGTTATAAAGAGAATGAGAAATAAAGAAGAAAAGTGAAATAGAGCTTCCACACAAGTAAGACTGAATTTGAACTGCTATTACTTCAGATCTTGGAGGCCAACTAGAGAAAAAACAGTTTTCTTTTTTTCCTGATCATTGATGTGGTAAACTTTATAGCTCCATATTTGCACAGCTCACTCTGAAATTTGAGCCATAACACAACTTTTGGTCCTAATTGATTATGATCTGTCAAAAATATGGGATATTTTTTTGTTGCGAATGATAAAATATAAAAGTAAAGGGCCTTGAAATATTTAAAACCAACAATAGCCTAGAGGAAAAGTATACTTTTATGTACTCAGCTGTGAAAAACCTGAAAGTGAAGGAACTTTTTGTTACAGATTCAGTATCTTATGTAGTACAAGAACCAAGCTGAGTTGCTAAAGTCTTTCTGCTCCATCTTCTTTCACTTTACCTTTGAAAATGTAATCTTAATGGGAGGAAGGGATGAAAAGAATGAATTAAGTTGCAATTTGGGCTAACTGACCAATGTGAATATTAATGAAATACAATTTAATGGACCTTGCAAAACGTAAATATGGGTTAGATCCACAGAGTAGGACAGTAATGCAGTTTCAAAGATAATTTTCCTCTGTGAAAGATGTAAGACAGGCAATCAACTGAACATAATAATAAGCTTATCATTTTGAAAGCCAAAGGATTTTCAGGTACCTTTTGAAAGGTTTATTTTCAATGCCAACTTAGTGACTATTCCTACTTTAGAAAATAATGTGGACCAATGAAAAGCAAACTGAACAATGAAACAGAAAGTCCTGATGATTTGTTAACTCACGAAATGTACCAAATTGCCTGGTTTAACTTTGAACTATTTATAGTTTGATGTCACAGGCCATTTGCAGCTGGATCACATTAGATAAATCTTCCAGTTTAGTTTCATTTGAAAGTAATTGCACATCTTCAGATTTGTGCAAAGAGATCCTGCAAGCAGAATATGTACAAATATATATTCACTGATATATGTGTGTACACATGTTCACTATGTGTAGAGCAAAGTAAAAGATAACACACTTATGTAAATAAATAAACTACTGTAAATAAAATGACTGGAGAACTACTTGGTGAAAAATGAGCTGAATTGGTAACTTTGCTTTTAAGAAAAATGATGTTAATTTGGAATTTCTCAGAAAAAAAAAAAAAAAAAAAAGAGTAGGCATGATTTGGGGCCTGTGAGTTTCCTTTCATAGAATCATGGTATTGTTAAGGTTGGAAAAGACCAAGATTATCTAGTCCAAATGTCAGCCCATCACTACTATGCTCACTAAACTTGGTAGTGAGAGATTAAGGAATTACTGTCAAGTAACAAAATATTAGCATATTATTTCATTGAACGGTATAAACACAGTAGGATTTTAGTTAAATATTTATGCATTTTATTTAAATATTAAAAAAATATATATTATTTACAGATATTAGATAGAAGAAAGGGTTTAACAGACACAACTTATGGAGATCAAGTGATTGGAAGCTAAAGTTGGGCCAATTCAAACAAAAAATATAGAAAATTAATAATGGCAAAAGGCAATAACTTCCCGGATGGTTTGCCCATGGTATTGACTTCTTATCTATTGCAGTCTTAAAATCCATATTTTCTTTCAATAATGAAAATTTTTATAGCTCGTTAATTTTTGATAAGTGGTTTCTGTAGAAAGTCATATCAGATAATCTTAATGATCTTTAAAATCTTTGACTCTTTATTAAAGAGTATTAGATTTGTACACTTTCACTCATTAAGGTCACACGGTTTCTGTAATTTTCTTAAAGACTAGAAGGGATCATTGGATCATTTAGCTCTCTAGAATGGTGAAGTCCATTGAATTCTGCCTGAAGATATTTTTCGTTTCTTTCACACAGGCTACTTTGTAGGTCAGGAATGCTTTTTAGAGAGAAGAAATATTATTTCAAAATATAGAAGAAATGACATATACACAGTGCAGTCTGCAGTAATATTACTTCTGTTCATTGGCCCAACAGCATTCCTCAGTCTAAGATTAAAACTGATTAAATACATAACATTTTAAAATAAATTTAATTAGGATTTTATATATATTTTTGGTAACTAGTGATTTAAAATCAGTGTACTTCAATCTCTCACATATCACTGAGAGTGATATGAAAATGGCTAAAAAGCTCGTTCACCACAGGAGCTCAGAATAAGCTAAAATGGAAATCTAGTTATACACAGTACAGGAAGCTCTCACTGCCTCTTACTTTTACTATTTGTCTCAATAAGCTTAAAAGCTCCACAGACACAATTGCATGGACATAAGCAGTGTGCTCTGTGGAAATTTAGCTGGAGGACCTTCACAAGTAATGCAAATAAACTACTGTGCGAGACTGTGCAGCTTTCAAACTGTTTCTACTTCAAGCAGGCTACTGCAAGAAAAATGTAATGTTCAGTTAGGCTGCTGCTTGTTCAACAATCATATACTGCTGGGTCTGCATGGCAGAGATTTAGACACAAAGTCACTCTGTCACTTATTGCCAAGAGAGGACTGCATCTTCAGTGAGCTTGTCCCTTTCATTTGTAAATAAATCAAAAATCGGAATACAATTGGGGCTGGAATTTCTGTCATGTAAGTTGAAGCTTTGCAATGTAAGCGAGTTGTGTCAATTCCCTCTATGGTCCGTGAATAGGAAGAGTCACTCGAAGGTGAATCATCCTGCTTGCCTTGGATGTATTTTGGAACTGTATTAATTGATTTCTATCTTATGCGACTAAGAGTTAGGTTCTTAGCCTAAATTTCTCACTCAGGCTATTCCAGTCAGTGTAAATAATATATCTAAGTGCATTTTCCCTAAAAGTCAAATGAACTGGCATAATATATAAATTCCCCCTGCAGACGTGTGTAAGTTGTTCTTTTTGTAATTCTTGTAATATGTACTCTGCACAAGCAAGTGATATCAATCAATCAAAACAGCACTTTTTTAGTCCATGTTAAGGAAACAATGGTAGGTCCTTTCCACAGAGGAGATCATGAAAGACAATGAATTGAAGGGGAAGATTGGAAACCTTTCTTTCTTCCTGTTTAAATATGCTCTGTTGAGCTAAATAACATACATAAATCAATTTTCCCAAAAGCCATCTGAAGTCACATTGGGCTTGGTCTGCTCCCATTAGTAGCTCATAACCAGAACTAGGGAAATGTCTGATCAGATCCTGTTCCTGGCTTGTGCATCCTCAAAAAGCAATGTGGATTCAGATATCTCTGCTTCTTTCTTTTGTGGGATGTTATTTTAGATAAATGTACAATGTACAGCACCCTTACATCCTGTGAAATAGAAGCTTACCTTCAAAAGCATAGATCATTCTAGGGGCAAGTGGACTTCAATTGGGAATATTAAATTGTTTGCTTGATTTGCCTTATTTTGAACCATAAGTAAGGTTATTGTTACTTTAAAGACAGAATAATGAATATGATTAAATGAGATATATATTTTTGTTGGTTTGTGACATTTATATCATTTGCCTAATGGTAATTTTTCTATTGTAATTTAAACTTGGAGATTGACAATGTGTGCCAGTCCTTAAATTATGTTGCTTGAAATGCTAAGGAGATTAAATGGCTTTGGACTGTAATTTCCTCATGTTCAACCAACTTTTCTAAATAGTGAACACAATCCGATGCTTAAATTTATTTATAATCTCTTACCTTGGTGATATTACCATACACATTTGATGGTTTCTCAATTGCATACAATCAAGAGTGTTGATACGATATGAGTATTGATTAAAATGGTTGCAAAAAAATGTTTATAGCTGTTGAAAAGGAAAGCTACATGGGCTACTCCAAAAGTAATGCCTTCTATTTTATTATGTTGGCCCACAACATCAGAGGCAGATGTTGGTGGTATGACAGTAGAGGTTGTAACTTCCCACTAATATTCTATTATGTTTTCTTGCTGTACAACAAATGACAACAGAGGGGCAGTCTGACAAAATGATGTCTGGAGTGGAAGTGCATGTGAAGCAAAGGTATTTAACTGAATTCCTCCGTGAGGAAAAAATTGCATCCATTGACATTCATTAATCCTTGCTGAACATTTATGGAGACCAAAGAGTGGATGTGAACACAATGATGTGGTGAGAGTTTTGTTTCAACAATGGTGACAGCAACAGTGGGACACCTGCACTGGTACGGATTTTTACAAGCTCGGCATGCAGGCTCTTGTTCACTGCTGGTGAAAATGCATAGGTACTGGTGGTAATTATGTTGAAAAATAGTACTTTGTAGATGAGAATTTATGCTACCATACAGTGTCATTGTGTTCTTTGTTGCAGTTACCATGGAAATAGGAGGCATTATTTTCAGAGCTACTTCAAAGAAATATAAATAAATAAAATAAAATAAAATTTTAAATAAAATAATTTTATTTTTTAATAATAATAATTTACAATTTTATATAAAATAAAATACAATTTAGTTATTTTAAAAAGAAAAAATCCTTGATCACATTATTGTTCAAGTTTTCTGCTTTAGATTGCTTCTTTTCTATTGTTCTTTGTTGGAAGCAAAACATTCTTTTCACACTGATATGCACTGAAACAGTCATAACTGAGTAGCTCAAGAGTGATCCAGTTTGAACTGATAGCAATCTTACTACTAGGGCATATGTAAGAGTATGTTTCTCTTAATATCATATAAAGCAATAGCCCATGTATCTGAAAAATATCAGACTCAAAGTGTTTTTGTTTAATATTTAAGGATAAAAAGTCCTTTACAGAATTACTTTCCTCACAAAATCTGAAAAATGTTTTTGCATTTTTTACACAGTGTTGCACACAGAATGTTTCATTCAGTTTAATTGTCAATTAATTTTGAAAGAATGTATTTTTTTCTAGTATTACGTAGTAGTCTTAGTTGTATATTGCAAACATAATATTTTATAAACCTATGCCCAGTAGTATAGGCTTGATCATTCATCATTTTGAATCATAATTATTTCAGAAAACTCCATTGGCTTTCTGAGCTCTGCAGATGACACACAAATATCCTATGTTTAAGAAAGCGTTAAACCATGAAAAAATTGCAGTGCACTTGTGTTGAGTTATACTCATAAAAATCTTACTAAATCAAACCATAAAATATTCCTTCCTTTGACTGTCTCATAGTGTAAAATACAGGCAAGATAACTTATCTCTGAACATATTGGTTTTCATGAGTTTGGAATAAAAGTTGAATGTGAGCTAGAAACAAGTACTTTTGGCCTTATTATATTGTAGTGGTAACATAGTAATATGACGTCTTTGGTCAAATGGTGTAATGGACGTATTTGACATTACAGTGTATTCACAATGTAATGTAATAAAAATTAAAACTAAGTATAAGGTTGTTAGAATGATGATGATGTGTATGGTGTATCCTTATACTTGAATTTGTAATGGAATCCTTTCTACTTGAATCCTTCATACGCACTGAAAAAAAAAAGAATCCCTTTTACCAGGATTTCTTCATCTTCTGCTTTCACTGTTAACAGAAATAGTTTCAGTAACTGTAATGAGTACTAGGACTACAGAAAACTTGATCAAAAATGGCATTAGTGTATACTGGATGTCCTTCATTTATTCATTAGAAGAAACCCAATTTGTGAAGGCATATGTTCTGCAAACTGAGCCCACAACTGCTGGGAGGAATATATACTGTCCAAACCTGCCAGCATATCACAACAAAACTGTGTATATCTTACTAACATGCTGACAAGAATACCAATAAACACAAAAGGGAGGCCAGAATTCTCACTGGCTGCTAAGCTCCATTAATTCTATTGCAGATAGCTTTTCAGCCTTTTGTTTGGATAGAATAAAAACCTACAACTGCCATGTGTATGATAGAGTTCTAACTGTAAATCAAATTTCTGTTTCTGATGGTAGTTTGTATTCCAATGCTATATAGAGAAGGTTTTAATGTTCAGTCATTTCTTAAATGTTTCATTCTTATGTCTTAATATATTGCTTGCTTCACTGGAAATGGAACTGTACCCACCTAAGTCATCAAAAGTGTGTGATGTTTTGTTAACTGATTGTTTTTGTTTGTTTCTAGTATATGGTTTTAGAGGAAAAGGTTTTGTGTAATCCACTTGTGTAAAATTATAAATTTTAATGAAATATTTTAATCTACTCAATACAAATAACATTCAGAAACTACCTTTGTAGGTGTAATTTGACCATAGGCATTCGGTATAACATTCAAAAGAGAACAGGGATATTATTAGCAGCTAGGATTATATTATCAATATCAATGTGAAAAATATATTAATATTTTACCCAAATATTTCTGTTCATTTATGATGGCAAAACAAATTGAGGTTTGTGTCTTGTTTCATAGTCACTGTTCAGGCAGGAGTGGATGTTGCCATGACAGATTCAGAAGGCAGATGATAACATTGGTATTTAGGACAGCATTAGTTGTTACAGAAAAAATTGGTTTGAATGTAAAAAGATGAGTAGTTTTTAAGATGATACATGATGGTTCCAAATTTTTCATTTGCCTACCTTGGTCTGCTGATACTAAAGGGATTGCTTTACTCCAAAGAGTGACATATTCTGGAGAAGATACTATAGAAGACTAAATTATCTTTAGTATAGAATATGAATCAGTGCTGTACACAATGAAAAAAAACAACTTGGAAACTAAATATTTAGGTAAACAAATTATCACTCTTAAGGTACTAATGTCTGTCTTCATCTTTTTCTTTGCAAACTACTTCAAATTCTGGAAGCCTTAAAATAAATGTTAGAGCAGCCCTCAGATGACCTTCTTGATGATATTCACAGCATGCTTCCTTGATATAAAGTTCCAGTTGACAGCATTGTGAATAGAGAAATATAGCTGTAGATTCTGTGTGATTCACATATTACCTTAAGTGTGCTCACATTTGATTCTAGAAATAGACATTTATATGTAATGAGGTAGACCCTAGAAGGCAGCAAATCAGATGAGTTTCCTAAGTGTTTGAGAAGAAGGGTTTACACTTTAAAATTCAACGAACTTTGTGACAAGCAAGGGAAAATCTCCAGATTGTTTCAACACTGGGCATTTTGTTGCCACTTGGCTGAGTGGGAGTTGAATAATGTGTTGGAGAGCGATGAACATGATGTGATGCAAAAAGCAGAAAACTCCAGTTAAAATTCAGAGTGGCCTGTCTGGCCTGGAAGCTGTTTGAGGAGTTAAGGTAGACCACTTGCTCCCAGAGTTGTTGCTATGATTGTGGGCTATTAAGCTCCCTTCATATACCGCCTTGGGAAAAACAGAAAAAGAGAGAGAAAAAATAAAAGCTGTTGTAGCTCTCATTAGATAAGACAGATGTGAGGGAATTTGTTTAAGGGATGCACACATTTTGGAAAATAAGCAGAGTAGTTTCTTATATTCAGGAGAACCTTCTTGAAGGGAAGGTTGCTTTTGCCTGAAGTCCTTTAATTTCTTGTAATGCTATTGCTGTATGAAATACAGAACTTTTCCTTATCCTTAAAAGGGCTTTGCATTTACTTAATTCAAATGAGTTTTCATTGTTTTCTCCTATGTTTTAGTTTATACTTATGCTTGTGATTTGTGGGTAATGGGTGAATGAGTTTAAACTGTTGTGTCCTGACCCTGTGATTCTCTAAGCAGGAGAATAACTGCTACTGTGGGAAGCCCTGCTAACTTTGGTGCAGATCAACACAAGTTGCACTGCTGTCTCCTGATCTTAGTTTAAAAATAATAAATTCTTCCTTTCGTTTCTTTGTCTTTTTCCCCTCAGCTAGTAATTTTATTGGGAAAATGGAATTATCATTTAGTGGATTAATAGCAAGCACATGGTACAGATCATAAAAAGGATCCATAAGGCAGAAATTAAGTGATCTTGAGGTATCTAAAACTCAAATTTTTATTTAAAAAAAATGGCTAGGGCCTACCTAAGACTAAAGGTAATGAAGCTTTCGGTGAGTCAAACCTTCCGATGCCAAAAGTCTCTAGTTTCCTGCAGTGCCATATAGGAGCGCTCTTATGAGTACTCTGCTGCAGGAAGCTCAGTGCTGCCACTCAACTCAGGTCTTCTTGAGATTCAGAAAATGAATCTGGGCAGTACTCTCATCACATATAGGGGCTGTGTACGAGGCCTACATCATCTTTAAAATGTTGATCTCCTCTTTCCTCGTCTCTTTGTAGTGATCTTTAATTATGACATCAAATATTTGAGGTGTTTCCTGTACACTTAGGTCTCTAAGAATCACAGGGGTACAGGAGTTCCTGGGCTTAGCATTTGCTGTTAGCTATCTTTATTTGATGCCCACTCTAAGGAGGGAATCTGACCCTTTGAAACGTCCACGAGATTATTTTCTTAATAAGATGCCTGATACAGTCCTTCAGTTCAACTGGGAATTATATATATGTGCAATAGGATGGTTGAATGTGTTCCTTAAGTATGCAAAAGCCCTTCAGGTATTCGTGGCAGTTTTGGAATTTTAAAGATTAAAGGATTGGGAGGTCTTTATGAAAGCACTGAGCAATTGATTTTGCTGATATCTCGCATTAGAAGAGACTAATTTGGAGCCAATTTTTTCTACATGGCAGTACAAGGGTTGGAGTAATTTGTGCTAAGTAAAGGCCAACTAGAGTTGCAGCTGAGGGGCTTCAAATACTTAAGAACATGCAGAAGCTTTTGCTGAGATGCAATTTGATCAGAATGACTTGGCAGCATGGAGAAAAGCAAACTCATATGAGGCCTTGTCCTCACATTTTATATTTCTTAAATACATAATGTCAATTGCCTTACACTTTGTAAAATTGTCTGGTGCCATACAAGTTAGCTAGAGTCTTTATTTGGTCACAGTCCAGTCAAAATGATTGCCTCCTTTGAACCCTGACAAAACTCTGGCCTCACTGAAATTGCTCAGTTCTTTCCACAGACAACACTGGAAATAGGATTCACATTTTTGTGCTTTTAATAAAGTAGTCTGAAAAGGTGTGTCATCAGTTTGTTGTATGAGAAAGATCTGATTATATATTATTTATATATATTTGTATAAAATATAAATCTTCATGTACTCTTAATTCTATAATTATATAATCTACTGAAATGTTAGATCTTTAGTTCCAGTAATCTGTGTAGATTGCTCCAAGAGTAATATCTCCCATTTATTTCCATGGAAACTACAATGGGTAGAAAGAGCACAATAACACTATTTGATAGAGCAAATTCTCAGCTACAAAGCACTATTTTGTCACCATTAACTATGCATTTTCACCAGTGAAGATCAAGAGCCTGCACTGCATGCTGCACTTGGAAAAATCTGCATAGCCATCCAGAAGGCAGCTGGTCTTTCACGTCGCTGTCAGAGGGCTGCTTTCAGATCAGCCCTCATATATGTGTTTGGTTTTTTTTCCTGGATGTTTAATCTTTTTATTCAAGATCTCTTAGTCTTACTCGAGTATTAAATTTGAGAAAGGACAGAGCTTAGTCAGGAAGCGATGGATGAGCCTAATATGAAACATCTCAGAGATGGGTCAAATGTTCTTTTCTGTTTTAGATCATGAGGATGGTATAAGTTCTTTTAGTGTTGCAGTTGCTTGCGTTTGCCTATGCATATTTATTTACACGACAACTTACTGGTTTTTTTTTCATTAAAATGCCTATTTATATACATGGCCTGTACTTTGGAAACAGATCAGGATCAAAACTTCTAATTTTCTTTCTGCCATCTGTGTTCTGTCTAACTCTAGATTTTATTTGCATGTTGAGCCTCAAGCCTGAAATGATTTCATGTTTCAGTGTTGAGGTTTCTGAGTTTTTTAACACTCTGAGAATTTTTTGGTTTTGTTTGCACAGCCTCAGTTAAAGTAACCCTTCTACACTGTTATAGAAGAGTTAGTGAAATAATCCAACTGAGACGTCAGTTCCCTAATGCTCTGAGATAGTTTTGCTTGACAAACATAGTCTTGCAAACGGTTCTCATAAGCTGAATATGTTGATGTTCTGCTCCGTGCACACAGATCAGTAGGCAGCAGCTGTAACTGTGCCTTCATTTCTTTTTTTTAGAAGTGTGAAGAATATATGTGTTATAGAGGGAAATATGCCTGAGAATCATTACTGTCAATTTAGATTTTATATCACCCTCAGAGTCTTAAAGTGGACCCTGCAAAGTCAGAATACTGAAAACTCTTATTTTAGGGGAATATCTGTGCTTTTGTAATTAAAAGGCTACCAAACTTATTCGGAATGACTGTTTGTGAAACGATGGAATTTGGATATCAAAAATTGTTTCTGAGCTGAAATGTGATAATCTTATTCCAGAAACAATTTAATCTAAAATTGAATTGAATGTATTCTTGTAAAGTTTTGATGTAGGAGTTTAGATTGCATTTCTGTGCTGCTAGAAACAAGATTGCTAAAAAATGCTATGGATATTTTACACACATCGTTATCCCTCCTTTTTGGCCACACTATCTCACAACTGCCTATCGTGTAGTAATGTGGTGTATAAAAGTTATATAGGCTTTAATACCCAGTGTTATACTGCAAGTTCTTACAAAACAGAGTTGTTAAGAAAAATAACTCTTCAGGGGTCTTGCAGCTTAGCGTTTCTTTCTGATTATGCTTATCTAACTTAAAGCCTGATAATCATGTTTTAGGTAGCAGAGAAGAATTAAATACATTACAGTAACACAGAGCACACGGTGCAGTAAAATGCACAGTAAATATGCTTATTCTCTAATACTTATGATTAACGGAGTAAAAGGAATTGAGAGTTTGAGATTTCTCAATTGAGAGAATTGAAAATTCAGGAAATAAACACATTATAGCACGAAATGAAATTGTATGAAAAACCATCACAAAGAAAAAAAAGAGGAATAAATGGACTTTATTCGAAGTATGAAAAAGAGAAGAAATTCAGTATACAGATTACCTGCCTGATTTTGCATTGACTAAATCCTGTCTGCACCATATAGGAATAAGCGTGTGATGGTGTTTATTTAAGCTATAGTCTTACAGGACTCAGTTAGGGAGAGAGCAGCAAAGGAGTTTGGATATACAGAATATTGTTTTATAACAGTCAAATATTAATCAGCAGTGATGTCGCTCCAAAAGTAATGGCTTCTATTTGTTTCCATGGAAACTGCAACAGATACAAAGAGCACAATAATACTATTTGACAGAGCAAATTATCAACTACAAAACACAGCATAGTCACCATCATTATCTATGCATTTTCGCCAGCAACAAGCAAGAGCCTGCATACCACACTAGTAGAAACCTGCTGTCACTACTGGAGAAGTCCTTGTATGTACAAATGTCACAACTGTATTTACTGACCAGTAGGGCTGTTCCTTTATAAAGAACCTTGACATAATCCAGGAGATATTGCAGTAGCTTGCATTGCCATGCAGTGCAGATTAGATTAAACCATTCTGGTGCTGAGCCCATTGTAGTCTCAGGATTGCTCAATAAGGTAGTGGGAAGCTTTAGGACTGTCTTTATGGTGCTAAAGATGTCTTTGTGTCTAATAATGGAGTTGTCTAGCTTTTATATTTTTAAACCAAGCATTTCAGGTTTACAGGCAGATGGCAAAATCATCAATGAACTGCAGCAGTTGTGAGAAGCATAGGGAGAGGCGGCAGCTAAAATAGCTGCATCCCGAGACCATTTTTGGGTTTATGAATACAACCTACACTTTTAACTGCAGTGTTAGATAAACAAGATCCCAAGAAGAAATTAGAATGAAAATAACAAGTGATTATTTCACACTACTTAATGTGCTGCATGAGGATCATGTATAGTCTATGCACACTTTAGCACCTGTATGATCTTCAAGAATTAGCCTACACACAATAAATTTCAATAGCCAGATAAGAAAAAAAAAAAATTAGCTGAAGATTACCTGAAAAATTATCAGCTTTAGGGAAAATTGACAAAGATCTACTAAAAGTACCAGAACCTACACAGAAGGCTTGTGGCTAAGTATATTTATGTAAAGAGTTCAACAATTTCTGTCCTGAATACCAGCATACACCACGCTATAATATTTGCTGCAAAAACAGCAGTTCCAATTTATCCATTACTGGTTATATTGTCCCTTGTAACCACAGTGAATGTTTAGGAACAGTATGTTGTTTTTGTTTTTTTTTCAACATTATGTCTTGGTATCTTTTCTGCATTTGCATAGCAATGTGTAGGAATGCCTGGACCTCTCACTGTAATCACCTGCCTGGAGAACTGGCTAAAAAAGGAGCTGAAGGTATTCTCAAAGTCTAATTTAAGAGTATTCTCTTAATAGAGATGCATCTCTAGGATGCATCTATGAACTGTGGAAAAAGACATGGATGAAGGGATTCTGTAGACAGTGATTCAGGCAGGGTCCTAAACTGTGTGCTCTTCCTCTGTTTGCAGTAAAGAAAGTCAAGACAAACTACTTAGTGCCTAGAGTTATCTCCTGTATTTGTTTTTGTCAAAATACAAAACTGTGTTTCTGAATGCTTTAATTGGATGCAGGTTCCTGTGCCAGTTTGCACTGCTTGTGCTTTGCCATGATGCTGCTAAAGTGAACTATCAAATATTCAATTTAGTAAATTAATATTCTATGAGCCACTGTGGAAATAACTCTACTTCTGGACTCTGTTCATTGACCTAATATAATCGTAACTATACAATTGGCATGTTGCCAATTGTCTTCATTTTGTATAATTTTTATTTTGTTGTATGCTTTTGAACTGATCCTCCTTTCCAGTATATACAGAATTTATTTCCAAATTGAACAGGGAAGGGGGATTGCTTATACACAGAAGGATTTCAAGATTCTTTTCCTTGAGGCATAAATGATAATGACTTAAAATGGCTTTTTAGAAGTAATTTTATTTATTCACTTCATCCTGCAGGGAATGAAACAAATAAATGAAGGAAGGAAAGTATTTGCCCTGTCATGGCCATGAATTGCACATTGTTTAAAGCAATTTGAGTTGTCAAAGGCACAAGATTGTGTACAGTTACCTGAGAATTACCTTCTTTCATGTATTGCTGCATACTTTTCATATTATACTTTTTTTTTTCTTTTTCTTTTTTTTTTTTTTCTGGCTCTGATTTGTGATTTTCAGTATTTCAGGCAAAGAAGTTCCATACATGAAAGACTAAAAGCTTCAAGACGCATATTAGAGGTCACTACACATGGGGAAAATAGGACAATATCATTTTCTCATTTTCTTGCTGTCTTTGATTATCTGGTTGTATTTATACTGGCTTTTTCCTGTCTATAAAATATCCCAAGATACCTTATTAAATCCTTCATTGGCTATTATCAGCAGCTACGTTAGCCACTTGAGAGTGACGTAATTCCATCTTGACCACATGGTTGCAAAATCCAAGTTCTGTTGTTGGTTGGACCTCTCTCAATAACAGTGAGGCTCCTAGGTGTGGCAGACTTACTGAATAGTTTTGTAGGAATTTTTCATTCCTAATTTTCTTTTTACTTTTTTTTTTTTTTTTTTTTTTAACATATTATTAGAATTTGCATAGTCAGGAAATTTATCTTGAATACTTTTTCTGCAAACTGTATTGAACTTTGGTCCTACCGTATTAGGCATGTTACAGCTGGCTTCATATCAGTCAGATGGTGATCAGTTGTGTATAAATTAGCAATTCTGTTGTCACAGTGTCAGCGTTACATTGCTATTTAAAGTAGCTTTGCTTTGACAAGGGAAAGGATTTCACATCATCGTCTTACTAGAAAAGTGTTGAATCTAGCAAATCTACTAGAACAGTGTTTATTTTTAAACTTTTAAGTCATTTTGAAAGGGTGCATAGTTCAGTGACTCAGATAAAACCAATAGATTAGATAAAAGGAGACTACAGTTAGTTTCATTTTGAACCTAGCTTTAGGATTCCACTGAAATTGAAAAAAGAATGTTTGCTTAGTCCAGAAAGACACAAAAGTTTCCAAGGTTATATGTAGGTCACTGTGGCCTCCTATTTATTTCCATGGAAACTACAACCAATACAAAGAGCACAACAACACCATCTGTTAGAGCAAATTCTCAGCTACAAAACACTCTTTTTTGACATACTGTCCACCAGTAGCAGAATCTCGTGGATGAGCTGATTGAGACAATCTACATTTCATTCTGTGACAGCAGAGCATGGCTGTTCGGAATGTGGCTTGTCTTTCATGTTGCTGTCACCACTGTTGAAATGCACCACCCACCACCTCTTTGTGTTCACATTCACTCTTTGGACTCCGTGAATGTTCAGCCAGCATCAATGAATGTCTATGGGGGCAATTTTTACCTCCTGGTCGTAGAAACCTTATCATGGTCTCTTGCTCCAATTAGCTGTAGAAGTCTCAATTATTGGTCTGTTTAACTATTTTTATTATTATTATTTTTTCCCCAGAAATAGTGTTATGATGCTTTTAACCTGGCTTAATATCTTTTCTCAAGGCTTCTTTCTGGAGATACTTTTTTTGTTGAGCTTTATTTTTTTTTCCCTTTGGCAAGTCTGTGTTGATACCAAGTGACTACTGATTGGATAATTCAGTTTTCCTTACTTCAGTGTGCTTTTAAGGAGAGTACTGACTTCCAAAATAACATACACAGCCACTGTGGATTCTTCTATAATTCATGGAACAGTATAAAGTGCAAGAAGAGTATATCAAGGACACTTCATTTCAGAGAAAATATTCATGCACTACCTGCAGAAACAGAGTTCCAGCATAAATCTTTAAATATAACCACTTGTTTTCTTTCTGTTTTTCCTTTTTTTTCATTCTATTTCAAACTGAAACCAGAACCATCCAATTCACTTTAGCCTACAGATAGTGTGAAAAATATAATTTACAATCATATTAGCGTAATATAACTAATACACAGCAGTTATATTTATAAATGACTGAAGTATTATATGCCAGTTAAGCCTTAGTAAAACTAGGCCCCACTGGAGAAATAATTATATTGAAAGTAAGGGACCAGGAAGTTGAGAGTGATTTTATTATGTATCTAAAAATGAAGTAAAGGTATGTCTTTATTATCCATGCATTTAAAAAAAAAAACCAAAAAAAAACAAAAAAAAAACAAAAAAAAACATTGATTTATATTGCATCATTTCTATATGATGAAATATTACTATCTACGTGACCTGGCATATAACATTTGCAGCACACATGGAACTGACTAGAACTGTATGAAGCCGAAACTTCCCATAGCGCACCATCTCCTGATATTTTCCAGCAATTATTTCTGCATCTCACGATTACATCTCTGGCAGTGAGTCCTCAGTATATTTTTTATTCTTCACTGGCTGCAGATTGCTCAGGCTTCACACAAAAAGATCCAATCTTAAAGTACTTTTAGATGAAGTTCTTTTCACTGTGAGTAGTATAGAGTGACTGACTCATTTCAGATGTGGTCCCATAGAGAAAACACGACATATCTACTTCCCTGAAAGTGCAATATAAAAAAGAAACCCTGGGAGCTGAGGTTAAATCAACAAGTTGTTGTTTGTTTGTTTTTTTAATAATAATAAAAAAAAATGGAGTGATTTGATAGTAGCCAAGAAGTCTTTCTTTTTAATGCATTCTGTTTTACTTCTAAAAGGAATATTTTTAACCCAGCTTTGCATCAGTGTTTGTTTTTTTTTTTTCATGGCAGTTTATTGCTATGGTTAGAACAGAGGCAGTATACAACAATGCCTTTGTGATAGCTGAGATGAGGTGATTTCTACTCCTGAGCTTAGCAGCTTCCTGAGCAAAGCATTTTGAAGCAACAAAGCTAGATACAACAAATGTGCAATTTAGACAGGTTCTGCTACTTTTTATCTAACTACCCCAAGGGATTTCAGCTTTACTATTCTCATATACCCTCACTCCCAGATCTGTCGGGTAATAGAATAGTATTTAGCAAATTGCACTTTGGAACTGATTCTACTCAAGGTCACCAAGATTTCTAACACTGTAACCTATCCTATGTACAATAATCTACCTACAGATATTACTATTCTCCTTTAGCACTGCAGTGTAAAAAGAAAGACTTCTGACATCATAGTTTTCTGAGGGGAAAAAAAACACAAAACAACAATTAAAAAAAACCCAACAAACAAAACCCTTTCCAAAAAACACTCCAATTATTCATGAATCTGGGAAAAAGCCATATCAACTACTGCATACTGGTCCCAGGCTCGTGAAATCTGAAAGCAGCTTTGCTGTTGTCCTCTCTAAATATAGTGTCAAGTTATTTAGGACTTTAATTTAATGTGAAATGATGTTTTCCATTTATTTTGAGCATGTCTTTTGAACAGATGGATTTTAATGGAGAACATTACATGATTTTAAAAGCAATAAGGAAGCCCAGATTCTTTTAATCTAATTGTAAGCCTTGAACAGAGGCACTCAAATTAATAGGACAGTTGCCTAGCCACTGTCTACAGTCAATGGAGGGAAATGTGAAAGACTTGTACTGCTTACTGCAAGTCTGCATCACTCTACTGAGGTCCTCTCTTCCCACTCCTTATCTGTAGAACTTAGCATGATTTTCAGTTTAGGCTATTGAATTAGGTGGGGGAATACAAGCTTGCTGATTTTCTCACAGGATTTCAAGAGCATACAGAGAGAGGATCTAGTAAAATAATTCAGTTGGTCTTCATTTTATCTGAATTGTCATCACTAGATATTTTCTTCAACTCAGTTTTCTAAATGTAATTTCCTAAATTTAATGTGTATTTTAAACTTCTTTAAATAATCTTCATATTTTTTGTCAGAGATCACTGCTTTATCACATTGCTGTTTTAGACACCAGAGAACTTTAATGCAGAGTATTTAAATGACAAGTTATATCAATCTATTATGTCTTCTTGACACAGTGTTAGTTTGAGGCTGTCAAAAACCCTGGAGTATTTGCTTTATTAGTCCTCCAGCATGCAAATTTTTAGGTCAGAAAGACATGCATGTAGATGTGCCTTTACTCTGCAGTAAGCAAGGTCATAGCAAGTATTCCAGATAGACAGAAATTGCTTGAAGTTCTCTGATTATTTCCAAGGAACCTTTTCTATGTAAAATCAAGTATGTTTGAAATAGGAAAAAAATACAGAAGCATAAGCCAAGGATAGTAGTAATAAAATTTGTCTTAGAATCTCTGTCTTCGTCCATCCAGGTAGCTCATAATAGAGCATGCATATATTCTTTCGTGGGTATTTTTCCATGTGCTTCAGTAGACATTAGATCATACCAATAGGGTTAAAACCAGCGTCCACTGAAACAAATTAAATTATATATGAAATTATATCCCTTAAATCCAATAAGCTCTGTGTCAGATTTATTGTAAATTTTACAGTAGTCTGCACTATATTCTAATAGCTGTCTGAGTCTAATGCCTGTGAGGCAATTGGCTTCTAACTACTCATATCTTGTCTTTTGAAAATGGACAGGAGATTCAGAAATTTCAGAGGGAATGAGTGTTCCTCCTTGTTTGCACAGGGCTTTGTTCTGGTTGACAAACAAGTTCTCCAAATAAGTCCCTCAGGTTAGGTTATTAACGCTTGTTAGTGCTGGAAGGAATCTTAAGCAGCATTCACATTTCTGTAGTAGAACTCAAAATATTTGAGGGGTATTTTTATTTATTTATTTATTTATTTATTTATTTATTGCTTGGAACACCAAGTATTCTGCTAAATATTTTTGTCCTATTTGTTTCCCCTGTGACTAGCTGTACTTTCCCTTAGCACTGCTGTAGGTAGCGTGAGAGGCAGTGTCTGTATACCAGTGATATTCACAAATCTTACGTATTTGTTGCAAGCTTTCATGTTTTCCAGAAAAGTCATGACAAGCCGTGACATTATTATGTATTATGCTTATTAGAAATAATAGCCCTAATCAAAAGCAAAACGCAGCACAATACTAGACTGTCGTCTACTTTGTCAGAGCAATAATACTGTTAAGTTTTGCTGCTCACATTGCTCTATACATTAGCAGTTGAAGCCAGTAAGATTCAAGAGGAGAAGTCTGACACATTCATTTTTCAGAATCTTCCATATACCCGTTTTTTGTTTTGTTGTTGTTTGTTTGTTTGCTTGCTTTTTTAATCTCCCATTTTACTAAGAAAATGAAATAAATCTTAGAATCATTGGTTTACAGGAACAGTCCTCTCAGATTTACTGCAACTAGCTTTCAGATACACTACTAATCAGTTTGAAGAAGAGTTCCAGACTGCAGTCAATGTTAAAATTACATCTCAAACTAAGGCATTAAGAAATTCACAGCTGAGGATTACTTTTTTAATGCAACATGTATCATTATTTAGAAAGTATAGAACAATATCTTGTTGGCTCTGGGTAGCTTTGTTTCCTCTAAGAAACACCAATGGCAAAAATACCCTTAAGGATTATAATTACAATCAAAAAGTTATTAAAAAAACTGCCACATCTTCATTTTTATATTTATGTCACTGACCTTGGTTTTTTAACAACGATAGTCTTGCTTTTTTTTTGACATTTATTATCAATTTGTTGTCCTCTAATTGGATTTCTACAGATAAGAAAATAAATTTTTTTACAAAAAGTATTTCTGATATTTTTGTTAGTGAGCAAATTTTTCAACAGTCTTCCTCACTAGTGGCTTAATTGTCAAAAATAGAGGACACTTTACATTTCTGAATATCTTTTTTTATACTTTCTTTTTAATTTTTTCCTTCCTCCCTCCCTCCCTCCCTTCCTTCCTTCCTTCCTTCCTTCCTTCCTTCCTTCTTCCTTTGTTTTTTTTATATATACAGATCTTATTTTATTTATTTTTGAAGGCTGAAGAGTTTGCAGAACTGTTATTGCAGTCCTCGTCATACTCTTAAAATAGCAAAGCAAAACAAAAAGTCACACCCAAGCTTTCCCTATGGGTGAGATGTCACGAGGAACTTATTGACTCCTGACTGATGCAATTTGACACACTCCAAATTCAAAAAGGTTTTACACAGAAATGGCACAACTCATCATGTTAGTGTCTCTGTCAAATACAGAGAAATTAAGGCTTCATGAGCATCTTTGTTGCCTTTTCTGTTTCAGTTCATGGATTTATGGCTGTTATATTATAACAGTTGTGATATTTCATATTGGAGAAGCTGAGGGACACAAATTGAGTAATTCACAGTTTTCTAGTGTACAGGTGGATGATGTCAATGTGCTATGATACAGGAAGAAAAAGTAAGTAAAAAGTATATTTGTGATGGCAGAAATTTAAGCTTCCTTTTTTCAAGACAATAATAAAAATACAACTATTTAGTAATCAACTGGACCCATGTATCATGCATAAAATAATCTGACAGGCTGTCATGTGAACACTGTTTCTGATATGGCTTTAGGATCCAATCACAACTTATTTATAAGCTATCATTTTAAATTACTTACTAATAGTTATAATGAGCGTATTTCAGAATTTTGATATTTTAAAACCCTTTCAAAAAACCTTATTAAATAGAGATTAATTTTGGCTTGGTACTCAGTAAAAAGTCTCAAATGATAATAATCAAATAGACTCAACCTTGTTTGTGTAACAGCGGTAAATTCAGTAGATGTGCTTTGGTATATAACAGAGATTCTTAGTAGTGTCACATCCACAGTAGTAAACTAAAGGAATATTTTGTGTGTGTTTTGTACTATTATGAATGAGAATATGTAATGTACTGAAGAGTGGTAAGTCATAACTGAATTTATTTCGATTGTCATTGGTTAGGAGTGATGCTGGTTTTTAAGAGATAGTCTCCATTTCTGCACACATTTATTTATTTCTATGTAAACTACAACAGATGCATAGAGCTCAATAGCACGATTACATAGAGCAAATTCTCAGCTACAGAACTGTTTTTCAACATAGTCACCACTAGCAGCTGTACGTTTTCACTGGAAATGAACAAGAGCCTGCATGCTGCTCTTCTAAAAATCTGCATGGCATGCTGCTCTTCTAAAAATCTGCATGGCATTCTGGAATGTGGCTTGTCTTTCATGTTGCTGTCACCACAGCTGAAATGCACCACCTCACTATGCTCACATCCACTTTTTGGTCTCCATAAACATTCAGCAAGTATTAATGAATGACAGTGGGTGACATTATTTTTCTTCATGGGGGATTTCAATGACGCACCTTTGCTTTATATGCACTTCAGTGTCAGATGCCGTTTTGTCAGACTGCCCCTCTGCTGCCATCTGTCACATGGAAGCAAAATGGAATATTGGTGTGACGGTTCAACTTCTACTGCCATACCACCTACATCTGCCTCTGACATTGTGGGCCAACATAATAAAATAGAAGTCATTAGTTTCAGAGCAGACTTTGTATCAGTATTGATTGAGAATGTTTTTTGGTTGTCAGTAATGTTCACTAAATCTATATCTTTACTGAAGTCGGAGAGGAAGTCTGATTTCAGGGTGTGAGTTGTTCAAGCAACTCAGTATCTATTCAAAGTTATGTTATGTTATTATAGATACTAACTTCCATCTTCTTACTTGCTGCATCATGTATCAGTATCATGATTTTGATTCATTGTGTGTATTTGATTCACGGTTAAAGTCACATCCTCATGTCCACAAACATACAATGTGGCAGCTTCCAGTTTGAGATTGATTCACTCTTCAAATGGGTAAATGGTGCGTACCGCTAGATGATGAGACTTCTGAGGACAAGGCAGCCTTAGCTTTTCTCCTGTCAGTGTGTGATTCTAGAAGACATGGCGTAACATGGGGACTTAGATGACTACAGGAAATTTACAGTAATGCATGGAGGCATGTCTTCTCAAGGTTTGGTAGTGGTTCATTCTTCTGTTTTGCTTTTATCTTCAGGGAAAAAAAAAGATTTGCACTCATTGAACAAGAAAATCCTCAAAATATCATTTTGAAAACAAAAAAGCATAGCCCTTACCATGCTCAGATTAAGCTGTGCAGTAGTGAGAGAACAAAGATTCTTGAGATATGTTGCCAGATCTCCACTGCAAAGCAATTGTAAATGCCTTAATTCCATAGCCTTTACGCATAGCTGATAGTAAAGCAAGATAGAAGATGAACGATTCATAATGACCTCAGAATCATACTCCATTTAAAATATGGATCACTTTATTCTTCGCTTACTTCAAGTGTTTAAATCCTGTAACAGAAAAAATCAACTCATTAAACATACAGGACTATATTTTTCCAAAGCAGACTGATGATCAAATTATACTGTCTGCACGTCACTACTGCTGTCTCCTCAGATAATGTCAGAGACAGTTTTGGATCTCCAGGAATTATAGCAATGGTGATGGATATGCAGCCTGCTGCTGACCTAAAATGTGATTGCTGTTCCACCAAAACACTTGAGGTACAGAATAAATGTTGTATTTGCAGTGTATCTTGAATAAAATTGTGTAACAAAGGTAAGTGCTTAAAAAGAATTTTAATTTTGTTGATTTTATTTCTGGAAGTGGAAGGGCTCTACTCTGACTGAATTAATTTTGATGGTCTTAAGTTTTAAAATTTAGATCTTTCACCTCCTAAGTGCACTAATCATTTTCCCACACTGATGACCTATCCATCGTGTGTGCTTGTACTTAGCTAAAATAACCTATTAGCTGCATATACTCTGAAAAAGTCATGCAATTTAAAGAGTTAATAAATCTGGATCATCAGCTCTCTGGAAATTATATTCATTTTAATATTTTATTTTACTTAATTTTAATAATGTGCTCAAGTGTTTTACTTGAATATTTAAAGTTCAGCACATGCTTGCTGAACTATGGCTTGATTACGACTATGAGAGAATATTTTATTAAATATTCAGGAAACTGAATTCATTAGTCTTCCACTACTTTCTCTCTCATGCTGTATAGCTTAAGAAAAATTCTTAATATCTCCTTGAGATAAATATAGCTCTTGACGTTGAAGTAGTGGATTAAGTCTGGCTATTGTCTTTCTCTAACTAGGAAGGTAACTTTTTATTTTGAAAGAATGATGTCTGTGCCTTAGTTATTTGGTTTATAATATCCTGTCGTGTTAGTGAAGTGTGTATTAAAGAAAGCTGGAGAGCAAGGGGAAAATACAAAAAAAAAATAGTGTATATGTTCCAGGAATAATTCCAAAGATCTTGAAGAGAGTGACTGCGACTGTCTACTAACTGCTTTTTGTATGTTCTAGTGAACCTCAGACATTTATGTGCTTTTGCAAAGAGTAGCACAGGCTTTCAGGAATCCTGTGCCACTCTACAAAAGGAGATACAGTGACTAGTAGAGGTTTCCTAGGATGTCCTAATGGCAGAATGTACCTATCTTTAGGCCAGTGAACTGGATCTCTAATGTAATGGCCAGGAAGCTCCTCTCCCTCCTAATTTTTTATGAAATCCTCACAGTGATGGGGATCTGCATCACCCTGACTGCTGGTCTCCTACTTCTCCACTGAGAGCGGGCAGCCGGATCTTGTGGGTGGCAACCCTGCCCATGGCAGGGAGGGTGGAACTAGATAGTCCCATCCAACCCAAGCCATTCTATGATTCTGTGATTCCTCTGCATCAGTCAGCTCTGCCTGGCCACCTGGTACATTTCAGGCCTGATGATATGATCCATCATAGTGAATTCTCTAAAATTTCCTTCTCCATAAGCACACATGAAGCCTGTTACCTCACTTAGGAATTTTTCTGTAGAGAATTAAACAATCATCTAATGTGAGATTCAGATTTGTAGACTTAGGCTTGCAAAGGAGAACTGCAACAGCATCCAAATTAGGATATGAATGTTAGTATACTTTTGATTTATTTTTGTGAAGCTTTTTTTCTTATCTGAACCTGTTATGCCATTATCTTAAGCTGATCAGGAGTGAACTAAAAAAAAAAAAAAAGTGAATATGAAGCAGATTAGCTACGTGGGATGTGGAAATGATATTCATAATTAATAGAGTAAATTATTTAATCACAATTTCTCTTAGAAAGTGAAAAGATAGCTATGTGATCATGGCTATACCAAGAAGCAGTGTATTTTGACAAATATTACAGTATATTAAGATATAGAATAGGTTTTTTTCCAAATTAAGTACAAGTTGGTTTTAGTGCATTTAATCTCCTCTCTGTAAGTTCAAAGAAAATGTAGAATAAATCAGATAAAGACAAGAGAGGAAGTATTTAAGCATTCTTAAATTCATAGCTATTATTAAAGCTATAAGAGGGAGAAAAATCTTTGTGTATATTTTAAGTATTTATGTGTGTGGTTTTTCTTCCAGTAAATTAGCTCAAGGGATTGCGTATATACAATTATCTTGATGAAGCTTACCGTTTTAGATGAGCTTTAGCCATCCTCACACAGACCTCTATTAAAAAGTCTTTTATAATTTTAATAACATATCATGCAGCTATTTAATGACATTTTGATATCCTAGCTGCTCATTGTATATTTACTCCCCGTTGCTTTTCATAACTCATATTGCCAACAGCATGTTTTCTGTAAGTCAAACTGTTTCTATATGCCATTTTGGAAGAAAATGTAAGCAAGCCTCACAGTAGAATCTTTCTTGAAATATCTAAGTGAAATAGTCTATTGAACATTGATCTTTTAAGATACGAAAAAATCAACAGTATTGCAACAACCTCATTAGAATTGAGGAAATGTACAACAAACAATGCAGAACCTGTGAGTGGGCTGAGAGATCTATTTGCTGAACATGGAAGCTATTGTTACTGAAAACTTTGGAATATTTATCCCAACTTTATAAAAGTCTTGCCTTGCCCAGTAATAGTTGCAGTATTGTAATATGTACCTTTTATTAAAATTAGAGCTGTTTTCTCATGTATTCCCATATGCCAGATTTTCTTGCTTCCTCTGGACTTCTTTACTTTGTCTTCTTTCCTTACCTCAGCATTTGATAATTACTGTAATGTGATCTCCCCTGGTGGGCTAGTCTCTATCAAGAAAATTCAAGATAATGAGGGTTCCCAGCAGTGATCCCTTATGGAGTCACCCATGCTGGAGCTGCCCTACAGTGTTGTTGGGGCAGCATTGGGATGGGATGTCCTCCATGACATCCCTTAGTGTCAGCACCTCTCAAGTTCATAAATGATTTGCCCTGATTTCTGAGTTGTGTGAGTGGGCGCTTTCCTGAGCAACTTTGGTGGAATTTGGTCTGTCATCTCAGCTTTTATGTGCAGCTTTGCAATGCCACACCAGCCACTCATAATCAGCTTCGTGAGAGACAGGTTTTGCTGGATGTTTCCACATGTGCATGCTGGTAACAGAGTGGGAGTACCCCCATCTTGCAGCAGAGCTTAGCAGTATCACAGTTAGTCTCATGGCCAGAGCAATGCCATGGAGTGCACACAGCTCTGCACAGATGGGGTGATGAAGTAGACATCATGGTCTCACCTGCATGAGCATCAGGTCAGAGGGATGAATAGGGTCTGCAGAGGAGTAGCGTAGTGAGACAGCAAATGCAATTGTGAGCTCAGGGAGCTGTGCTGTGACTCCTGCCCTTGTACTCCTGTACTGCTGTGTTTGCATTAATGACATACAACAGATTAAAAATGGAAAACAACTTAATTTGTAATGTACAGCATTTCTGCATAGTGTCCTAAGAATTCAGTCAAGAAATATGGTGCACATAATCAATATCGGTGTAGTAAGCTGAAAAATGTCACTTGTACTCACATTCTTCTGACACTGTTGGCAGTAACACAATGTGGTGCTGAATAGGAATTCACATTTGAAAGCTTTTATGTATTTATGAGTAATTAATATTTGGGATATAGCTAATGCTTTCTGTCTGAAGCTAATAAATATATTATAATAATTGTTTATTGCAACTCAATTTATTAATTCTTTTCACTATTGAATTGCAAATCCATTACTGTTTTTTAATGGAGGGCTCTGCCATGAATGCTATTAGTACGTGTTGGTCTTCTGTTGAGTTGCATTGCTTAGTGGCAATCCTATATAACCTATGAATTTTGTGCTTCATCCAGTGAAATATTAAAAAGCTTTTAACTGTTAAATGATATGCAAAGCATGTCATACTGTGAACTAAACAAATTCTTTCACTGTTTTTGTAACTGGAATTCTAAAATAAATAATAGATTGGTTTGTAAGCCATTTGTAGATCTATTTAGCATAAAGGTTCTGTTCATAAGGAAAAATGAATAATTTCAAAGAATGCTATATTTTCTGAAGATAAAAGACTAGTAGCACACTATGTTAACATATTTTTAAAGTACTTCTTTAGAAAACACAGAAGGAAACAAATGGGAAGGAACAAAGAAGTTAATTAGCCATAGTGTCCCTTTCAATAATACATCCTTGACAATTCCAAGAAAATACACTGAGATAAAACTGAGATAGAAGCTCATACAATATTTGTCCCAAACCTGCTACTACATTTAATTTAGTCAATGGCTTTGACAACTGATGTCTTCACAAACGGAATAAAAAATGCATTACTTGATACTGATTCCTTTAAATCTACACTACTGTTATGAATGTTAATCATAGTTCAAGGTTAACCAGTCTCTATCTGCACAGTAACCATGGAAAGATCTAATATATGAAAAATATTCAATTCTTGGTGATCATTTCTTTCCTTTACTTTACCTCTCTCATATCTTAAGGCTTAAGGGAGGCATGTAGACAGGACAGAACAAAAGACAATGCAACCCAATGTTTTCAATATTTATTATGTTACATTTTCAATCAATAACCCATTTCTTACAATGCAGTGACCATGCTCATCTTTTTCTGATCTTAAATTGCTTAAATTGCAAAATCACATTTGATTGGAGAATTCACACTTATTATTTGTATTTCAGACAAATATTCTGTGCTAATATGCAAATGTTTTTCATTCTGGGAATCAGTCATTGCTTTTGAAACATATTCCTGTCTTTCATGCCTTATTTTGTGACCATGTCTGTGCTTATGCATGTAGTACATGTGCATCACTTCCTAGTGACACTTCTGAGTGTCACAATTTTTACTGTTTAAAACATTCTCAAAATTAAATTATTGTCACAGTGGGATTTATATATTTCCAGGCACTTTTATAATAAATTATCTAACTAAATGAACACTTCTGAATTTGATAACCTTGATAGGGACCTTTACTGATTATACGGTAGCGGTGAAAGAAGATGCATATGGAATGCTTTATCTATAGCTGGAGCTGCTGCTTCAGCTATCAAACTAATGGAACCGTAATGGAACACTTACTAGCAAAATTAATGGGCTGCATTCTTTTCTTTGTCACTAGATCTGTATGGCTCCATTAGGTCTGATTTGTTCAGGGATGAGAGGAAAGAATGATGAAGATGCTAGTATTTTACTGTGTAGCTGAAAGGAATCTATCACTTCGTGTTTTTAAATTCATGAGCTACTTAGCATCTTGTTTTGCTAACCTTCAGCAAGCTGATGTAAGTTAAAGAAAATCTGTTTTGGTATGGTTTTATTTACAAAATTATTTATTTATTCTTATCTTTCTGTGATTCTTTCATAAAAGAAGGAGGTCAAGGATGTTTGTTTCTTCTGCCATTGTTCATTATTGCAGGTACTTCTACTAGAGGAAGTGGTTTCTCAGGGATTTTACTATAATCCACTGGAATTTATTTTTATTGAGCCTTATTTCCTGCTACTGCACTTGATAGTAGTTGTTTCAAAGTTCAGCCATGTACAGAAAATGAAGTGTAATAGCAATCATGTTTACTTTCTATTAAAGTATAGATTTTCTGAAGAGACTAATTTACTGGGAGAATTCTCTGTGAGACCGTTTTACACCTACAATCTAATATCAAAACCTGGTGTAACAACCTTTTTTAAGGACAAGCAATCTAATTTGACACAGATAGCTATTACCATATTATATATTTTTGTTAGTATTATAGCTAAAATACTGCATAGTTGCCTAGCTATTTCTGTCCCGAGGTTTTCTTTGAGACTTTTTGAACTTAGGAACTTTTTTCCTCTTCTTTTCATTAACCATGTCTCTTTGGAGGCAGTTTTCAACCTCTGCACAAATTTGGCATTCCCAGTCTTCCAGAATTTCTGTATAGTTAGTTAAGCTACAGATAGCTGGCTAATAGGATATAGGTAACAGGGATAAGAATTACTAGATATGGAAAAGTTCATTAAATCTGTTGGCTTGCTCAAATGGTGTCTATAAATCATCTATCTGTAAATCACCCTCATTATCTCCCTATTAGGGGGTCTTTTACCTACTCTGTATAAGCACCTTTCAGAACCTCTGGTGGAGAGTAGTAAATATTCCAAACGCAGTCTGAATAGAACTGTGCTGCTACAGAAATCCCTCCAACTCCATCCCCAATGATTTTGCATTATGAAGCAGACAATTTGAGAAGAAAATTTAAAGTACAGCTGATGTTCCATAGTGCTGAGCATGTGAAAGGCTGTGTATGAAGTTTCTTTGCTGATGTGTATATGAACAGGAACAATGTAGTGATAATGTAGTACTTCAGAGAATAGAAAGTATAATTTGAAACACTAACTGTGATCAGTAATATTTTCTTTTTCATTTGAGTGAACTTCAGTTTTTGTGTTTGCATATTTATCATTGTCCACGGTTTTTGGAAGGCCTGTGGAATACCACTAGAACAATCTATGAGAGTAAAGCAAAAGTGACTCTTCAAAACTAGAGGCTGATGTATGCCTCAAAAATTGTGATTTTGTAGCAGTTAATAAAATTTCTCCAGTATACAGATTATAATCTGCGATGGTTATAATTTAATTCTGTTTCTATCCATTGTTGTTCTCTTCAGTGGAATTTAAAGGATGCACAATTTAAACATTTAGTTATTAATGGGAGCAGGAGACAAAATACAAATTGGTATTGAAATGTTTCTAGTCTTAAGCAGTATGAAACAAGATCATTTTTAGACAGCACTTTCAAATAGTATTTCGTTCTTCAGAAGTATATTTGTATTCAAGCATTTATTCAAGTACACTTTCAGTAAGGATTGTTATGTTGATCTAGTGTTAAAGATTGCTGCTGTGCTTTATAATCTTGATGTTCTCTTTGCATATTTATCTGTGTCAGATAAAGCTCTTCCAAAATTTCTTACATTACTTTATACTTTTTTGAGCACTTGTCCTCCCCAGAAAGATGGGAAAAGAGTGTTTTAGCAAGTTTTATAGGCATCCTAAATTCTTCACCAAGAGAACTATGATGTTGATGGTTTCTTATCTCTCATTCTCTTAATACAAATCCTGACATGTTTTTTGCCTTCTTTTTGCATTGACTGGCAACTCCTTTTTAACTGTATTTATTATACATTCTAAGTTTTACTTATGTTAGTACATTCCTTGTTCTTACGAACTCTTTTTTGTTCATTTCGATAGCCTTATATCCTTTTTGTCTAGCTCCTCAGTCAGGCATTTAAGTGACCATTGCTGAGTTGTTTTTAAGCCTGCAGTCTGCAGTGTCATTCTGTACCCATTTCTTATCATACCATGCCTATAGTCCTGAAATCCACATTATCATGGTCAGGTCATAAAAATTTAATTCTACATAAAATAGTAACGTTTTGCTCTATATAAAAACCTGTAATTATGCCAAAAGTTTATGCGGATACAAGGAAGTATAATCAATATAAACAAAATTATAACAAATTAGGCAATAGCTACCTAATCATAAGGAAAAAAAAAATGCAGCTAAACAAGCTAAATCAAAACCGCAGGCAGGCAGGCAAAATTCAAACAAAGCCTGGGAAGTTGAAAATTCTTACAGAGCTGGTAGGAGATTGGTAACGTTACTTGAAGTGGCAATACAGACTTACAGAGTTAGAAGAACAGCAGAACAAACGTTCTTGTATTGCTTTATATCTCTTAGTCTTACTATTAGTTCTAATTAGCAAGTTGACTGCTTAGGAAGTCTAGATTAAAAATGGTTGTTAAGGCCTTTTCTTTTGTTTCTGCACTGCTCTTTCTCAGGCTACATTCTGTGCTTCGTTGTTTCAGTGTTGTTACAGAATTTGGAATCTTGGCTGTTTTAGCTAGATCCTAATCACCAGAGGTTCAAGGAGAAGAAAAAAGCAAAGAGAAACCTGTGAAGAATCCTCCTAACCTAAAGTGATTTTGCAGCTAAGCTCAGGAGTAGCTATAAATCCTATTCTTCCTTTCTTACACTAGCCATATTGTCCTCTAACTTAGGTTTATGGGTGGGATATTTCTTTATTAGTTTCAAATCCAATGATGGTCAACAGTAGCTGAATTAAGTAGCTTATGTAGATTTCAGATATCCTGAGAAAGCTGCAAATACCCGTCCTTGTTAGGGTTGCATTCTTATCTGGACTTTTTCTTCTCTTGAAATGTGGACTGAGGACCTGGATTCCTATAAAGAATTTGGTGTGCATCTCTGCATGCTTCTCCACAGAATTCTGATACTATCAATGCTGCTTTTCTCATTGTGTTTGGAGATTAGAAAAGGAATCAAGCTAAGAGGCAGTGAATATTTCAAATAGCAGAGAGGAGAGCACAGTCTGTAAATCAATGAGCATTTTAAAAAGACATATTTTGGAATCAAGAAAGGTAATATAAGCCTCTACCAACAGAGGTGCATTTATCCACCTGTTAGAACACACTGAGGAAGAAAGATGTAAATCCCACTGCTGATAGCACTATCAAGGCTAGGCTTATCTTTTCCTAATGTGGTGCCAAAATTAATCAGTTTCCACACAACATAGTAACAACAAGCAGACTTCAAGGAAATTTAGCTTTAATCACAGTAACAGTGCCAAAATGATATTATTCTTTCAAAACAAGTTTTGCAGATATAGCTTCTATATTAAAAAGAACAAAAAATTCATCAGTTGGTCAGTTATGTATTTAAATGTTAAAAATATAAAATTAATGCCAAAACTGCTCGTATTAGGGAGAATGATATGGATTCAGTTCAGACTAACATCTGTTGTTGCAACAGCAAGATTAATAATTAGACCTTAATATAGAATAAGATTCTACTATTTAGATTGCTGATATTTCTTGGTCCTCAGAGTTGTTGCATGGAAAGAGTTAATTTTTCTTACAGTTAAAACAGTATTTCAAGGGGGGTAAACTTATTTTCCTAAGGGAGTAAATAACGTCCGTAAGGGAATTGGCAAATCTCTCCTTTAATAGATTATTTCAGTATTTCACTATTGTGACAGAAAGTGTAGCCTCTCTGTTCACCCTCTGTCCACTTCTAACCTTGATGAGGGTAAATCCATTAACAGGGGCAGGTTATTCTCTGTGAACGACTGTGTTCTTCCTCAGTGAAATTCATGGCTGTTGTAGTAACTACAGAATAATAATAGGCAATGGACAAAAGTTATTAAGGTTCTTTGCAGAAGTCAGACAGCAAGGTGCTTTAAAAGTGAGCTTTTAAGTTATTTTAAAAGAAGCCCCATAGCATCAGTGTCATTTGTTATTTAGTAAAGACTTCCATAACCCTACAATATCCATTTTTCCTTTTTAGCACTAGTCATGTTGTCCTCTAAATTAGGTTTATGGGAAGGATATTTCTTTATTAGTTTCAAGTCAGATGATGGTCAGTAGAAGTATTCCTCTGGGCAAAATTATTCCCTGTCTGAGCTTCAAACAAGTTTTGATTCATTTATTATATTCTCAGTCTGTGTGCAGACCTCCTACTGACATCAGTAACAAGCAGTGCACTGAGGAAAACACAGAGCTTTGAAAATGAGATGTTATTTGTGTTAGAGAAGAGTATTTTAACATTTATCTCTGTACTAATGCTGTCACATTTTATATGCAGTAGTGATGTTTGCAGTAGTTTTATATTTTGGCACCAGCCTGTAATGTGTGTGCCATCATGCTGTATATTCAGAGAACTAATCCCCATGGTAATTTTACATTTGCAGACCACTTTATGGAATAATTAAGATAAAGGATATTGTGAATTCTATAAATATCAAACAACCTACACAGAAGTATGTCAAGACTTTAAAAAAAAAAAAAAAAAAAAAAGGTAGCTAGATCCTATCAAAAAGGAGTTTTCACTTATCGGTCTGGATATATATTGTCCTTATTGTCCTTTGCTTAAGTGCAGGAAAAAGAGGCAATGGATCAGGTAAATAAATGATCCTTGCAAGGAATCAAACAAGCAAAATCTAACGCTAGACTGCAGTTTCAGTGATCTACTTTAGATTCTTTTAGATATTGTGGGTTATTAGGTAGCCAAATTATATTCAAGTAATTCAGCACTTGCTTCATCAAACTACAGAATATGGAATTAGATATAGACCACTTCAGCTTCACTGATTTAATTATGTAGTGGAGAGAGAATGGTGAATATACATTAATCCTATGAAATAAAATCAAGAAAATTAGCTGAAGATATTCCTAGGGGGCTATTTGGTGTCCATTTGCATAAAATTCTGAATTACCTGCTTAGTGAAATCACTTTATTTTTTGTGATGAGAAATAGAATGGGATTGAAATAGTGAGTTTACATAAAGCATGGATTTATGCAGGAATGTACAGGTTCAAACCAGAAGTTCATTTAAATTCTGAAGTGAAATCTGAAGAGGCAAAGTCAAGAGAATGGGGCCAGACTCTTTAAAGTGGTGCCCAGTGATAGGATGAGAGCCAGCAGGCACAAACTGAAACACAGGCAATGCCACGTGAGCATGAGGAAAAAATTCTTTATTGTGAGGGTGATGGAGTACTGGTACAGGTTGCTCAGATAGGTTGTGGAGTCTCCTTCCTGGAGATATTCAAAAGCTTCCTGGACACATTTCTGCCTAATGTGCCTTAGGAAAGCATGCTTGAGCGGTGAGGTTGGACTAGATGATCTCCAGAGGTCCCCTCTAGTCTCAACCATTCTATGACTCTGTGATCTGTAAAGCAAAACTATTGAAATAACACATTAATAGATTATAAGACATAAAATATTTACAAAACATATGAATGAAGTGTAGGTAGTCCTAGAAGTTGAAAAACCTTTGATTTTTAAATGTATTTCCAATTATTCTGACAATAGGAAAATATTTATAGTTCAGAGTAGTTTCCATTTTTGGTTGGAGGCAAAATGGAATTTGGAAAGGCAGTGATAAAGTACAGAATGCTTGAGAAAAGCCAGCATCATGGTGTGGTTAGTGTAGCTCAAACCTGAGACACAGGTTCTGTTTAAATTATTCAGAATAGATAGTTTAACCTCTTTCTGCCATACCCAGCATAAGTAATCACAAATAGCTTTCAGAGGATTAGAAAATACCTCATCTGTTCTGACCAGTTGCTACTTCTTGAACCTGAAAAAACACTCCTAGTTCGTGTTTGTTATAAACCACGCAATTCAGTTTTTCTGGGTTCCACAAAATGTTTTATCAAAGAAAAAAAAAAAAAGAAAAGTTGTTACTGAAGCAGTATGTTTTTCTTTCATTACACACAAGAGATATTCTTCATGCATGCAAAGTTCTGTGCTTTATATTCTCTGATTGTTCTAACAAGTCAGCGTGCTTTACACCTCCCAGGCTTCATTTAATTTTCAGTTTTTATTGATAATATGCATTACTTTTTGGGTACAGGTTTCTCTTGGACTTCTACATGCTCGTGCTACTCATATCCTCTGGCCTCCAAAACGCTGGCAGAAGTTACAACCAATGCTACCTCCAGAGCGCAAACCTCTCCAGAGAGAGCAAGAGTGACCTAAACATTTAGATGGAAAAACAAAGAGTGAAGTTTAGCCAGCAAGAGATGCTGTGGTTTTATCATCAACTGTAAGAGCTTTGCCAAGGGTGCTTTAATACCCAAGTACCATATCAGCAAATAAATGCAATATCTTCATGTTAAAATGTCACCTTAAGTGTGAAGTGTTTGTTTCTTTGCTTTTTAATCTCAAACAGTTGTGCACTATGCATATTTGGATTGAAATAGTTGCACATTTGTTGTAGATTTGAATGTTCAATCTACAATGTTTGTGTTATTATGTCTGTATCTGTGCTTCTCTGGATAAGTAATTATTAAAAACATCAATAAAATATTTTAATCTTTTACATTCAGCTTGTTTCTTTAGTAGCTGAACAGATTATTCATTATTATTGTTGATTGCATGTGAAAAAAACAACACATTTACACATAATATGTTTGTGGTTCTCCTATAATTTCTAATACTGAATAATCAGTATTTCTGTAGCAGAAAAGTTAATCGTATATGCTCTAACATTTGTTCAAAAAGCTAATAAGATTTTTTTTCTTTTAATGAAGCTTGTGTTTATTACTAAACTAAGTTAATTTTGCTTATTTTTAATGTCTCTTTTGGGACTGCTTATATAAACATTCCTTGTATATCTTGCTGAAGTAGATAGTTTGACAAAATACATACCAATCATATTGCAGTACATGAATGTAATACTTCATTCATTTCTCAAATATAGTAAATCATTGTTAGTATTGAATGCCACATTTACTTAAAAATGTCATTAATATGAGTACTATACAATTAGTAATATAAATACATTAATGTAAATACCTTCTTTAAATGTGCAGTAAAACTTCTACACACGTAAGTGTTGAGAATGTGAAAAAATGACATTTTCAGTTGCAGATTAATGAACCAGCTTACTTTTTTATTTATTGAATTTTACTTCAGATAGGATAGTACTTAAGATCACACAAAACTTCTTTAAACATTTCAGCTAAAATCATGCAATTATCAGAAATTCAGAAAAGATGATAACAAACCATATTTCTTTGAAGCCACGTATCTAATTGTGTATTAGTTAGATTATGGGTTCAATCATAGTGAAAAATCTCTATTTCTGTCCAGTCTTCTTAAATTTTCCCTTGGTACTCAGCGCTGGTGAGGCCATACCTTGTATACTGTGCTCAGTTTTGGGTTCCTCACTATGAGAAAGACATTGAAGCATGTGTGAAGAAGGACAAAGAAGACGGTGAAGGGTCTGGAGGACACGTCTTATGAGGAGCGGCTGAGGGAACTGGGATTGTTCAGTCTGGAGAAGAGGAGGCTCAGGCTGGACCTTATTGCTACATCTAGCTGAAAGAAAGACGTAGTGAGGTGGAGTTAAGCCTCTTCTCTGAGGGAAATAGTGATTTAGTCTAGAGGACTAGAGATAATGGCCTTAACTTGCACAAGGGGACCAGGGGAGGTTCAGGTTAGATATTAGAAAAAATTTCTTCACAGAGTGGGTTGTGAAGCAATGGAGCAGGCTGCTGGAGATGTGGTAGAGTCACTGCTTTGTGTACCACTTTATTGTAATCAGTACATAAGAAGAAACCTGATTCCTGTAAAAGAAACCATTTTGCTACACATTAGCATCAAATTAATGTGCATGATATTTTACATCATCACATAACTAGCTGAGTGAAAACTGCTCAGTCAAATCATAAGCTGAACATATTACTGACTTGAGAAAGATTATTCATTATGCAGAGCATGAAGAGCAGACCATATTACCAAAAGCAGAAAGGACCAAGCAGCAGCAGTAACATACAACCATGTATTACATGGCATTTCAGATATATCATTTTCAGCCTCCAGACATGAAACACATCTGTCCTGGCACTAATGAAATCAGTGGCAAAAGTTTCCTGGACTCAAATTATGAAGGATACCTCTATGTTAGCATCCTTCCTCTTCAACTACAGGCTTTCTGATGTTTTGGTGCTTGCTCATGTCTGCAGCACAATAGGAAACAAGCTTCATAGGGAGTTGTCTCTCTCCAATTTATAGGAGGGAGATGAGGTTCTTTTAATGTATGTATACCCGACGTGAGATTAAGAAGCAACGGTTCAAATGTTGGTCCAACCAGTTTATTACAAGTCCTAATTAGGGAGATGGGGAAGTGGAGGACGAATACTATTACTAATTAAGGTGATGGGGAAGGGAAGGCGGGCGATAGAAAAGATAG
>JACDJE010000605.1:164924-191941 GCA_016647715.1 Pavo muticus | reverse complement strand
CCTTTGCTCTTCATGAGGAATTCTGTTGTCAGAAAACCTAAAAACCATGGTTGTTTGTCCTTCCTTTTATCCTCCTTTTTTCCTGCCTACGTGACATCCCTGGGTGCTTGGGTAAGAGTCATGTGCAGCACCTCCTGAGAGGGCCATCTCCTTCGAGATAAGCCCACACAAAAGAGTGCTTCCTGGCCTTTAATCTGCAGCTTATCGCTCTCTCGTTGCCCCTGGCCTTGTCCATCTGTGCTCCTCAGACAAAGGATTTCGCAACCCAGGCCCAGGACCTGTCCATCAGTGTTCTCCAGACAAAAGACTTCTCAACCTCTGGCCAGGGCTTGCCTGGACTTGTTCATCAGTGTTCCTCAGCAAACTTTGAGGCAATGGTATAAAAATAATAATCTCTTACAGGAGTCTATATGAATGAGCACAAGAGACATGTAGGACATTAAGAAATAAGTTGACATGACATTTTAAATCATTTTTCTTTTTATTCTCTATGAGGAGACGTAAAAATTCTTGCTATTAAGGAATACATGGAATTGCATCTGCCTCTAAATTCCAGATTGCACTTGTAAACCAAGGAGTGGTTAATGGAGTTTCTCCATTAAAGAGTACAAAGATTCAAGGGGTAGTTTTTTATGTGTGTGCCAAGTTAGTGATTACGGTGAACATACATTAGTACGTAATGCTTAGGAGGCTTGGTCACTGAAACAGACTCTGGCATCTATGTCACCTAGACTGCCTAAAAGGTGTGTGGAAAGACTCTGGAGTGTCAGAGTCAAAATAGGCAAGCTGAGAAGGGCAGTATTTAATTACCATGTTTAAGATGATGGAGACATGATTGAAAACATATCCTCAACAAACTCTAAGGCTAGAATGGTTCCATGGGGGAATCTATCACCTGGGACCATACTCTAGAGGCTTTATTTTAGCATACATCTTGAGAAATGTGCTTAGACTATCTTCTACATGATAGCTGAATGGCTAATATACTCATGTACAAAATATTGAGGTTCAAGTTCAAGGTTTTCCTTAGCCTGATAGCTTACACCAGATAGATAACATGCTACAATGATACGTATGGCTTGGCAGATGAGGGAAGAGCAGGATATTGTACATAGAAATGATATTCAGGGAAATACAAAAAACTGTAAGGAACAAAATAATGGAGAAAAGCTGAAATGTTTTTTGCCACAGAGCTCTCACCAACAGAATCTCTTAACTTGTGACCAAGATAAGATATACACCTTTTTTAAAGAATATCCACAGTGGGAAACAAATTTCTGTAAATGCCTGGCAGAATCTGTAATAGCATTGCCTAACACCTCTTAGAAAGGTCAGCCAATTTTTAGTGTTTTATTTTCAGTGAAAAGAAGGCTGTTAAGTCTTCAAAGGGAATGAACAATTATGTCTAAAAATGGAAACAAGGTGAAATTTGAAATAGAGAAGCTCACAAACACTGACAAAAATTATGACTAAGATGGAAACCTCTACTTTTAGGCTTTAAACAAAATGCCTTATACTTTATCTCAGCAGCTATTAGGATTTCTTTTCTTCCTGCCAGACCTGTAAAATAATGCAGAGTAAATGGAAATGCAGTGCCGTGATCTTTTAAGTAGTTCTTACATGAAACCACTGTGTGGTAAGGGAATTATCTTCTCAAACTGTTACAGTTTGAAAAAGAGAGCGATCCCTTCTGTGCCTAAAGTTTGGAAAATAGCTGGGGTAAAAGACATTATTCAACTTTCTTTTTTTCCCCCTTGCTTTTTCATTAGTATCAAATATCAGTTGACATAACACTGTGAGTAAACAGCAGTGACATTTTTTGCTATAAATATGTGTGTTTTATCTCCTTTAAGATAACAATAATTGTCCCTAGGGGATAGTTCTTCCCTACAAGCAGAAAAGACCTCAGAATTCATGGGAGAATCCAGAATCAAAATGGAATTTTTAGGGCTATTTGTGAAGAAGGAATATCAAATCCTCCATAGAACTTCCAAGTCCAGATTCACTTCAGGCAACTGTGGCTGTAAGCATAGTCAGTGCCCTGCTTAATCAATCCACTCTGAGAATACACAGGAGAAATGGGTTGAGCCATTCTCTGAAAGTTCTCAGTTTCTTTCCAGTGAGTCAGAAAGAACCTTTGGTGGCTTCAGTTAAGTTCCATGGGTCAGCCTTGATTTTTAAATGGTTTGGTTTTTTGCACAGCAGATCATCATAAGAAAACTTTCATAAATCAAAATCAAGGCCAAATTGTCTTCTGCTTTTGCTTGAATTTTATTGCACAGATTAATCTTGAATTTCCCTTGGATCCCACAGAACTACATAGTTGCAGGCTTCTCCAAGTCAGGATTTCTTTCTTGACAGATTGTTCATAGTTGTAGAGCACTCAGGCAGGTAATCACTTAAAGATTTTAATAATAATTTCAGCAAATCTGATGTATATTTATTCACAGAAATATTGAAGTTTTAGACATTTTTCTTTAACTCTCATATATCAAATTGTTTTAAAATTTTGTTGTTTACATCACATCTCGCACAAGGAAAACATCTAAATAAACACTACAGGTAAATGAAAATGTTCACACTCCAAACAACTTGTCCTTTGTGTTAGCTCTGTTGTGGATTGATGGTAGGCTATCACTGAGATCTCATTCATATTGCATACTCTAGAAATAAGTAGGTGTTCTACTTGAACAAAGGGAAGAATGTGTACTTATACTATTTCTTACATGTTCACACAAAGATTTTATTCTAGGTCTTAGCAAATATGTCCAAAAATAATTACACAAGTTAGTGTAGTCTTTTTTTAGCCATGCTAAACACAGTAGTACCTAGAAAGTTCAGCAAAGTAAGAATTTCTGTTCACTCTGTACAGTTGGTTTAACTTATATGGACTACCTTATAGCACAATTCCAAATCCAAGCCTGACACTGAGTTCCCAATAACTTCATCCCAAGCATGGAATCACCTGTTCTTCAGGGGTTGCTTTTTCAGTATTTTTAAAAGCAGATCTTATTACTTCTAAGGCATCTTAACTTGGCATGATTAATTTGCTGAATCAGTGCCCAATACTGAAAATCATTGCAAAGGTGTGATACTAAGTATGAACATTTATGCTTTTTTTGTAAATGGATTTAAAAAAGAGAATGATTTGCTGTGCTGTATCTTTTTAAATAATCTGTATTTGAAACAGATCCTTCTCAGATGCTTGCAAGTGAAAGTTTTTGAAAAGCACTGAAGACTTCTGATGGGATTTTCTAAGAATACTTCAATGACTTAAATGCACAAGTTCAATTAAAAAATGATGGAACTTTCTAACTTAAATAATTCTGGGATAAATCCAAAGAGTGAATTAGCCATCTGGCAGTCAGTACAAGTGCTTTACTCTATCACTTAGGCAGAGTGAGTGTAATCTTTCTTGTGTATTTGTTTTTTTCTCTTTTTCTCTCTTTCTTTCTTTCGCACATATAAACGTACCCATGCACAGATGTTACTTAATCCTGTAGTTATCTAAGGTATTAAAAGCTACATTCACAAAAGATTTCAGGTGTTATACTACCTCTTTAGGGGCTTAATATCTTTAATCTAAACATCCAGGCTCCATATACAATAAATAAGAATTAGCTATGTAATAATGAGATTTCTGCATTGCACCGAACTGTCCAAACAGTCCAAAGAAAGGAAAATGAGTCTCTAAGACTGCATCAACACTAGTAAATTAGGAATGCCTGTAAAGCATCTCTAGTTTACAGTTTGGTCTCAGGGCAACACTTCTTTACACTTATTCACACAGCTCCCAGAGTTCATGTGTTTACGTCAGCCTGTGTCTATTCTTACCAGTAGTTTGAACAGCCCCTCTTTTGGAGAATAAAAACTAGTTTAACAGTGTAAATATGGGCCGTTGGTATCAATGCCAGACAATGAATGCACCTAGACTCATTTCATTTACCTATGCAGATTTAACATAAAGGAGACAGTAGCCATTGCTCTTTTGAGACTCAGACACCACTGTTTTCATTGCCCCATCTGCCCCAGCTGCTCGACCAAGGGAGCAATTCTGCATTTTTCCTGAGGTTCCTGGTGAAATACATAAGCTTGTTGCTTGTTTGGCCCATGCATTGGTAAATTACACTGTTTTTCTCTTCTCGACTTCGAAAAACAGCAGTGACGTGCTTGATGTCCCTCTGATTTTTTCTTGGAATTTCAAATTTATTACACAGTATTTTTTAAAACTTACAGTGTGCTGTATATTTGGTTCTGAAACATAAACACATCTTTTCAGAACTGAAATAAGTATATGTGTATTTTAAATTAGCATATAGATTTAAAATCTTTAATTATGGACTGGAATGTTTAAAATCATTGGCAATTAATTAAGAAAGCACATGTTTGGTACTGATGCTACTCCAGCTCTTCAAACATCAGCCAATTAATTAAATAGAGGAAATTGAACTAATAAGCACTGCTTATTTACAATAATCTAACTCTAAGACTACAAATGTTTTCAAATACACTTTTTACTCCTTTTTATCTGCATGGATGAAAGACATCTAAACGAATAAAACTAATTAGTTACCAAGGGAAAGACCACACTGTTATGTTGCAATCAAAACTGATGGGCCTCATCGAAGGTTTATCATATTACAAGAGCTGCCAATGCTTGAACAGGAATAGAACAATTCCCTTAATTAATTCAGATGGGTGGTATTTTATTTAGAGAGAAAGAGCTGCAATGATAGTAAAGATAAGCTTTCTTTTCCTGGCATGAAAAAAGAAGAAGATATTTATAATAATCTACTAACATATCTTTTGACTTTCTTTCTGTATTTAGTTTATGGACAACATTCCAGTGTTACAGAATTGTAAGTATTTCTGTTTTGCATATTCAAGAGATCATTTTTCCATGGCTGAAAATATGAAACAAACAAGAATTCATGCTTTTTTCTGAGTTTCATTTAGAAACTCCTAAGTCTATATCCCCAAGGGAGCTACGTAATAGAAATTTCATATATTTATGTCTTGTTTAATATTATAAAAAATATAGTGGTGTTATAAATGCAGAAACATTTAGATAAATAATCTAAATGCTCCCTACTTATTTAGTGAACATCACAGCTGCCTCACTCTCTTTTGTTGCAATGTTATGAGGAGGAATAATGGCAGTGCTGGAGAAACGGACTGGTGGAAATGCTTCAAGAAATGTAAAACTGATTCAAGCTGGAATAATAAGTGAAGCTATGTCTCCTTGTGAAAACAAAGCAAAACAAAATAGAACAATTCAGCAACGAGGGCCTTGCTGCAGCTGGGCCTGTGCTTGGTGTTTGGCTCTGCCACCATGTCCACTGCCCCTGCTGTCACCCAGCAGCTTCTCCCACCCAGCCCTAGCAATGTGAGGGCAGCGCATAATGTGCTGGGAGGGCTGACATGCACAGGAACTTAAGTTTATTTGTTGGCAAAAGTATTAGCACGTTGCCAGAGTAGTTGAAAGCTGTGTATGAGGGGAGTTTTTTCACTGCTCTTGTTTTGGCTTACCACTGTCTCATCATTACCCATGTGCAGCTTCTCATTTTTGCTTTTCCATTTACTGTATCTGTTCTATAATCTTATCCGTCTGTAACCTCTGCCAACAATTATCTATATATCATATAAACTTGAGAAAAAGTGTTTAAGTGCTTTATTCACGTGCTCCCTCCAACTATTCATTTTTCATGTTAAACAGGGATTTTGGAAAATATGTGTTTGATCTTCTTTAACCAAATCTGTGTGCTTACAGAGGTTCACTGGTTACAGAAAGCCTCAAGTCAGTGCTGAACTTTAAATTTCACCATGGCACTTTGAAAATGATAGGGGAGTTCATACAGCTACTCTCGTCCCATCCTGGCTGAATGGACATTTACATTTGCAAATACTAATGCTTTTGCAACACCTTACAGTGTGCATTAGGTATGATTTTAAATTTGGATATTGCAGTATTGATGGCAACAGGGTCCCAGAAGTACCTGTACAAGAACAACTGAATGCATTTTGAGATTGGCTGGAGGATAATTATTCCTGGTCTGACCTCATCATTCCAGCTGAAGAAACAATCAGGGTTTAACAAATGATGTTATCCCAGTCTGCTCATTTGTAACAATTCTGATAAACACCTTGAATTGTAGCCTTACTATTATAATGAGATCTTTTAGAGTTCATTTAGAAAGGAAAGATTATTTTCCAAATTCGAATCAAAGCATTTAAACTCTATTGACATATTATCTAATTTTTTCTGTAAAAGTGATAACTCACACGATCAGTGGTGCAATTTTAATGTGAGGAAATATAATTTATATGCTTGTCTCTATCTTCGAGATTTATCCTGATCCTTCTTGAGTACCCTAAAGCAAGTGTTGTCTGGTGTTATTTTTAGGTTTCTTCATATCTTAATTTTGAAGGAAATGACTTAACAGGCTGTTACTGGAACCCCAAGTGCAACTTGCATGATCAACTATATAAGCATGCTGGTAATCACGTAGTTCATTAGTGTAACTTAACAACATTTACATATACAAAGTTCCCTTGCTCAGGATGGCACTTGGATATTTTCTGGCACAGAATATTTTAAATACAAATTTTCTGAAAACTATAGGCACACATTTCTTATGAAAAGATGTTTTCTGTTTAGTTTGTTTGCTTTATTATTTAATTTGAGTCAGATTTTCACATTCTTAACGACTCTGAGCAATTAAATTTTCCCCAGAGATTTGTGCAGAGGTATTTATAACTGCTTGTTTACTAGTAAAATTGTCTGTGAGAGTCAGTACCTATGAAATGTTACAACAAGCCTAATTTGTTTGTGTATTGTTTAGCTGAGAAAATGAGTGGGGTCCTTCTTTTATATCCTTTTTAAATAATATAATTAATCCAATAATTCTAGAAATTAAATACAGTAATATACAAATATTGACATTCAGAAGTTTATTCTTTGGGAAAAGATTGCAATGTTTTATGCCAATTAGAAATACGGAGACAAAAGATTACAAAACATAAATAGATTGTCTGTAATCAGACCTGAAGGGTGCCTAGTGGGAAAGAATATCTCAGAAGCGTGTGAAACACTAATGTCTGAGTCTGTAACGTTAATCCAACATATGATGGCTGTTGTTTCTGTTTTTTCATACCAAGTTTTTCAACTGAGCTGTTTCTTTCATTTTCAGGCTGACTGTGCTGTCAGTTTACACCACACAGGCAAGCCACTGAATATCATTGAAGTCAGCAGGTTTTCACATCCAGGGAAGTCTCTGGCTAATTAATATATCTGTATATACATTTTTCTATTCTGTTCCACATATTACATCTAACAATATCCTATTGACATACATTTGAAAAATGAGGTCTAAGTATTATTTTACTCGTAAAATCCTCTTTTCACAAGTTATGTCAACAGTGTATTGGCCAGAGCACAGCTTCTGCTACAACCACTGGGGAAAAAAAGACAAAATAGTTCTCTAAAAGAACTAATGCTCTCGCTGAAAACTACATTTCAGATTTATTAGCTCAAAACCTTAGAAGAAAAAAAATTGATTCAAGCTAATGTTTTTGTTAGAAATGTCAATACAAGATGTACTCGTTAGGTGATTAGCTTTCCACTATGCTGTCTCTTTCTTTGTTATGTAGTTGTAGATTGACATATCCAATGCATTGTTTGGTATTAAGTTCCTTGTCCTTCATTTCATTTGTCATGTTTTTCATATTGCTACTGTGGCAGTCACTCCTCAAGAGAAGTACATCTCATGTATAGAAGAAAAGCAATTTTAAATCCCACCAATGTGCAACAGAGGCGTGTGAGAAATCAACAGGTTAAAAAAAAAAATGGAATGGAGAGATATCCAGACTTCTTATCTCGTTTTCATTTTGGCCTGTTGTGTCAAAACAGCTCAGGATTGAAGATATTACCTGTTTCATCGGATCTGGGGAAAATCTGTAATCTTGACAACGGTGAATGTCTGGACAGATTAATTTGAAAGAAAAATATTCTGTGTATAGGCTAGTTTTAGGAAGTGGATGAGATGGGAGAAGATTACTGAGGACTGTTGTAGAAGATGTTTTATTTCACAGAAGTTTATCTTGATACTGTTGCATTGGAAAGAAAGAGCAGATTCAGTAACACACAATAGACACAGAAAATAAATTAACAATATAATATATATATTATATATATTTTATTATACATTTATGTTATTATTATACATGTATATTGTATATTACATATAATATGATATATTAATATATTAATATATGTATAATATATTCTATACATAATATGATATATTATAATAAAGTCAAACACTGCTACGATATAAACCACGTACCACTGGCAACAAAACAAGCTGAGATTTAAAGCATAGTTGAAAGGAAAGAGGAAAAAACCCACTGATGAGTACATCGTATAAACAAGATGAACAGTGTCCTTAAATGTACCTTTCTTCTTATGATTTTTGTTTTAGTCACCATTTTTTGCTCTCAACTTGTCATAATTGTTCAAGACAAATGTAAAAAATGCAGCAAGATTTATGGTTGGTTTTTTTGCTTTGTTTTGTTTTTTTAATAATGTTTGACAGATTTTGCCTATAATGATTTCAATTAAACAGTGACCAAAATGAAGAGTATTAAATTCTGAGAGTAAGAGAACAGCCTGATCAGATAGGATCAGGACATAGGTCATCGACCTGTAAGAAGGTCTATAAACACACTGCTGAAATATGGAACATGTCATAGATCTGAACTCTAACCTGAAGTTTAAATTAACTGAAGAGGGAGCTGGATAAATTTTTGAAGAAGGAATTAATTGGAGGGCAGAATGAGACTGGGGTTAAGAAGTCTTATGGATTGGTTTGATTTTTATCTAGACGAAAACAAATTAAGTGAAAGAAAACAACATAAAGGATAAAAAGGTTAAGGCAGTGCAGTGCGTGGTTTCATGCCTTATGTATTCCTATGCTGTGGTCCTAATCAAGCTCAGTTTTACTTACTGAGCTGTAAGTGCCTCTAAAGCACATAAAATGCTGTAGGTAGATTGGAAATTATTCAACATGACCAAGCAGTTTCTTTGGAAAATATTTATCTCTGGGCTACAAGTGCTCGGTATCAATGATCAGTGCTCGATTATGAACAGCGGAAAATATTACCAGGCATACAAAAATATTCATGATGTTAACTTTCTATGTCACTGAAATGTCATTGGATTGTCATAACAAATATCTGCAAATCTATGTTTATAGCTTAAAAATTTCTTTATGGAGAAACGATATCTGGTATGTTGAACAATGACATTCCTGTATGTATGCATTAGTGCATCTAAAGTAAGCAATAATACAGCCACTGTTCACAAAGAGTATAGACTTTTTATGGGGTTAGAATTCTTAAAAGAAAATAAAAAGCCTAATTTAGGGGTGTGTAAATGTTCATAGGCAAACAGCACAGGGGGCCACTCTATATGGAACACAGCATCAAGAATGACTTGTGTATGGAGACCCTTCAAGCTAGAGTTCAAAAAAGTGAGGCTGGAGATTAATGCTAAGGCAATATATCCACACACAAAAAAAACTGGTTGTACCTCCAGATTAACTGCATGTGGAAATAAAATTATAATTATACATACTTTTTCATTGTAAGTCACTACCAACCAGTATTTTCTTATATTATTTTTATATTAGTGTGAGTAAAGAGACTGTTTATGTGTAAGTTTCTGGAAAGATCCTAGTCTTTGTCTTTCTTTTTCCTTTCAATATTTCAGGAATTTTTATTCTTTTTCATCTAGACTGTATGAAGTCTAATAGCTCAGATACAGACTAATTAGGCAAAAATACCGAAGTATTTGCAAACATCTGTGAATCATTTTATTCCAGTGCTGATTTTTCTATTACCAGCTAAATGTCTATATTCAAATTTTGTCCTGGAACTTGTATTACAACTTGAAAGTAAGTAACAGATGTATTCAGAATGTTTATTTGTGTTTCTTTTTTCAAGAAATTGCACTTTACCTACTTTATTCTTAGGAAATGGTATGAATATACATTTTGTTATAAGGTGGTGTCTGAATTGCTATTGGTAGGTTTTTAACCATTGTTTACATCTTATATACCAATAGTTTTCTTGATGGTATTGTGCAAATTCCTGTATAGAAGAAAATATGACGTGTATAAGAGTTTTCACTATGCTTTGGTTGCTAGCTAGTCTGTTCCCAGATCACAATTTATCCACAGAGGCCAAGTCAGTCATAAGTGTTTTGCTTTGATTTGTAAAAGAGGATTACTTGAGTTCTGTTTTCTTTCTTCCTCTGTTCTAGGACTTGTATAAGGGGGCTGCACATAAAATATACTGAAATCTGTCAATATTCCTTCCTCTGTAGGGAATGTGACCTGCAAGATGTTGAACATCTGTTACTACTGTTTATCTGGGATTTACAGAGTTGGATGGTGAGTTCATATAAGAGCACACAGGCATAAATAAATATAAACATAAGAATGATTGAGAAAAACAAGCAAAGATCTTGCCTGTTATTTTTTTTAGTTTACTGAACCTCTCTTTCCCTAGAGAATTTGCTTATCATTGGTCAGATAAAAATGCAATGATTAATACAGATAAATCTTGCACATCAGGTAACTGTGCTAGAACTCCTCTTTCCTCCTCCAGTATGTTAGTATAGCTGTCTCCTTGACACTTGACTCCTTGAACTGTCACTGCCTTTTGGTGTTGGTTTAGAAACAGAACTGTGAGTAGCAATTTTCTATGCTTTTACGTTATTTGTGTTAGAATTTTTGCCTGACTGCAAGATAAAAAGACAAAAGAGGTTACTAATGACATATTTATTTTAAAATGAAATATATATATATTAAATTAAGCAACTTTTTCTATAAGCACTTTCATACTTCACGGTATAACGGACATTACATATTGGAATTTCACTTGGGGCACAAGAAACTCCAAGCCCACATTGCTGTTGACATTCATGCACATCATATAGAATGTGATCCAGGGACAGTGATCTTCCTTTGATCATTGGTTTATCCTGTTTCAGCAGAACAGGAAATCACTGCATTGGTTCTAGTACTCAAATCCTAGAAGATAGCTCTTGCAAGTCAGTACAGTTCTCAGGTTTATTTTTCATAATGAGCGTAAGGAGTGAATATCATTGAATTTACAAGCTTTTCAATCTGCAAAGACTTGTTAGGTAAGTATTCATCTTATGAAGTATATCATTCAACCTTTAATTTTAAAGTATCTATATCTTAATTTCTAGATAAGACAGGCACCATAAACTTAATTGTCTTAATTTGTTGAAGTTTCTTATTGATATCTTTACGTGATGCTCAGGACACATTCAAAAAATGCAAAGAACCTTGGAGATAAAATTTAGATGGAATTTAGGAAATTGAGTTCAAGGGAGAAATGCAGAAAATGATGAGGTGCTTAAGACACTATCAGTGCTTAATATTTCAAGCAATGATTTTCCTAGGTACCTCAACCTACTCCAGGCTCAAAAGGTGGAAATAGCAGTGAATGACATGGCTTCTTTCTACACTGAATTGTCACACCAGTAATAGGCTTTAAACTATCTTAAGTAAGAGAACAGCTCTTTTCTTTGTGCTGCTATTCAGCCATGAACACAAAATTCATAGTCAGAAGTTTGGATAGTAGCAAGAGGGATATAAATTTTGCAGCCTGACTGTAGAAGACTCAGTTTTGGTGTAGAAAAGCTAGTGCTTTACTCTGTAAGTTATTTCAGATATACATATAGTGAAAATTTGTTGTAAAATTCTGTAAATTAATCAGTTCTCTCATGACTTTGCCCTTGCCTTAGGCATGAAGAGAGTATCAGACACTGTACCTCAGTTTTACGTAGTTCAAAAGTAGAAGCCTAAGAGTCAAAGTTCTTCACAAAAGCTTCAGGATTTCTGTTTATTGTCTTGTGTGTTACACATATAGCCTTCTTGCTGTTTTGAACTCCATACAAGAATCCTCTTTTCTCCCCATTCCTTTTAGAAATATAGTTCTGAGCCTCAATACAGAGTATTTATATTTGCCTTTTTACACTAGTCTTGTGAATCAGTGCCCTGAAGAGGCAGATATTGGTGGTATGGCAGTAGAGGTTGAAACTTCCCACCAATATTCTATTGCAATTTGTTGCCATGCAATAGATGGCAGCAGAGGGGCAGTCTAACAGAATGGTGTCTGGCATGGAAGTGTGGATGAAGCAAAGGTGTGTCATTAAATTCCTCCATGAGGAAAAAAATGGCACCCATTGACATTCACTGATGCTTGCTGAATGGTTATGGAGACCAAAGAGTGGATGTGAGCACAGTGAGGCTGTGAGTGGTGCGTTTCAGCAGTGATGACAGTGACAGTGGGTCACCTCCACTGGTGCAGATTTTGACAAGTGCAGCATGCAGGCTTTTGTTCATCTCTGGTGAATATGCAGAACTAATGGTGGTGACTACCTTGAAAAACAGTACTTCGTAGCTGAGAATTTACTTTATCAAATAGTCTTATTGTGCACTTTCCATGTCATAGTTTTCATGGAAATAAATAGGAGATGTTACTTTCAGAGTGACCTATATATACACCTGAAGGTTATTAGAATGTTATTAGAATTGCAGAAGTTCATCTTGAGATATGTTTACTTTGCATGCTTTAAGATTAGCTTTGAGATCATCTTCCCAGCATTTCAACCACCCAGTTCTGGACTTTTGTGTTTCTATTAAAAAAAAAAAAAATGAGATGTTCCCCTCAGGTATATGAAATGCGCAACTGTTGTCTCATCTGAGATATAATTACACTGTCAGTGTCAATGTTTTTACAGACTTGCAAAGCTTCAGTACCCATTATCATATTTTGCCACTTGACACTAGGTATTTGCTGAAACAGGTGGAAATGAATGAAGCATTTGCATAGCAATCTATCTAAATCTTACAGCCATAAAACTATGACAAGAGCAGCACAATAATCCCGTTCAAAAACTTTGAGTTTAGTCAGTGGCTGGCACCATAATTTACCAAAGAATTGCTAGCCGTGCTGATATACTTTGTGATATCATCAGCAATCGCTGCATTTCATTACTAAGACAGTAAAACTTCTTGGCAGCCTTAGTCACACATTATCTGGACACTAAAGGAACTGTTACAAAGATATGCTGTCTTCTGGGAAGCATAAGTTCAGGGCTTTAGGATTTTCTGACAGATTATTAGTTCACTGTAGTTTGTAGCAAAGCAATCAGTGGTCAATGGAATATCTGTATGAGACGAGCCTTTTTGTTTGTTTATTTGTTTTTTTTTCTACATTTGCATTAGCATGTTTCAAGATTATGCAGTAACACATTCTGATAGCTGTCCTTAAATTTGTCCATCAACATTGCATCAAACATTTTGTTAGGGAAATATAAAATCTCTATAACTTATTTGATAAAGAAAATTCTTTTTCATTTAGGACAACCAGATGGACAGCCCACGAGTCAGAATAATTAATAGTGTCAACACTTTAGCAGGATTAGGAAACACCATATAAAAGCTTTGATTTTCCTCACGGTGCTTCATTTGAAAGAGTCGTGTAGCAAAAAAATCTGTCGTGGCACGGATAAAATGGAATCTATGCTGAATTCTGCAAGTCTTTTGACTTCTCTGCGAATTCACTAGGCAAACAATTTAACAGAATTGGCAGGCATCATACCAGCACCTGCTGAATTTTACCACTCATCTGAGACTGATAATCTCCCTCTTTCATAAACCAAGCAGTTGGATAGACCCTCTATTTTTGGGAAAGGTCAAAGAAAGGACAGTATGGGCATCTGTTTATTCATTCTAAACTACTCCAGTTTAAGTTCTGTCAAAGCGGTGACTTTCTTTTGCCAGTGTTCTAAAATTTGTCATAAACTGATGTGTGTAAAGAAGACAGATCTTTGTTTTGGGTCATGCTGCCCTTGAAACATTTACCCTCTTGGGTGAGATGCCGTTAGTTTGTCATGTTTATTAAGCTCAGATCTCTAAAGTAAAGGGATATTTGTGAAAACTATTATGTGCAATTCTGATAGCTACGTAATTTGCTCCAAAAGTAATGCTTCCTGTTGATTTCCATGGAAACTACAATAGCTACAAAGAGCACAGTAGCACTGTTTGAGAGAGCAAATTCTCAGCTGCAAAAGACTATTTTTCAACATAATCACCACCATTAGTTATGCGTTTTTGCCAGCAATGAACAAGAGCCTGCATGCTGCAGAAGTAAAAATCTGCACCAGCTACTGTGATGGTGTTGTTGCTTGGAAAATGTTGCTCATGCAGTCCATCTTTCATCAGCCCAAACAAATTGAAGTCAGACGGCACCAAATCCAGAAGATACCATGAATGTGATAGGACAGTCGAGGCAAGACTGGCAAAGTGTTCCATGGTCTTCAAACTGGTATGGAGCCTGGTGCCATCATTTTGCAGGAGAAAGGTGATCTTATTCTCTGGCCTGAATCTGGACATTTGAGCCTTCATCTTAGTCAATGCCATGATGTAGCAGTTAGAGTTGACGGTTTAACCAGATTTTGAGTGGATAACCTGATTATGATGCTTTTTATTTTGTGGTGTGAAAGCTGTTCATTGCTTGTTCTTCACATCACTGTTGCCATGCTACCATGGCACACCACTCACAGCCTCACTGTGCTTACATCTGCAATTTGGTCTCCATAAATATTCAGCAAGCATCAGTGAATGTCAGTGGGTGCCATTTTTTTCCTCATGGAGGAATTTAATGACACACCTTTGCTTCATCCACACTTCCATGCCAGACACCATTCTGTCAGACTGCCCCTCTGCTGCCATCTGTCACAAGTCAACAAAACGTAATGGAAAAAAGCTGAGGTACTCAATGAGTGCTTTGCCTCAGTCTTCACGCGGTGGTCAGGCTTCCCATGTCTGCCAGGACCGTGAGCCTCTAGGTGAGGGTGTGGGGAGTGGTTTCTGTCCCACTGTAACAGTGGAACAAGTCTGAGTCCTTCTCATGAAACTGAACGTCTATAAGTCCATGTGGCCAGATGATATCCATCCTAGGGTTCTGAAAGAGATGGCTGATGTGGCTGCCGAGCTGCTCTCCATCATATTTGAAAAATCATGGCTGTCTGGTGAAGTCCCCAGTGACTGGAAAAAAGGAAACATTACTCCCATTTTTAAGAAAGAGAGAAAGGAAGACCAGGGGAACTACAGGCCGGTGAGCCTCACCTCTGTGCCTGGGAGGATCATGGAACAGATCCTCCTAGAAGCTATGTTAAGGCACAAACAAGATAAAGAGGTGATTCGAGACAGCCAGCATGGCTTCACCAAGGGCAGATCTTGCCTGGCCAATCTGGTGGCCTTCTATGATGCAGTGACAGCTTCAGTGGATGGGGGAAGGGTGATGGATGTCATCTACCTGGACTTCTGCAAGGCCTTTGACATGGTCCCTCACCATATTCTTCTCTCTAAATTGGAGAGGTGTGGATTTGAAGGATGGACTGTTCGATGGATTAGGAATTGGCCGGCTGGACGCAGCCAAAGGGTTGTGATCAATGGTTCTGTGTCAGGGTGGAGGCTGGTCACAAGCGGTGTTCCTCAGGGTTGGTCTTGGGACTGGTGCTCTTCAACATCTTCATCAATGACATGGACGATGGCATCAAGTACACCCTCAGCAAGTCTGCGGATGACACCAAGCTGAGCAGTGCAGTCAATACATTGGAAGGAAGGGAAGCCATCCAGAGGGACCTGGACAGGCTGGAGAAGTGGGCCCATGAAAACCTAATGAGGCTCAATAAGGCCAAGTGCAGGGTGCTGCACTTGGGTCAGGGCAATCCCAGGTATTTATACAAACTGGAAGAAGATCTCCTTGAGAGCAGCCCTATGGAGGACTTAGGGGCCCTGATGGTTGAGAAGCTGGACAAGAGACAGCAGTGTGTGCTTGCAGCCTGGAAGCCAACTGTGTTCTGGGCTGCATTAAAAGAGGATTGGCCAGCAGGGAGAGGGAGGTGATTGTCCCCCTCTACTGAGCTCTTGTGAGGCCCCATCTGGAGTACTACATCCAGGCCTGGGGCCCCCAGTACATGAAGGATGTGGAGCTCTTGGAGCAGGTCTAGAGGAGGGCCACTAAGATGATTAGAGGGCTGGAGCACCTCTCCTATGAGGAAAGGTTGAGGGAAGTGGGATTGTTCAGCTTGGAGAAAGAAGGCTCTGAGGAGACCTCATTGTGGCCTTCCAGTACTTGAAGTACTTGAAGTACTTGAAGGGAGCATATAAACAGGAAGGGGAATGGCTGTTTATGAGGGTGGATAGTGATAGGACAAGGGGGAATGATCTGAAACTGAGACAAGAGAGGTTTAGGTTAGATATTAGGAGGAAGTTTTTTACACAGAGGGTGGTGACACATTAGAACAGGTTGCCCAGGGTGGTTGTGGATGCCCCATCCCTGGAGGCATTCAAGGCCAGGCTGGATGTGGCTCTGGCAGCCTGGTCTAGTGGTTGGTGACCCTGCACATAGCAGGGGGGTTGAAACCAGATGGTCATTTTGGTCCTTTTCAACCCAGGCCATTCTATGATTCTATGATTCTATTAATATTGGTGGAAGGTTCGATTTCTACTGCTATACAATCAATATCCGCCTCTGATATTGTGGATCATCATAATAAAATAGGGGGCATTACTTTTGGATCAGCCCTTGTACATGTTGTGGTCCATACACTCAGATGAAAAAAACTTTGCTGTAGGGCAGAAATAAATGATGATATAGGGTTAGGGTTAGGGTTAGGATGATCAGAAAGCACAAAATTAACAAATGCTTTCACAATGTTCCAGGTTTTGTCTATGACCTGCCCAGTACAGGGTACTGTGCCTTCCAGCTGAAGTCACTATCATCCTAGAATTTTTCATTGAATTTTGGAAGGCTGGATTTTCATATGTCAACTACAGAGGAATGTTTGTTTCCTTAGCAATAGTATGAAATAATATTCTCACCACAAGTCTTTCTTGGATTGCTTTTGACTGTTCCAGAGGGTTCACGTTCTTTTGACTGATCATTGTTTTTTAATATGAAGGTGGGAAAGATCAAACTTAGTCCTGAAGTAGGATCCATAGAAGTGAACTTTTGCAAGTGGGTACTACTATTTAAACAGATTTTATTGAAGTATTGTGTTATTTTGGAGCTCTTTATATTTGGATGCAGAACAAAAACCGGAAATATAAACTCTATGAACCATAATAGGACTAATTATAAAATATGTAACTAATTCAGACTTTCATTAATGCAAACTGTGGTATCACTTTATATAGTTGGGAAAGATAAGTTGCTGCCTTTTCAAGCAAAAGAAATGTTCAAGTACCCTACAAAATAATTACAGTCTGAAGTGTTCCCCTAGGCTTGAACTGACAGGAAGAAAAAATATAGAAAGAAAAACCAAAAGACATTAACTTTTCACCTTTCCTTGAATTTTTATCTCAATTTATATTAAAGAAATTGCAATTGTAGCGTAAATTATAAAAGCTACACTCCATTTTCAGTGCAGTACCTCTGAAATTATTAAACTTATTCATATTGAAACAGATAATAATTTGTTCAGAATATGGTGTTATGAAGAAAGTCTTATGACTTAAAGAGGTCATAATAGTTTCCCTAAACTACAAGAAATCTGTTGTAGGACCTCAGAGACAGCTGAAAAAGCTGGATATAATAAATCTACATTTCTGAAGGTTAAAGTGGGAGAAGGAAACATGTTCAGGTTAATTGATACTATTAATGCAATGATTTCACATATGATATTTCTAACTCATTAATGTATGGTCTCATAGTTACTTATGCTTACATATCCCATTAAATGCTGTTTCTTTTAAAACCAGAAGAACTTGCAGAAAATGAAATGTATTTTTTTGTTTAATTTATAGCATACACATAATAACTGCTTGTATTTTCTATTCTTCCATGGCTGGTCCTAGAGGTTAAAAATTCTTTATCTTGGAATGCATGTTAAAAATCAGTCAGAGCTGCATCTAAATTTTGGTTGGTATTGGGCTGCCAAATGTAGATCTAAATTCTAGAATATAGCACTCAGTCAATACACTAGATACTTGAATGATGATGAGGATGCTTGCTTGCACTTCACTCTCATTTTTTGTATTGTTTCAGTATGACTGTGAAATATTTGCTTACTGCTCTGTGGTAAAATATAGAGGGCAAAACCAATTAATAACTGAGATGTCCTCAGAAATAGCAGAGAGAAGAGCTGATCCTTCCTCTGGATCCACAGTAAAATTTCTGTTTACATCAGAATTTCTGTGGTAGATCAGATTTTGATAACAAGACTGATTTCTTTCAAAAATACTGTCTCTTGACAAGGATACACTTAGAAAGGAATCTCTGACATGCCAAAAAAAAAAAAAAAACCAAGAACAAAGAAAAGGCAGAGTGAGCTAGTAATATCTAATTTTAAGTCTTGAAAGACATTGCTAGGCTTCTCATACACAAATATTATGGATCCATCCCACGCCTTTGAAGACAGTAGGAAGCATTCTACTGATTTAACATATACATTTGTCTGATCAGCTTGTCTAGTCATTCACCAATTTCCATGTAGATATCATCAGTGACTAAAGGCAATATTCCCAGGAATATGTACTTCCCCTCCCTTCCCTTTCCTTCCCTTCCCTTCCCCTTTGGCGCCCTAATTTGTTAGTGTGCTTATCGTGTGTGTACATGAGCATATGTGCACATGTACTAGTGCAATAAATGATATAAATTGTATGTAAGTGTCTAGATGACAAAACTTATATCTCTAAATATCAATAGTCACTTGTATTTTTGACCAATGGGAAAAGAATATTTTATATTTATAGAACAGATTTGAAACTCCAGTTCTATTGCAATTATTTTTTGTATATTATATATAGTTCTAATTTTTCTCACTTCAATAAAACTACTGTCAACAAAGCAGAAATATAAAGGTATGAAGCACATATTAGTGTATTATGTATACACATCAGTTATTGCAAATTCATCATACAAAGTCATTTCAGCTGCTTACTACAGTAGAGATACCAGATTATGTTTCTTTCCAGTAACTGGTTAACTAACAAGTATGACAAAACTGCTGGTCTCTCGTTTCTGGCCATCGACATTTCTTTTTTTCCTTATTCCTTCTTAGGATCCTCACCTCCCGTGGATACTTAAAATTTATCTCTTTCCTTGCTAAGGGTGTTTTCTTAGTCTGCTCAAGTTCCCAAATAACATTTTTCTCTCTTTTTTCTCTCTCCTGAGATCCTACTATCCCTTCTAAAATATCTTTGTTTTATCAGTGCCTTTTGAAAGGACAAGAAAAACTGTGCTTATACTAGTTTCAGGGTGACCCAACCTCATGGATATCAAAAGTTGTTCTGGATTTTCACAGGTATTAGAGCAAACTGGGCTCTCAAATGCATGGTAAAGTTCTTGTTTTCAGAGTAGAGGAGGATAAGGATAGAAGGCTAACAGCCTGTATTTCTGAGTAGAGTGAGCAAAGCCCTTCTTTGGTGAAATTTTGCTAGTTGTGTAGGTAGTGGTGCCCCAAACATTTTTTTCCATTTTGTTCTTTGTAGACAGAAGTAGTCTTTAAAGATTCAGAAGCTGAAACTGACACAGAAAACAGCATGTCTTGTTGCTTCTTGCTTATTTTCAAATATAGACCTTCTTAATCCATCGACACATGGATTTTTTTTCCTTATATATTTTTTTTTGGGGGGGTGCGGGGGGGAGCATGAAAGCTGTTTAATCTTTGGCAGAATAAGATTTGGCAAATGGATTAAAAGTCTTATCTTGCTAACACCAGCAACATCAGGAATCAATGTATCAGTGACTTCCTCAAATAATATCTGAAAACAGAACACAGAGTTTTCAAAAGTTTATAGAAATGATCCTAAATCTTGTAGATGTATCTGTGAAGTTAGATTGACAAATATGATTATGTCAGTACATTTCAGGATCACATCAGGTCAGAAGAGATGAATATTTGAGCCCAGGAACATCTGCAAATAGCCTTTTGCTGCTTTTTCAAACTGAGTAGCTGATGTAGCTCTCAAACTTTGACAGTCATAACCAAATTTCACTTAGAAAACCTTGCTGTTAGCTTTTCGCTTTTTCTTTTTTTTTTTCCTCTTTTTTTTTTTTCTCCTATAATTCAATGTCAGGCACATTAAACTAAGTAGAGGTAATATATTTTCAATCATCATGGTGTCCTACATGGAAAAGGCTTGTTTACACTTACATGAATAAATTGCTTCTACTCTGCACCAAACTTCCCTGAAGGTCCAAAAATGCCTTTAGAAGACTCCCTTCACCTCTTTTCACATAGGGAGCTCAACTCAAAGCACTTTGTACACTGAGAGTGCCCACACAGGGAATCTGAATAATAACAACTTGCTAAGCACGCAGTGAACTCTCTTTGGTATAGCTGAGATTGATCTTTGTCTGTTGCATTTCATTGTAGCTCTATTGATACCAAGGGAACAAAAACAATTTATTGAGGGTGAGAATAATTCCATAATATTTAGTAAGCCTTTCTTCTACTGTGGAACTAACTAGATATCCAGCAGAGGTAAATCACTGTGGTTCCATTGAAATATAGACAGACAAGCTAACCTTTCACAAATGAATATGCTCTTTTTGCTGATACTGTTTTCATGGTGGACAATGGGAAGACAATTGATGTAATCTACCCAGACTTCCCACACCACATCCTTATCTTTAAATTGAAGAGATACAGTTTTGAAAGGGTGTATTATTTGGTGGATAAGGAATTGGTTGGAAGGTTGTTGTCAGAGGGTTGTAGTCAATGGCTCTATGGTGGAGGCAGGTGATGAGTGGTGTCCTCCAGGGATTAGTCTAGGTACTGATACTCTTTCACATCCTTATCAGTGACAAAGAATCTAGGATTGAGAGCACCCTCAGCAAATTTGCAGAAGACACCAAGTTGAGTGGTGCAGTTGATACAGCAGAAGGAAGGAATGTCATCCAGAGGGACTTGATAAACTCAAAATGTGGGCCCATGTGAACCTAATGAGGTTCAACAAAGCAAAGTGCAAGGTTTTGCATGCAGGTCGAGGTAATCCCAGATACAGACTGGGAGAATTCCTTGAGAGTAGCCCTACTGAGAAGGACTTAGGGGTTGTGGTTGATGAAAAACTTAATACGAGTCAGCAGCATGTGCTTGCAGCCCATAAGGCCGATGGTATCCTGGGTTGCATCAGAAAAGGGATGGCCAGCAGGGTGAGGGAGGTGATTGTTCCTCTCTACTCTGCCTTTGTAAGGCCCCATCTGGAGAATTGCATCCAGACTTGGGGCTCTCAACCCAGGAAAGTTGTGGAGCTTTTGTAGAAGGCTCAGAGAAGGGCCACAAGGATGATCAGAGGGCTGGAGTATTTATCCTATGAAGATAGGATGAGGGAGCTGGGCTTTTTCAGTCTGGAGAAGAGAAGTCTTTGGGAAGACCTCATTATGACCTTCCAATGTTTAAAAGGAGATTATAAACAGGAGAGAAATCAAATTTTTATATGGGTAGATAGTGACAGGACAAGGAGGAATGGTTTTAAACTAAAGGAGGGAAGATTGCATTAGATGTCAGGGGGAAGTTTTTCACTGAGAGAGTGGTGAGGTGATGGAACATGTTGCCCAGAGATGTTGTGGATGCTCCATCCCTGGAGATGTTCAAAGCCAGGTTGGATGGGGCCCTGGCCAACCTGATCTAGTACTAGATCGAGTAGTTCACGACTGCCTGCGCGGGTTGGAACTTGATCCTTGAGGTCCTTTCCAATCCAAGCCATTGTATAATTTTATGATTCTATGATTCATCTACTTACGGAGTCCTTAGGTTACAAGATAGTTCTTCTTCTTTGCTATATAACTTTCTAAAGTAAAACTTCCATAATGTGACCCTCTTACTCTCTCTGTCACCAGTATAATACTGCTAAGGTCACTTCCACACAGGAGATTTCTTCCATTGCTTCCTTCCTATTCACTCTTTCTTCCATTGCCAGAGGGCTCTTTATTGGCAGTACCTGGCTACTTACTCCCTGTACAAGATGGTGCTGTAAACTCAAAGCTAGGTCTGACATGAACTGCAAGGTGAGGGCCATTTTCCTTTGTCAGGAGTAGCACAGGACCCACTGTCAAATGAGCGCCTGGCAGTACTCCAGCCACAGGCACTGAAGAGATGAGGTTCTTTTTTAATCAGATAGACTGACTAATACAGCATTAGCCTGTAAGGTTATATTCAAGCTTCTTTTGGTTGAGTTCTACAGTGCTTCAACTTCATGGAGCTGCTTGTAGTCTTTTACTAAATAGACTGCAAAGTTCCATCTTTGGAACTGTGTCATATGGTGGGGAGAGTATGCTAAAAGGCTAAGGAGATTCAAGTGTTTTTAATACTTCTTTCAGTTGCTCTTTGTTCCGGTGTCTGGCCTCCTGAAATATGAGACATTCAAGAGAAGTCTCTTTCCAGAGCTACTAATGACCTTTCACTGTCATGGAGGGGAACAGGCACAAGTCTGCTCTGAATACTTATTGGGACTGTCCTGGTAAGGCATTTCTAGACACCTCTGCAGAAGAATAGCTGATGCCTACAGTAGAAGCTTCCAAGGGATACAGACTATAACGTGAAAAGCTGAACCCAAGCCAGTTAACTCTTCCAAGCTGTATTGACTGTGGTAAGCACAAAGGAAGAGGTGATCCTTTTGAAGCTAGAAGGAGAGGAAGTATGGATTAGACAAGTGGATCTAGAGATTTGATCCACAGTTATATATATATATTTTGGGCATCTTTGATAAAGATGTCTCCATCCCATCCAAGCTCCCCCAGTTCTGATTTTTCCTCTGATAATATTTCTGCTCTCTATCTGTGTCAGAGGCAACAGAAGAAATCTCACATTCTCCTTTGTAATGCAGTTCCCAAACTTTGAAGATGCTAAAGGACATACTCCACTGAAACTAGTGTTTATTCCAAGTCTCAAAATACATTGCACTGAACTATCTGATCTCAGTAGTCTGAAACTGGGTAGATAGCCAAGCTGAAAAAGTAGGTGCTACAGCTTTTACAACATTCTGTTCTGGTTACAAGATAACAAACATTCTTTTTTCCTCTGTCTCTTATTAGTCAGCATATTGCTGAAAGCAAACAAGCTCAAGGGTAATTAAATTTTAAAGATACAGAAAGAGATAACAAAAATATTGATCAATTGGAAGGTTAACATAACACTTTTTTCTCAGTTTCTGTTAATATCAACAACCCATTCTCTATGAACACAAAATAAAAAAATCAGATATTGTCATAACAAACATCTTTAACGTATGCAGCTGTCACTTAAAACAGCGTATAACTTGAGGTTTCCCGACCTTGGCATCTTTACAAGGTGTTGGAAATTGAGTTGATTTTTTTGGCATGTGAAGCTTGAGAATGTGCTTCTGGCTCCATCTCCCAAGAGTGCTTGTGGCATGAACATGGTGTATACACAGCAACTTTATATGTATCGGAAATAGAAATATCAGGAATGTCAACAAAAGCAGACAATTCTGGAACATTTTTTCCTACTGGCTGCTGAACATTTCATACTGACTGAGCCTGACTCTGCTTTTATTAAATACAACACAAAGCTCTCAGCGGACATTATGGAGTACCTTGTTTTCTTGAAAAGCAAAGAGGGGAAATTCCTGAAGCTTTTTTTTTTTGCTGTAAGGAATCCCAATACTGGAATGTTTTTCTTCATTTAGACCAGGTGTTTGGAAAACTCTTCTATGTTAGCTATTTGTTTCATAACCTGCAGGTATCTGTATCTCATAAACTTTAATCAATGTGACCTTATGTGTCCAACTAATGTCCTAGCTGAAGGAAAATTCGGAAGAGATTTTTACTTATCCTAATTACTGCATGCAGTATGGTAGGTGTGCCCCCCTCAGTACAATACAGGTTAAAGCAGTGAACTGTTTATACACATATCTATCTCCTCGGTGAGTGTAATTTCATGGAATAGGGATGATCTATTATTCTTTTTTTTTGAGAGGTATTTCAATAGTATTTCACATGGAAATGTTGTAGCTTCAGTTCTTTGACAGAAATTTAAGCACTGGCAATGCCTATGAGTCAGAAGGAAGTGACATAGGAATTTGAAACTCCTAAACAGCAAGTTGACTCCAGAAGTGAAATCTAAAATAATACTTACACACTTATTATGCAGTTTAGATGCCTATATCTAACAGAGCAATATAAGGATAGGGTGAAAACTAGACTGAACTAGTGGGGCTGGAAGCAATGTACTGAACTAAAAGAACAAATCATTAAGTGGCTTGAAAATTATCTGAGTTCAGGTTCCAAAGGGCTTAAGGGATATACTAACTCTACATCCATTTGATAGCTGTGAATGAGCATTGTATATTGAGGTGATAACTAGTTCCCACATTGTTAGACATCTTTATTGATAACCAGGACGATAATAGAATGTAACATCAGTAAATTTGTTGATGATACTAAATGAGAGGGAGTCGCTGACACAGAGAATAGCTGCAGTTAAGAGATGCCTCAGTAAACGCGAGGACAGAGCCAACAATAGCTGTAGAAAAGTCAGCAGCAGGAAATACAGAACCACTCTGCACCTGAAGCAAAGAACCACCTAGCAGTATAGACTGAGAAGCTCATAAACCCTGGTATAGTCAGACACTTCCTCTGCTAAGGGCCTGGTGCAAATGGTGTTCATACACAAATTACAAAGCTGATTCAACCAACACTGGGGAGGAGAATTATTTTTTATTTTTATCTTTTTTACATATTTATTTTAAGTATTTGAACAATACGTTTTGTTTTGTTTAGAGGTATAGTGAATGCTCTGCATGTGAAATTGTGATTTGGCTGGCTTTGGAATATGTCTAGCTTATCTCCTCAGCTTTTGTGTCTCAGTTTGGTGCCAACAAGGCTGATTGTATTACTCTTGGAGTAGAATAACTTGGTAAGAAGGAGTTCCTTTGGTGACATCAAGCCCAGGCAGATTTATCTAATGTCTCTGACAGAAAAATAACCACAAAAGGGACATACTGCTGTGTTCTGAAAACTCTATGGTGGCCAAAACTGCCTCTGAGACAACTTTAGCTCCCAGGATTTGTATCACAGGAGCAAGAATCAGTGATATAACAGCCCAATTGCTCAGTGCTTATTCTTCAACACATTAATTTTTTCCAAGTAGTTCTTTGCTATGGTTAAAAACCAACTGTTGTGTTATATAAACTTTTATATTTGCAAGAGGAATAATTTTTTCGGTCTCAAAGTACAAAAAACCTCATTTGGTTATATATATATTTATATATATATATAAAATATATATATTACTGCCATTTTTTTTCCCCCATGATATATGTATTCTAAATGCTATTGTACTAGCATGAAATAGCTCCAGGTGAATACAACAACATTGTCATTCCTACCTACTCTATCATCAATCCTGGAATATTAATTCTGAACCTGTATGTATTATACTAATGAATCTGTCAGATATGCTCACATATACATATGCTTCTTGCAAAATACTTCAATTTCACTTTTATATTTCTTAAAACGTTTCTAAAAAGTGAAAAACTTGAATGTGTTTTGTGTTGATATACATTTATTTATGACAAAGTATGTTGCTAGTCAGGACACACATTAGAAATACAATAAAAAAGCAGCTGGAATCTCCTACACAGTTTAAAGTACAACAAGCGTTTTCCAGTCTCTTCTTGATAACTGCAGCTATAATGTAATACAGTGGCAGAAAAGTAAATTACACACAAAAAAATCCATTTCCATGCTAATAGAGTGTGTTGTATGAGACTGTTAGAATGCTTTCAGAGAGTAAATAGATGTTATTTAAGAAACTCAGTTCTTAGAATAAAGATGTACATTAAAATGACTGTCTAAAAGATTCTAGTCAGCTAAAAAATCAACTCCCTCTTAATGAAAACAGTTATTTCTAAGTAGAAAATGCCAGTGAGACCAATGACTAGATAAAAAGAAGTGAAGAACTGTAAAGACCAGGATTTTCTATTTCAAAGCTCTTTGAATGGTTTTACAATAATACTTTAAAAATGAATAAAAAATGACTGGGAAATTCTGTGGATGTCAACTGACAATAGCTTCTGTCAGTTTTCAGACTGTAGAAATCAAATTCCTACCAAAAAATCTTTAACCTGAAAGATACCTGTAGAGAATTTCAGCTGAGAACTGTCCCAATCAAAGTTGAGCAAGGATACAGAAACTGTATGTATGTGAATGCTTGAGGACGTGAATGTGAGTGATCGAGACTAAGAAAGAGAAGAAAATTGTGTATAGGCACCAATGGCACTTTGCTAACAATTTTTTTTCCCATTACATGGAAAGATTAAAAGTCTTCAAAAGCAGACAAGCAAATGACACAGTCACAGCTGCCTATTGATATGTTCTGCTCTCCAGTAGGTCTACTCAATCAGTCTTCTTGTAATACAGTGTACTCCCTATAATAATTTCTTACCATTAGTAGAGTGAGAACACTGATGTCTTTAAAAGCAGAAGTGATTCTTACACATGGAAGCTGAGAATTTGCTTTGCTAGAGGTGCTGCTTTTCACCACTTTTATTTGCAGTCATTTAGGGAGATAAATGTGTGCTCCAACAAATGTTCTCAGAGAGCAGAACAGTAAAAAATTCTATTGAGGGTGTTCACATTGGGAGTACTAACAAAAATATTTTTTAAAGCTGTATTTTGTCTTTCTCACAGAGTACTGACAGATATATATATTTGTAGAGTGTTTTTACTTCTTTGCAATTAGAATACTGTGATGTGATAGTTGTGATATGCAGCACAACTTGTTGCTCTGTTTGATTTGTAGCAGATTTAGTATAGAATCATAGAATCATTCGAGTTGGAAGGGATCTTTAAGGGTCATCTAGCTCAAGTCCCCTTCAATGAACAGGGACACCTACAGCTAGATCAGATTGCTCAGAGCTTGGTTCAGCATGACCTTGAAC
>JACDJE010000605.1:0-160995 GCA_016647715.1 Pavo muticus | reverse complement strand
AAAAAAAAAAAAAAAAAACCAAGAACAAAGAAAAGGCAGAGTGAGCTAGTAATATCTAATTTTAAGTCTTGAAAGACATTGCTAGGCTTCTCATACACAAATATTATGGATCCATCCCACGCCTTTGAAGACAGTAGGAAGCATTCTACTGATTTAACATATACATTTGTCTGATCAGCTTGTCTAGTCATTCACCAATTTCCATGTAGATATCATCAGTGACTAAAGGCAATATTCCCAGGAATATGTACTTCCCCTCCCTTCCCTTTCCTTCCCTTCCCTTCCCCTTTGGCGCCCTAATTTGTTAGTGTGCTTATCGTGTGTGTACATGAGCATATGTGCACATGTACTAGTGCAATAAATGATATAAATTGTATGTAAGTGTCTAGATGACAAAACTTATATCTCTAAATATCAATAGTCACTTGTATTTTTGACCAATGGGAAAAGAATATTTTATATTTATAGAACAGATTTGAAACTCCAGTTCTATTGCAATTATTTTTTGTATATTATATATAGTTCTAATTTTTCTCACTTCAATAAAACTACTGTCAACAAAGCAGAAATATAAAGGTATGAAGCACATATTAGTGTATTATGTATACACATCAGTTATTGCAAATTCATCATACAAAGTCATTTCAGCTGCTTACTACAGTAGAGATACCAGATTATGTTTCTTTCCAGTAACTGGTTATCTAACAAGTATGACAAAACTGCTGGTCTCTCTTTTCTGGCCATCGACATTTCTTTTTTTCCTTATTCCTTCTTAGGATCCTCACCTCCCGTGGATACTTAAAATTTATCTCTTTCCTTGCTAAGGGTGTTTTCTTAGTCTGCTCAAGTTCCCAAATAACATTTTTCTCTCTTTTTTCTCTCTCCTGAGATCCTACTATCCCTTCTAAAATATCTTTGTTTTATCAGTGCCTTTTGAAAGGACAAGAAAAACTGTGCTTATACTAGTTTCAGGGTGACCCAACCTCATGGATATCAAAAGTTGTTCTGGATTTTCACAGGTATTAGAGCAAACTGGGCTCTCAAATGCATGGTAAAGTTCTTGTTTTCAGAGTAGAGGAGGATAAGGATAGAAGGCTAACAGCCTGTATTTCTGAGTAGAGTGAGCAAAGCCCTTCTTTGGTGAAATTTTGCTAGTTGTGTAGGTAGTGGTGCCCCAAACATTTTTTTCCATTTTGTTCTTTGTAGACAGAAGTAGTCTTTAAAGATTCAGAAGCTGAAACTGACACAGAAAACAGCATGTCTTGTTGCTTCTTGCTTATTTTCAAATATAGACCTTCTTAATCCATCGACACATGGATTTTTTTTCCTTATATATTTTTTTTTGGGGGGGTGCGGGGGGGAGCATGAAAGCTGTTTAATCTTTGGCAGAATAAGATTTGGCAAATGGATTAAAAGTTTTATCTTGCTAACACCAGCAACATCAGGAATCAATGTATCAGTGACTTCCTCAAATAATATCTGAAAACAGAACACAGAGTTTTCAAAAGTTTATAGAAATGATCCTAAATCTTGTAGATGTATCTGTGAAGTTAGATTGACAAATATGATTATGTCAGTACATTTCAGGATCACATCAGGTCAGAAGAGATGAATATTTGAGCCCAGGAACATCTGCAAATAGCCTTTTGCTGCTTTTTCAAACTGAGTAGCTGATGTAGCTCTCAAACTTTGACAGTCATAACCAAATTTCACTTAGAAAACCTTGCTGTTAGCTTTTCGCTTTTNCCCCTTTTTTTTAATCACAGCATACACTACTAAAATATCTGCTTCCTTTCTTACAGCCCCCTTTAACTGGGGGGGTTGGGGATATATAGCTAGTTAGATTCCAGTTTTGCCATCGATGTGTTGAATATTGTGTAGACAGAATTTATTAATATAGATCTTGTCTGTTGAAGTTCTGCTTCACTCCTAAATATGAAATATATATTGGAGAATATTGGAAGCCTTTCTCTTACAGCTGAATCCCTCAATGGTGTTTACTTTGTATCTAAATGTGTTTACCTTCCCCACTGTACGTTTTGTGGGATTAACCTATGATACCCTACAGATTTAAAAAGAAGAGAAGAAAATCCAAACCCTTATATCCTGATGAGCTTTTCAGATAAGCTAGATCTCTATCTAGTTAGAGATACCTGTTCGCATAGGTGAACAAATAGCAGCAAAAATGATGTAGTGACATTACAGTGGAAGAATTTGAGCAAGTATTGAATTACCAGAAGTTTTTGCCAAGGCTTTGAATACTGGACTTTACATCAAGAAGTACTTAGGCTTGTGAATTTCCTATATAAATCTAACTTGCTGTGAGTTTATGAGCAGCTACCCACAGTTTTCCCTGATTTCCCATTCCCTTCCCATGGGTAAAACTATGGTTTTCTTTTCTGTTCACTGTGAGGGGATGATGTTCCATTGACCACCCATTCTTCAGCTAGATAGTGTAGCTGTGTCTATACTTGGCAGAAGAATGGGTTTATACCGAGTGATGGCGACTATGTAACTATGCTTAGATGTTGAGCCTAATAGGGAAATACGTTAGCCCATAAAGCAAGACTGGTTTGTGGTTTCTTTTTTGTTTTGTGTTTCACTTTTAGTTATGAGGGCTGCTCCAAAAGTAGTACCTCCTATTTTATTATACTGGCCCACAGTGCCAGAGGCAGATGGTGGTATGGCAGCAGAGGCTGAATCTTCCCACAAATATTCCATTACATTTTCTTGCCATATGACAGATAGCAGCAGAATGGTAATCTGGCAAAAATGGCATCTGATGTTGAAATGGGTATGCAGCAAAGGTGTGTCATTTAATTCCTTCATGCAGAAAAAAATGGCACCCATTGACATCTATTAATGCTTGATGAATGTTTATGGTGACCAAAGAGTGGATGTGAGCACAGTGTGACGGTGGATGGATTTTCTTATATTTTAGTTCTAGGTCCTCCTTTTAAAGTATTTAACATTATGAAAGGTTTGAAAGCACAAGGCAATAAAATATTTCAGAAATAATATTCAGCGATGATTAAACAACAGTTTACACTAAATATTAATGTCACTGACTTTCAAAAGGAGCTTGACATAAACAGCTTTGGGATAGATTATTTCTTTCAGCTTTCATTGGGATCTATCATTTGAAATTACATTTTATTCTCTATTTTCTTTTTGCTAAGCCCAATCTTTCAAAGATTGCTTAATAACTTCCATATTGCACAATGTTGCTGTCAATTCCAATGTTAATATTCCCAAGAATTTCCTTTATTTTCTCCCAAAGGCTGTAACTTACAAAGTTCTTGTCAAAATGCCCTTTGTAGTTCATTTTCTCAGATGTCTTAGGAGCACATTTTTTGTTTTTGGAATTTATGTGTGAATTCTGTCAACTGTAGGGAGAGTCATAAAAACATATTGAAATAACTCGTCAGAATTAAAAAAAAAAATGCATTAACCTCTGTCTCACCTCTGTGCCAGGGAAGATCATGGAACAGATCTTCCTCCTTTATCAATACAAACTGGAGGATGAAAGGATTGAGCCCAGCCTTGCCTAAAAAGACCTGGGGGTACTGGTGGATAGCAAGCTGGACATGAGCCAGCAATGTGCCCTCACAGCCCAGGGCTGCATCAAAAGAAGCATGGACAGCAGGGATAGGGAGGTGATCCTGCCCTTCTACTCTGTGCTGGTGAGGCTTCACCGGGACTGTTGTGTCCAGATGTGGAGTCCTCTGTACAGGAGAAACATGGACCTGTTGGAGCGTGTCCAGAGAAAGGCTACAAAAATGATCCACAGAAAGGAACACCTCTCCTATGAGGACAGGCTGAGAGAACTGGGGCTGTTCAGTTTGGAGAAGGCTCTGAGGTGACCTGATAGCAGCCTTTCAGTATCTAAAGGGGAGCTACATGAAAGATGGGGAAAGACTCTTTAGCAGGGTGTGTGGTGACAGAACAAGGAGAATTGGTTTCAAGCTCAAAGATAGTAGATTTAGGCTAGATATAAGGAAAAAATCTTTAACAGTGAGGGTGGTGAGGCAATGGAACAGGTTACCTAGTGATGTGGTTGATGTTCTGTCCCTGGAGACTTTCAAGGTGAGGCTGGATAAAGCCCTGGGCAACCTGATCTAGATGTTGCATCCCTGTTCATTGCAGGGGAGTTGGACTAGATGTCCCTCAGTGCTCCCTTCCAAGTCTAAGGATTTTATGATTCTATGATTCTATTAGGGCTAGCTAGCAAAAGTTTTCTGTGAGGACTCTTGGGCTGTTTTCCTGGCTTGTACTGAAGCATTATTCTATAGGAGATTTTTTGCAAAGCAAGAAAATATACTCTGGTAGTTGATTAAGTAAAGCTGTCTTTTAGAAATATTTTTTTCCTAACTATAAATTGTAATAACGGGAGATTCTCGAGGCTTATTTCTCCAGCTGTCATATTTGTCTCTCCTTAGTATCCTATGCAGTCCCCCCTCTGAATAAAAGGAGAGTTTGTCTCTAGAAAACAGTATTACTTGTACATGTTTTATTTATCTATTCATTATAAGTCTTTAGTAAGATCCCTAGAGCAGATTTATTTTTTCTACTTCCCGAAAACTGTTTTGGAAGATGTGTTACGACTATGTTCATTTTGCCAAGCTCTGTTACTTTGTTTCATCTGTGCTAACTTATCTGTAATCCATCTAATACTTTTTTGTCTACTGTAAATGATATTTACATGGCATAAATAATGTTAACCTGGTTCTCCTAAATCAAAATTGAATTTTCTAGCTTGCAAAGTATTTCTATATCTAAAATGTTGAGAAAAAGGAATTTATTAGTGTGCAATAAAGAAAGCTTGGCTTTCATAAATTTGACTAAACCTCAACATTAGAGATGCTTGTGTTGTGTTAAATTCAAAACATTATTTCAGGCTTTGAGTTAGGAGAAAGTCATCACTTTTGACTCCCTAGGATTTTCATTGCTATTTCCTAGTATTAATACATCCTCATGTCAGTGCTCACGTTTTATGAGGGCTGTTCTGAAAGTAATGCTTCCTGTGTTACGACGCTGACCCACGGTGTTGGAGGTGTATGTTGGTGGTATGGCAGTAGAGGCTGAACCTTCCCACCAGTATTGCATTACTTTTTGTTGCCGTGCAATAGATGGCAGCAGAGTGCGGTCTGAAAATGGCATCTGACATAGAAGTACGTATAAAGCAAAGATGTGTAATTAAAATCCTCCATGAGGAAAAAATGGCACCCATTGACATTCATTAATGCTTGCTGAACACTTATGAAGAGCAAAGAGTGGATGTGAGCTCTATCAAATAGAGTTGCTGTGCTCTTTGTATCTGGTGTAATTTCCATGGAAATCAATGGAAGGTATTACTTTTGGAGTAACCTACATAGATGCTGTATTTATATGGAAGCAATATTTCAAAAATCACATCAGTCAGCTGCAATGAAGCTTCATATCAGATCAGTCTGAAACTAGAAATTTTAAATGCTGTTAATAAAGGAAAACTGTTCTAAGTTCACTCAAAATTATAAACAATAACTAAGTTTTCTATAGATTGTATCCTTCCTGAAGGGGGACTCTAAAATTTTAGTGACTTAATTTCTACTTCAAATATTTCATGCTATTCTGCATAGAAGTTAAGCACACAGACAGTTCTTTGAAACTTGCTACTTATCTATATCATGTAGGCTAATATCTGATTGATGTTTGCCAAGGCTGTTTGAAGGCTTTTTCTGCTTTAAACATTTCACATTAAACTGTACTATGACTTATTCTGAAAATGCATGCTATGATTTGATACTCCATGCAATTCTCAAGGAATTAGTTCTTCTTTTAAAGAGACCAAGCCAGAAATAATAGTTTCTTTTCCTGCTCTCAGCCAGCCTCCACCTATTCAAATCACATTTGTTCTCATGGGAAGCATTGTGAAGGGAAAAGAAGGAATCAAACTTTAGGCTTGGGACACTAGCTCTGGGTTGTAATTTCTAGACTCTTGCTGTTATAAACTAATAGGTGACATTATTTTTGTAAGCTGCAGGTGCACTTCTTCAGAAGCAATCCTCATAATAGAAATTTTACCTGTTCCAACTTCATAATCATTTTCACTTGTCAAAAATAAACAAACAAAGCAATAAACAATCAAAAAACCTGAGCAGATGAGAGTGGTAAGGAGTTTACTTGGCCCAGAAACATACTGAAAATAACAGCTTCTTAGAAAAGGACAACTGTTCAACTGTACTATTATGGAAATCCATAGGAGATTCATCAGAACCTCACATGAGGTTTTAACCAAAGTTTGCTAAAGTCTTATGAAACTCTTTCCTGTCCTTTTGATGCTACTATTTCAGTACCATCCTGAAGCATGGCTTCTCAACATGATCACCCAGAAGTGGCTTTTTCTTCATTTCCATTGTCTAGACTCAGGCATTTCTGCCAGCTTAAGTACATTTTGTCTACAGGAGCCCTGGAGTTCTTTTAGAGAGCTTGATGATGAACAAGTAGCAATCAGTTACAGAACTTTTCAATAGGGTAGTTGCAGTCCAGGAACCAACCAAATTTTTGAAAGCTTTTGAATATTTCTTCTATTTAATTGACCAAATCCATCTAAAGGGAGTACATTATAGGCTGCAGAACATTTGCTCTGTGTTAAAGAGCATTGTACCTTTCATATCTTCAGTGCGAAGTTTAGTTGACAGGCTTAATTGTTCCCAGATCCAGCATTCCTCATTAGTTTGCATTCAGTGCTTTGTCTTTTATGGATGGTAGATTATTTGACATGACTTGGTATTGCAGAAATTGTTATTTCCAAGCTGCTGCTGAGAGATTGCAAATGATTTTTATTGTCTTACACCCACAAGTTTATACTTTCACATTCTTCTACCCAATCCTAATAACCTTGCTTAAAAAGGAAAATTTAAGCATGACTATTTACTCACTGCAATTTCACACACATTATTTTAAAAGGGAGTGTCTTGAGACTTGCACAGTGCAGATGCCAGGGAGTATGCAAACATTCATTGATTACAGTAACAGCTTGGTCACAGATGATGTAATTCTCCACTCTGACTGTGTGACTGTGTGACTGAATTATAAAAGTGGGGTTGTTTGTTGGCTTTACCCCCTTCCCCCAGAAAGAATATATTTTAAAATGTTCTGCTGTTAAGCCATGTAAATTTCAACATTCTTAGAATGACACTGTTCCTTTCTGTGATCTCCACAGGAACCACTAAGTATCTTTGTGGTATAGTAATAGCAATTATTATTTAATGAAATAGTTATTATGCTGTCACAATAACTTACAATAGCTAAAAACTTAAGCTTGCTTCAAGTTGTATCTATGTTCATATTATCCATAGTAATACATTCACAATTCCTTCTTTTTTGTGTACGTGTGAGTTTTTTCTTCTATATTTACCTAGTATCTTGAGTTAGTATTGCCTGGCTTGATGGAGCGAGAAGAGATGGCACCATATGGATATGGCCTTTATAAGCAGAACACTTTGGCATGCTTATTCTTAGTATTTCTTGAACATCTTGCTGTTGTTTTTATACAACTTACTGAGTTATCATCACTGGCTTTGCTCTGTCTTTTGACATGCCTTTGCTCTGCAGGTATACCTGATTTCATTCCTGCTTCCCTTAGTTTTAGATACATTAAGTACTTGTGAAGCTATCTGGAAACATATATATTGGCTACAGATTTCTTTATTGATTATTTTTTTGTTTGTTTGTTTGTTTGTTGTGTTTTGTTTCTGTCTGTTTGTTTCCTCTGCTGTGTGTGCCAAACACTTTGAAAATGTGTTTGAAGTTTCTCAGTCAGTTCCCATCTCTGAGTCTACCTTTCAGGAGCAAGAGTATTGGCTAAACAGAGAGGAAATCCCCTCTTTAAAAATTAGGCCACTTCAGTGCCAGGCTGTGATTTGAAGAGGTTGGAGAGTTTTCTGGTGTCTGAATAGCTGTGTTCAGAATAATACTGTTCAGAATAAATGTTCAATGAATTAATGGCCTAGAAGCATGACTTTTGGCTTTTACCATGCATATGGATTTATGTACCTATGAAATATTTGCTTCTATTATGTCAGCTCCAGTGTTACAGTTCAGGGCCCTCTTGCATTCACAATTCATCCACAAACAAGCTGGCAGTAGGTGACAACTACCTTTAGAACTGGATTCTAAATTTTACATTAACTATCTTTTTAATGGATGGAGGAATTTCACAGCTAGGTATTTTTTGATTGCTTGTGGCCTTCCAGAGAGATTCAGAGCAACTGCAACTCATGGTTAATGGTTGTCTCCTCTGCTACAGAACTGCAGTCTGGAACACATCTGTGTTGTGATCTGCATGGTGCTGTCTACTTGTAGCACTTTGAATTACATCACTGTAAGCTGAGTTAGAGAATTCAGCAGTGGTCTCTTCCAGGTGATTTTTAATATGACAGATAAGCAGACTGAAGAAAAACAATTTACCACTCCCACAAGTTTTTAAATTTCATTTATTTCTTCTGATGTCTCTCTGCATTCAGTCTTTCATTTTTTCTAGCTGCCCATTTAAACATAACCAGGTCTCCTCAGTTTCAGTTTGTCAGCTCACAGAAAGTTACTGGAACACGCTTACTAGTCATTGTAGTTTGTTGTGGTTCTGGATTGCTTCTTCCCTGACCTCCATTTCCATTGCAAAAAATGTCATCAACAATTTTGGTTCCTGGGAGATACTTACAGTCTTACTGCAACAGTCCCATTTTTGGCTGCAGTTTTCTTTTACTCTACCAGAACACATTCTTGGCATATGAAGACACTAATGCATTTGCTGTGAATAGGTCTGACTTCCTTGGTTATTGCTAGTGAAGAGCTGAAAGTACTTTGCAGCTAGACTCCAGTTCACCTTTGATCTAATAGTGCAGTTATAGTTGAATAGCTGGCAGTCTTCTGCAATGCATCTCATGGGGAATTTTGGATTTTCTTAACTCATTTCTGACGTTCACTTCTTTGAAAGCTTCTACATCTCCAGCCATAACAAGTACTACTGTTTTTTCATCTTTCAGACTAGTGGTAAATAAATCCAGCTGCACACTATTACATGCTGGCAAGCTTTCAGTGTTGGTCTGGAGATGAATTCACTGGTAATGCCAGGGGAGAGGAGAGAGAATCTCTGCCATGATATTTAATCTGCACTGAAAGATTGCATTGATTGCTTTCAGCCTGGGTTAGCTGCAATTTTGAATCTCATTTAACCAAATGGCAAAAGCCAAAGGCAGGAAAGCTGGGTGTAACCTTTTTAGAGAATTCTCATCTTTCTCATCTTCTTCCGTTCTGGGATTGTTCAGCCTGGAGAAGAGGTGGATCCAGGGGAATTTTATTAATGCGCATAAATACCTGAAGGCAGGATGCAGTGAAGATGGAGCCGTGATGATTGCTGTAATGCTCAGTGCCACGAAAAGAGGCAATGGGCACGAACTGGAACACAGTAGGTTCTCTCTAAACATCGGGAAGCATTGCTTTCTTGTACAGGTGTCAGAGTACTGGCACAGGTTGCTCAAAGAGGCTGTGGAGTCTCCTTCTGCCTGGATGTGGGACTGTGCAACCTGCTAAGAGTATCCCTTCTTGAACAAGGGATTGGACCAGGTGACATCCTGGGGTCCCTATCAATGCTTACCATTCTGTAATTCTGCTTGAACTCTTGTGTTCTACTTACTGACAAGAAAACTCTGACTGTATTGATTCATGTTCATTCTGAAGATTTTACTATGAAAGAATCACTAAATCTTATTTTCTAGTATACCTATACTGAGCTATGATTCTATATTGGCTGGTTTCATTTAGGATGAGCTGAAGTATTTCTCATACACTACAAGTGGCTTTGCTCTTGCCACTGGGTGCTTCATCTAACCTTTCTCATTGGGAACATTTTTTTATGGCTAAATATGGAAATAAAACAGGATAGACTTCCCAATGCTCAGAGTGGAACAGTCAGATGTATTGACTTCTGGACATACAAACAATATGAAAATTATTAGTTTCTCACAGATAATTTCTTATCTGATGGAGTTCTGTTAGTGATTGTGGGTAGATATAGAAATGAAACTTGCTGAACCTATTTTCCTCAGAATGTATACTTGGTACACTCAGTAAAAGGAAAATTATCAGCGGCATTGAAAGGAGATCCAGGAAATATCATATGATAACACAATATCATGATATCTCATTCTACCAATTATAAACTTATGTTGAGAGTTATTTGCATTGCTTCAAACTAAGCATACTTTAGTATCACTTTTAATACCTGTTAAGATCTTCTGCAACTTGTTCATTTTGGCCTAATATATTGTAATGAAAAGTAAACCTCTAGAAACATAAAATGAATAAATTAATATTCAATTTTAAAACGTAATTAATTTTGAAAAGTCAAAGTGTATATAATTATACAATGCATTAAATCTGACTCCTCAGTATTTTCAGTATCTTATGTAAAATTTTTCAAAGTAAAAAATATTTTAAAGTCATTTAATAGCCGTTTCTATCCAAACTAGTGATTTGTTAAAATATTTTTTGTAGGTTTTTTCTGGTTGTTTTTTTTTTTTTCATTCCATTTTGGAAGAAGAAATTGATTTATGATAAAAGACTCTTTTGTCAAACAAAAACTTGGCTGCCATACAATTTAAATTTCAGAGGACAGAGCTTCAGGTCCTGGTTTTCTTCGGCTCCCGGAGTTCCAGAGACCTTGTGGGCGAAACCTTTAAAAAGTTAATCATGTTCTACTATCAAATTTGAAGAACTGTATACAATGTTTTCCACTTTTTCATGTATTCTGAACAGACATACTAAGACATACTGAAATCTGTTTTGTGTTTCTAGACTCTATAGAACATTTTTCCTCGAATTGTTGCATGAGGTCCAACAAAACTTGCAAAGTAAGAATGGGAGTGGAGCATTTCTCATGTGGCATAAGCTTGTGCATGATGGCTCTCTTTGACAGGCTTTAAGACTTTGGCAGGCTTATAAATTCCAAGATTACCCTAGTTTCCTCATGAAACTGCCATGGAGAAGAAAAAGTATTAGAAATATAAAGCGGATGTTTTCTCTAATGGAATAGGTACTCCGAGCAGGAGAACAATAGTCACAACTGGCATCTAGGCTAATAATGTGGTATATCTACTGATTTTATGTACTACGTTTTGGAATCTTTTCCCCTTTAAAGTCTCTAGCATTTATTTCCTGAAGTATGTGCAGCTTTGCACCAGTACCATAATATGACTCTAGGGTCATTATCTAAGCTGTGAAGAGGAAGCACAATCTGAGTCTGCTATGACTCATCTTCACCCTGATTTTTGTCTTGATAATCACTTCAGAATAGATTTCCTAAATGGAGTTTATCTAGGCAATGTTTATAAACATGGCTGCTATATGCTTCCCTCTAAAACATCAATGTCAAGCATTTGAGTTTCCTTTACAATAAGTTTAGTAAATTTAGATTTTTAAATCTAAGATTCTCAACAATGGTCAGGTTGAGAGAAATCCTTGAGGTGGAAATGACAAGGAAAATGATGTGACCCAAGCTGATACATTTAGTATATAGAGTGTAAGGATGTGATATCATCTCTTTGTCAGGAGTTACATAGTCCATAATCACTGAAGTTGTGACTTTAAGTCTTCTCTTCCCAACAAAATCATTGCCATCAGGCTATGAAATCATTCCATCATGATTTCTCCTAGTATTTTGATAAATAAATTTGTGTTCTCCTTGCAAACGGAGGGTAAAATATCAGGAAGGACAGAGTGCCTGTAGGCCACATGTTAGGCCACGTTTACTTTTGAAGTCCTTCCTTGGAGTGAGGTTTCATATTTCTTTTCATAGGTGTGATTTGGACATATTCCATGTGAACACCATTGTCTTTAAACTCAAGAATTAAGTAAGAATGGAGCTTCATAAGCATCACTGCCAACTCTAACTTTTCCAGCTATTTTGTCTTATAGTTTTTGCCAGACTAGGAGAGGAGATGACGTGAATAAATGAACATCTTTGTTATCCTGACCGTGGTTAAGCAGAAGACAAGTACAGACCAGGTCAGTGCTGTCAGGATGATACTGTAAGGTTTAGTTGTAAGACATAAAAATGACTGTGGGAATTTTCCACTGAATGTGTATTTATCTTCAAAATTAGTCAGGGAGTTTGAGAATGCCAATGATTCTAAAAGTCACTGATGTGATTATAGCTTTTCGTTATGTGGCTTGTTCAGTAACAACATGGAAATAATATCTAAGTGTGTGGTTTAATGTGGCGATCCCTCAGTATTTATTTCCTTCTGAACTGATTGAAGGAATGAAAGGCAAGATTACTATTTCTTTGCAAGAATATCGTTGTTTGTAGTATTAAAGTACTATTTGCCTCTTTGCAGTGTTTTAGGAAAATAAACATATACACTATGGGAGCAGTGATGAGAAATTAAGATTTTGGGAGACATTCTGATATTGCTTAATGAAGATCTTCCATTAAGACGTTAGATGATTAATCTCATTTTTAGCATTCTAGGAGTCTTTCTATGTCAGAGAATTTTAGGAAACATGATTAATGTTATGTACAACATTATAGTTGGGACTCATTCTAGAAGAGATATTTTCCATTTTATTTAATTTCCAATTACATTCTTTTTTTTTATGGAGTGATATTATCATACTTTTAGATTGCCAATCAGTCAATGTCCTGGTTGCTTGGGTTGCTTCTGAGACAACGTGTTACTTCTCATACAAATTAAGGTTAAAAACTCATATCCTGATGATGGATGTTTTTCGAGATTCCACCTAAATACTGCATTTGTAGTTTTTTGGGAAAAAAAAAAAAAAGTCTTCTAACTAACAAAACAAACAAACAAACAAAAATCCCAAAACACACACACAAAAAAACAACAAGATGATGAAATGTCTTTGATTTCATCAGTTATTTTTATTTGGAAAGGCATTTTTAATGTCTTTCCTTTGTATGTGTGCAGTGTTCAAGTAACATTTTTCCATTTTCCCGCTTTTAGTCAATTTAGAGAGTATTTAAAAATTTGTATGTGTCTGAGCACATCACATTGTGAAAGTTTATAGCACAAACTTAAAGTACTGTAGGTGGATTTTAAATAAGATACTAAATAGTCAAATATTTAAATAAGTTTCTTTTTCCTTCAGAAATCCCAAGGCATTTACTTCTCTTTCTTTGCCCGACTGCTGAAGTCTTATTAGTATTCATTACTATTACTATTATTATCTTTTCTACTTGTGTTTTGCTATTAAGCAAAAGCTTAATTACATTTCAGCTATGGTTTGTCAAAATTTGAACAATAATTTTGATTGAAAATTATTAATGCTATAAACAAAAGTGATAGCATAATGAGAAAAAAGAATGATATGAGAATATGCCATTGTTTAGTAGGCACAATTATGTTCTTGAAACTTGGCCCTAGATGAGCTAAATTCTGGCACCTATTCCTTTGAATTGCTCTTACACCTCAGATAATAAAAGAGTAATTCAGAACTAAAGTTTTTTAGTAGTTAAAATTGTGAATTTAAAAAATGCAGGATCAATCCTTAAAAAAATAAACTTTTAATAAACTTTTTTGTTTGTTTGTTTGAACTAGATAGTAAAATTTTTAATAGACTACTGAACTGGAGATTATGAAATAGTAATCACTGAATGCATTTTCAGGCACATTCCAGAAAAAAATGTGTCGTGTACAAGAGTACGTCTCTACTAAGTTATATTCAAATGTTGTCTTAAAGTTTTTCTGACAATGCAATAAGGGAATGAATTAAGAGATTTGGTTATCCTAGAGACCCATTTTCCATTCTATAGTAGAGCATGACACATGAGCACATGCTGGAACTATAACATGCGATGACATTTTAAAGATGACCTCCATCACTAGATGTTATTGCGTGCAAGAATCTACAAATTAAACTTTCTGTAGTAAGCATTTTAAATTATTCTGCTGAAGAAAATCTGGAATTTGGAAACAACTGTATTTTCAAGGAAATTTTCTTTTTTGTTCTGATTTTATACTTTTTATCTATAATTAAATGGTAGTACTTATTAATCTGTTACTGGATTTGTATGAGAACAAATATTTTTATACATAAGTTAAAATCTTAATCCTTAAATTGACACTAAGAGATGTTTTCATTTACAGCTGATACAGAAAAAGTCTTGAAGGAGAAGAAGATATGTGAAGGACTAAGTAGGACTATGATTTTTCTGTCCATTAATGACCTAGGATTTAATAGACAGATGAAAATTCATTAGTGATAATATAAGATTACAAGAGAAGGAGAAATTGTCCAGTATTTCTTTGTAGATGTTAGTTAGCATTCTGGCAGCTGACCAGCTTTAGATGACTAGAATATGTCAGATTTACAGAAAACAAAGCGCTGGCAAAGGCTATCAAAGTATTAAAAGAAATGAATAGCGCTAGAAGTCAAGAAGAAACCATTTTCCTATTCATTATCAGAATTCATTGTTTGACCATGTAACATACATCAGCTTATATCAATGAAAATTCCATGTAAAATCAACCTTTAAGATAATATTTTTCTTGTTACTATTAAAAAGAATTATCTAATATTTCTTTGTAGGTATTAATTTGCATTTTGGCAGCTGGCCTTCAGTGGAAAGTTTGGTGTTCTTTCTTTAGATATGACTTTGACATTTATTCTTAGCAGGGTAAATAGTGTTCTAATGTCTTTCATTTTAAGAGTATCCTTACAGAAAGAAAGATGAAGCAGACGCAGAAATGATCTGACCTTTCAAAAAATATTTTCAGCTACTTGTTGCTCTATTAAGCTGTTTTTCATGATTCAAAAGATGAATTCCTACGGCTAATTATCACGTCTACTTTCAAAGCAGAGTTCACTGAATGCTTTCAAAACCTTTTCACAAACATTTCTGAACATTATCAAGATAAGGGAGGGTACGTATGACTTAGAGTGCTGATATACACACACATCCAAATTTACATGTCAGCTTTCCTACACATTTACTTCCAGATAATTTATATTCACAGAATCACAGAATCACAGAATCACTAAGGTTGGAAAGGACCTATAAGATCATCTAGTCCAACCATCCACCTATCACCAATGGTTCTCGCTAAACTATATCCCTCATCACAACATCCAAACGTTCCTTGAACACCTCCAGGGTCGGTGACTCCACCACCTCCCTGGGCAGCCCATTCCAGTGCCTGACCACTCTTTCAGAGAAGTAGTATTTCCTAATATCCAGCCTGAATCTTCCCTGGCACAGCTTGAAACCATTCCCTCTAGTCCTATCACCAGTTACACGAGAGAAGAGGCCGACCCCCAGCTCACTACAACCTCCCTTCAGGTAGTTATAGAGAGCAATAAGGTCTCCCCTGAGCCTCCTCTTCTCCAGACTGAACAATCCCAGCTCCCTCAGCCGCTCCTCATAAGGCCTGTGCTCCAGACCCCTCACCAGCTTTGTTGCCCTTCTTTGAACACGTTCCAGGGCCTCAATGTCTTTCTTGCAGTGAGGGGCCCAGAACTGGACACAGTACTCAAGGTGCGGCCTCACCAGAGCTGAGTACAGGGGGACAATTACTTCCCTGCTCCTGCTGGTCACACTACTTCTGATACAAGCCAGGATGCCATTGGCCTTCTTGGCCACCCAGGCACACTGCTGGCTCATGTTCAGCCGAGCGTCAACCAACACCCCCAGGTCCATTTCCTCTACACAGTCTTCTAGCCACTCCGCCCCAAGCCTGTAGCGTTGCTTGGGGTTGCTGTGGCCAAAGTGTAGGACCCGACATTTGGTCTTATTAAACCTCATCCCATTGGCTTCAGCCCAGCTATCCAGCCTGTCCAGATCCCTCTGTAGGGCCTCGCTACCCCCAGGCAGATCGACACTTCCAGCCAACTTGGTGTCATCTGCAAACTTACTGAGGGTGCACTCAATGCCCTCATCCAGGTCATCAATAAAGATATTGAAGAGGACAGGCCCCAGCACCGACCCCTGGGGAACACCACTCGTGACCGGTCGCCAGCTGGATTTAGCTCCATTGACCACCACTCTCTGGGCCCGGCCCTCCAGCCAGTTCCTTACCCAGCCAAGAGTGTACCTGTCCAAGCCACGGACTGCCAGCTTCTGCAGGAGAATAGTGTGGGAGACAGTGTCAAAGGCTTTGCTGAAGTCTAGGTAGACTACATCAACAGCCTTTCCCTCATCCACCAGGCGGGTCACTAGATCATAGAAGGAGATCAGGTTGGTCAAGCAGGACCTGCCCTTCGTGAACCCATGCTGGCTAGGCCTGATCCCCCGGTTGTCCCGCACTTGCCGCGTGATCTCCCTCAAGACAATCTGTTCCATAACCTTCCCTGGCACCGAGGTCAGGCTAACAGGCCTGTAGTTCCCCGGGTCCTCCTTACAGCCCTTCTTGTAGATGGGAGTCACATTGGCAAGCCTCCAGTCTTCCGGTACTTCACCAGTCAACAAGGAGCGCTGATAGATGATGGAAAGCGGCTCGGCTATCACCTCCGCCAGTTCCCTCAGCACTCTCGGGTGAATCTCATCCGGCCCCATGGACTTGTGACAGTCCAGTTGGAGTAGCAGGTCTCTGACTGTTTCCTCCTGAATCGTGGGTGGTTTAGTCTGCTCCCCAGCCGAGACTACCAGGTCAAAAAGTGGAGTACCCTGAGGATAACTGGTCTGACCTTTAAAGACAGACGTAAAGAAGGCATTCAGGACCTCTGCCTTTTCCTTATCCCCAGTAGTCATATTCCCAGCCTCATCCAGTAAAGAATGGAGATTCTCCTTAGTCCTCCTCTTACTGTTGATATATTTGTAAAAGGGTTTCTTGTTTCTTTTTATCCCAGCGGCCAGGTTGAGTTCGAGCTGGGCTTTCGCCTTTCTGATTTTCTCCCTGCACATCTTAACAACTTCTCTGTACTCTTTCTGAGTTGCCCGTCCCTTCTTCCACAGGATGTAGATTCTCTTTTTCTCCCGGAGCCTCAAGAATAGTTCCCTATTCATCCACGCCGGTCTCCTTCCCCGCCGGCTCATTTTGCAGCTCAGGGGGACAGCCTGCTCCTGCGCCTGTAAGACTACCTTCTTGAAGAGCAACCAGTTGTCTTGGACCCCTTTACCCTCTAAGACTGAATCCCAGGGGACTCCCCCTACTAGTCTTCTAAACAATTCAAAGTCCGCCCTCCGGAAGTCCAAGGTAGCAGTTTTGCTGTTCTTCCTCCTGGCTCCACCAAGAATCGAGAACTCTACCATCTCATGGTCACTCTGTCCAAGACAGCCCCCGACCTCCACATCTTCCACCAGACCTTCTCTGTTTGTGAACAGCAGGTCTAGCGGGGCAGCTCCTCTCGTAGGCTCTCTCACCAGCTGCATCAGAAAGTTATCTTCCATACACTCCAGAAACCTCCTAGACTGCTTCTTCTGCGCTGCATTGTATTCCCAGCATATGTCAGGGAAGTTGAAGTCCCCCATAAGGACAAGGGCCGGCGATCTCGCAGCTTCTGCCAGCTGCTCATAGAACACCTCATCTGTCTCTTCATCCTGGTTCGGCGGTCTATAGCAACCATATTGTAGAAGGTTGTAGAAAAGAGACTGCTTTGAATATAATTTCATCAATAGTGTACCTTTTTTCTTAATGTGAAAGTATTCGGTTGTTTTTTTTTTTTCTGTTAGAACTTGTATTTTGCTGTTTCCATGAAGTAGTCCCAGTTTTCAAACCTGCATACTTCTGTCTGCTCATGCGGTTCTCTTACAGGTACTCTCTGGATGGTCTTGTGTTGGGCACCATTCTGCACCAAGTCTAATTTCATTAACAGAGGTGAACAGCATACATATTATTAAGTAGAAATTACATCTTACTGTTGCTATATAGTTGATGAATCCTTCTGACAAAGCCTTATATTTATTTTAAAATGCATTTATCACTGAGTATTGATGTATAAGTATCTATGGAAAATATCATAGAACATTAAGCATTTAAGGCTTTTTTAAAATAGAAATTGTAAATACTGGCTCTAGATAGTACTAGGTGACCTATTTTAACATTCTACTTCCTCAAGAAGAATTCTGTGAATAAATCACAAATATGCTATCTTCTGGGAAATGCACTTTTCTTTAGTCATCTTGTCTATGCAAGTTCTCTAGGCTCCTGTTGTCAATACTGAAAGATTTCCTGAGGTGTTTAACCTCAGGAAACCACTGTGTTTAACATGAACATTGAGAGTTAGATTAATCTTCTCTATAGACACCTTCAGTATAGATTTTTCACCTGGATTTAGTCAGTGTAAAGACAACATTTTATGTCAATGGGGAGTATTAGCCTTTGTTTCCATAAAGAGAAATTGATGGTGATTTGCTATTTCAAGTGCTCATTCAGAAATTTATGTGTGCTAAATCATTCTTAAGCCTAATGTGTACTAAATTCTTCATGTACATATATTTGTGGCAGTCTAGTTTCCCTGGCAGCTGAGTTTTGATATTGGTGAATATGTCACTGAGGATGTTGATTTGTTCTCCTTTCTTCATGGGAGTCCCACAGCAGGAAGTTTTCACACTTAGCTCTGGAACTGGTCTACATCTGAGCTAGCTAGTGTAGGTTTCATTTTAATGAACTGATGTAAGTAGGCATACGGATAATTGTTCTGCTCTGTTTTCCAATGAGATTTCCTTATTTTCCGTTAATGAAAATAGAATATTCTTATTTATGCTTATAAACTGAAATGTAAAGTGCACTTCGGATTTCTAGAAATTCACACCTTAGGAAATAAGTCCTTAGAAAATAAATCTTACTCCTACATAAAGAATTCAGACAGAAACAGTATTCTGTATGCAAGAGTAGACTTGCTGCATACAAGTAGCTCAAAACCTGCATGAAATGTGTAAAGCAAAACAGCTCATCTTTGTCCTGTACAGGCCAAATTATTGTTGCAAAATACATCTGTAGGGTTTTATTAACACTCCTTATTAGTTCCGCTTGTAACTACTATATATATTTTAAAAAATGACAGCATAAAATTCTGCCCACATAGGTAAGTGTTACGAATAACATTTCTTAAAGATATAGTTGATGTAGCTGATACATTATGTGTTCTGCATTTTGTGGGTGATATTCAGGAAGACAAAAGGTGTTACTCATAATGCATCTTTTACAGGAAAATGTGTGCTTACTAACTTAGCTTCAAACGCTGTTACAAGAAATTTGCAGATGGAGCAAAAGGGCAAAAGGGTGACATCTGGCACAGCAGACTTTTTAAGATGATTTTGGCATGCAGCCTGCATTAAACAGCAGATGCTGAGGAAAAAAACTGAATCAAAAGTAAAGTTAATATAATGAAAATTTTATTTTGAATCTTTAGCAATTGCAAAATCTGTCAAAACTAGTCAAAATTCTTCAGTTTATTGTCTGTCATGTCATCCACTTGATCATTCTTTGAGCTTTAAATGACCCCAAAAAAGGGTCTGAGGTGTGACATTTTGTCATTCTGATTACATCTACCCAGTACAGCATTTTCTAATCGCTATACACTTGATTTCACCTTTTCAGTTTTCACCTGAGTGAATGATATACAAAAACATCCTCATCATTACCAGACCTCATGCACTAAATTTTTCAGAATGGCTGAAAGTTGAAATGTGTGACATGCTGTTTGAAGTGTTGCCAAATGCATTTTAGATTTTAAACAAACAGTGCCATGGAAACTATGATATGTATGTCCTTGGAGAAAAGAAGTACATGCGTTTCATCCACATGGGCAAAGAAACAGAAATGGTAGATGTTAGAATTATTAAACCTACATAGAGGCAGGGACAAATTTAGAGAGAATATTTCAGTCAAAAACAAGAATTACTGATCTCATCAGCTTTCTTCTATCACCAAGTTTGTTAATGTGCTTTTTTTTGTTTGTTTCACATATCCCATGTCACCCTAAGAAGGAGTGGAAAGGTGAGATTAAATTTTAGCTGATCAGTATCTCGCTCATTTTATATATCTCGTTTTATATATTTGAGGAGCTAATTCTGAGGATCTCTGAGTTATTAGTTCTTTCTGTCTAGACTCTTCTGCATAGCTGAGAGGCTTTGCTGCCTTTCGAAGCACATACTCATTCAAGAGATACTGCCATGATTTTTGAGTTGCTGACGAGAAATAGTGCTGCTAAACAGCTTTGAGCAACATGTGTTTACGTGTGTAAGTTCTAGCCTGAAGTCATAGTGCCATCTTTTTTGAGCTCTCAGTGTCTGTTAGTTCAAGTGGATATAGAAATATAAATTCCACTTAGTATTATATGATCAACCTAATCATTTTACATCAACATTTTTGAGCGTATTATTTCGAGTATGTTTTGAGTATTATTTGGATCTTGGCTTCCTTGATTTCACTAGTCTTAGTGTAGTACCAACTTATAGATATGTCTGTTTTAAGGCCTTGGATTTCTGTTACTATTTTTCTTGTGTATTTTGTTTGAATGCTTACTTCATCATTTGTGTTCCTCTAATTTGATAGACCAAAAAAAAAAAAAAAAGATTAAGGTTTTTGTTCTCTATCCTCTGAATCAATTTTGGCTGATTGAGCACTTGTAGAGTGAGCATTTGTTTGTTCTATGGTGCCAGTTAGTCTAAGAATTTGATCCAGGCAATTCAACTGAAGACAAACTATGTATTTCATGGGAAGTGGCTGCCAAGAACAGCAAAAATAGTGCTTTAGGTATTTAGAAAGAAGGAAGATAAGAGCTGAGAGGACTGCAGTAGTTTACAGGAAAGAATATAGGGACATAAATGAAAAAATTATGCAAGCTCTGGGAGGAAAACTAAAAAGAGAGGAGGAAGTAGCAGTTAACACAGTGTGACTGACAGATAAAATGTTTCATTGAGAGAGTCTCCAAGATTTGGGAGGTTTTGAGTGTGACTGAAGCATACACATCTAGTACTTTCACTCATTTGTTTGGTTCTTTTTCATGGCTTTTGCTTAAAATAAGTTTTATTTTCATGGTTCATAAATAACCCAAGCCTGAAGTGGTAAAAGGCATCTTCTTGAATATAACAGCAGTGTCTGCCAGAGCGATGAGTAGCAGGTTCCAGAGACGAGGCCACTACTCTGGTGTTGGGAACTTCTGCCTGGCTGCATCGAGAAAGTTTTCTGCTTTACATTTACCTGTCAAAGACTGTTTCATTTTTAAGTGTAAGGAAAACGACTTGATTTCTCTCTCCAGACTGAGCTGACTGTATCTTGCTCCTAATTTCTTACAGCTCTTAGGGGGTTAGTTTGTGCTAAAGCTGGATATTGGACTGAAACACGTAGAGGCTTGATTGCAGACTGTAAATAAGGAGATGTAACTTGATTAACTTTGGAAGTTATTTTCTTTCTCTTGTTGTTATTCTCATCTAATTAAGGTAATTGTTGTTAATTGAAAAGGCATGATTAGTTTAATTGGATCTGAAGATGCAACAAGAAAATCACTAATGATGAAGATGGAATTTATTTGATGGCAGCTACTCCAAACAAAAGTATGATTATGGATCTCTTTAGAGAGAAACATTTGAGAAAACAGGTTTGTTTTTGTATAAATCCCACTAGCTGTGAAGAGATGCAAGAACGTTGTACTGGAATTAAGTAGAAATAGTGTCCATTTGATAAATCTCTCTAATTGTATTGCAAGCTGCTTTGGTTTGCTAGAGATGGTGGGGATGGAAAGTTTACCGTGTTTAGGGAACTGGGCTGTACTGATCATTGAGCTCTAGAAAGATCAGAGCATATTGTGCAAAAGTTTAGACCACATTAAAATTCATTGAATTTTTTAGATAACATGGTCTCTTCTTGATTTGTTCAGTTCCCTTTTTAATAAATGTATATCTAAAGAACTGAGGAATTAAAATTTGCTGGTGATATCCCACAAGGAATTAGGCAATAGGGCCTCATTATTTGGTGCCCACAGAACAAAGTCCAAACTCCCCCATGGAGGTCATGAAGCAAGGCTCTGAAGCCTTTGTAGAGGAGCAGTAATGTACTTAGTGTAATTATTATTCTGACTACTTCAATGGGAGTCATATTGTGAGATAAACATTTTAGCAGCTTGACATTGAAAGTGACTTTTCTGAAGAATCAGTTTTGTGGTTAATGTTCTGTAGTTTGTTTTTGAGAGATAAAAGATATTTCTTAGCAAAAACATAGTAAAAATGCATCACGTAAGTCACTGTCCACTCTAAATAATATTACAAACTGGGTCTGGTTTGTACAAACTTTTGCAGCAAAACAAGGAAGAATAAGTCTAATCCTCAAAGGTTATATATATAAACTTCATTTCTATGAGATGTCAATAAAGATTATTTTTTTCTTTGGAAGCTGTCTTTGTTCTCTCTAGACCAGACTGGACCAAAAAGCTACATGAAGACATCATAGTATAAATATAACAATTCTACACTTTTAAGGGATACTGTGATCAGAATTAAAGGTATAGATTAGAAATAAAGAGGAATACTGTCAATTTTAATTGGAAGAAAGTTAGTTTAAACTACTTGGAGAAATGAGAAAGGCACAGGTGAAGCATTGCCACAATAAACTGATGCAGTTTCTCTAACTCAGTGTAGAAATACCATTTACATCAGTTGAGCAAAAAATCCCAGGGTAGCAATGTTTTCTTTTCTTGCCAACCTAGAAATGGCATCCATTCATGAAAATGTTATTCTGATGAGGGCTTACTGACTGTGACATACCTCATATAACTTCATTCCTGTGAGCCTGAAATGGCTTACGTCCGCTAGAGACCTTCCCATGCAAAGGTTTTGTGGGCAGGTTACTAGGATTCCTTGAATATTTCCTTACCTCTATAAATACTATACTCCTTGCCTATGCAGATATATTCACAGTGCACTTTTATGTGCAGGTGGAAAAGTCAGGCCATGGAATTGTTTGGAAACGGCTCATATTTTTGTATATTTTAGTCAAGCAGTCTGAAACACAGCATTGTCAAAATTTCTTTGGTTTCTTTCCCATATTCATTGGAACGGCTGAGATGTAAAGACTTCTTGTTTGCTTTATTGCAGACTTGTATATTTTTTGTTTTGCAGTAAGAGGGAAGTGGGAGATGATGAAAGGAAAAATAGATATTTCTTTTAGAAGAAAAATTATTTAGAGAAAGATGGGAATTTGGAAGCAGTGCCTTCACTAAAAAATAGCCATCACAGCTAATTGAGAATAGCAACAAGCTTAAAATGCAGTGGACAGTTAATTCCATCAGTAACAACAACAGCAAACAAAATAAACAATGACATAGCAACTACAACCATCTGTGTTAAAGTGGTAGTTCCACACTTTCTCCCAGATCCATTTTCTGAAGGAGATAGTTTACTGTTTTGTGGAAGGATATCAGAAACAAAACCAAACAGGAGTGTTGCAAATAACTTCTACTTCAACTTTTCATAGGTGCAGAGAAAACTCTGACAAGATACAGATGTGCTTCCCCTGGAAGGCTGAAGCTATACTCCTTGGACGGCAGTCAGCTACACTCTTTTCCCTTCAAGCAGTGTCTTCCATGATAAAAACATATGCCATTTTAATAAGCGTGGTTTATCTGCTAATATTTTATTCTGCAAACACAGATTCCTACATTTATATCTGAAATATATCTGAAACTTCTTCTGTAAAAATGTGCAGCCCTTAATGCCTCAACGTTGTTTCAGACACATATATTAAGGATTTGTCAGAAGGTTACTTAAGTTTAGTGATTTGAACAGGAAGCCTGCAAAAAAGTCTGCAATTAAACTCATAAAAGCTGAATTTCTGTATTTAGGACATAATGCTAAGCAAACAAATAAAAAATTAAATCAGTGAATCATAGAACCCATTAATTTGTTTCACAGATTCGTCTTTGCCATTTTTTTTTTCCCCAGTAGAATTCTTAAATCAAAATCAGAAAAGTGAATTGAGGAGAGAAAAGAAATTTGAGAAAGGAAAACAGGCTAAGTTTAACTTCATCATGACTTTTTCTGAGTAAAACACTTTGAACTTACAGGTACAATCTGATCTTCTGGAGCCCCAGGGTTCTCAGCTGTTCCTGCAATTGCTAAATACCCTGAGAAATACGGTATTTCCTGTTCTATATTGCTGAGTCTAAATACTTTGTCCAACATAAGAAGTGTACAGTGAAGGGTTACTGCCCACATGCAGATGAATCATGCACGTACTGCATGCACAGAGCAATTTGGCATTTCATACAGATCTGCTTTGAATGGAGCTACAGCATCAGTTAGTTTGGGCAAATACAGACTTCAAGTTGAGATGACTCTGAAACTTTTCTTAATTATGCCCATGAATGTTTGAAGAATACAGTACTAAAATGCAAAGTTTTGCCTTTACGATTTTGCTAACTTCTAAAGTTTTAAAGTTTAAGTTACAATAATAAATTTATTTCAGGACTGTGGAGCTTTGCAAAATTAACTGGTTTTGTACTTTTCTAAAAAAATGGAATAATAGGTTTTATGTCAGATGTAAATCCGTTCTATTACAGAGCTTGATTTTAAAATGGCAGCTCTTACCGGTAAAAGGATAAGAAAAGATTAAGTGGAGAAAAACTCTGTTCTATTTCTATGGACAATTTTTTTGCTGTTGTTCTTAAGTGCAAAAGGAAAATAGGACTATAAATTTTGACCATCCTTTTTATACTAAATTGTACTGTATAACAAACACACTATCTTTTTCCTTGAAACACTGCTATAAAAATGTATAGCAGCACACTATTTCTAGAAGTAATTACATTTTATTATGATCATGTAGCACCTTGCCTGAATTTGAAGTTCATGGACTGTGCTGTCATTTTTTTTGATTTACAAAATTGTACTGATGTTGATATCTTGTAATAACAAAATGTTTTGTATTTCTATTCCTAAACATGTCTCAAGATTGAGACCTGCAGTTCCTCTGAACAGCTTAACCCAATAACTTGATGTTGAATAAAACAAGATCATCATTGTTTTGGTGGTAAAAAAAATTTCTCCTGATCTTCTCCAAATGCTTAGAAGCTGGTGACATCTTAGAGATTTTGATATGATACACTAACAACTTTTTTCCATAAAATAAAATTACTTTTTTTTTACAGATGGTGATTAATACTTGATAACTACAAGCAAACTATTGTCATGCAAGAGAATATATTAGCACCATGATAAAAATAATCCAGCATGTACTTGCCAATGTAGCAACAAGAAATTTAATAAATATAACAATTTTTCCATTCACCGGTAATGTAAAGTTTTCTTCAAAGGCTTTAAAATTGTGTGACTGTATTTGCTCACATAAATATATTTTTACATACCAAAAAGAAAGAAAAGTTGAGATGATGAAATTTTATCACCATGCAGTCACAACAATTTTATTCACTGTGGTAGCCCTTCCTTGGCATTCTATGGAAAACACAAATCACTGGCTCCAGACTAAAAATGCCCTCAAACATTAGGGCCAAGCTGTGCTAAGCTCTTAAGTGATTGTTTGTGATGTTGAACTGCATTAGCCATGATATTGTCTCCCATGGTAAGCTATCCTGGAAATTTTCTGGTTCACTAACATTTTCAAAAATGCTAAAGCATACAAAAACATTCTTTGTAAATTTCTGGATCGGCAATAACACTGAAAGTATGTTAGTTTGGTCTACAAGTTTTTTTGCAACTCTCTTGGACTTCTTTGCATAAAAGCTAGTAGTAGAAGAAATAGTGTTGGTGATATGCCTTAATACTTAAGATTTTATTCTCTGAAGGAAGTAGAGACTACATAATCTCTACATTTGTTTCAGGACCATGAATATAGAATCAATGCCTGATTGTCATGAACAAATGAAAGCATAACCTTAGAAATAGTCGTGTTTTAGCCACCGTTTTCCTTAGTAAGAATCATTCACAAGCTAATTTCTAAAGATGTACAGATGACAATGTAAAATTAAAAGAAACCCTAATGTGTATACACAATGGCCTAAACCATGAGCTTGTTTTCTTCCCAAATATCCTAGAAGAAATCTCTTCACCTAATACTAACAAGAAAAGACATTCTTCAGGGATTATGTTCCTAGGAGTGTCCCTTGAAAAGATCTTAGAGAGTTGTCTAACTGAATTTATCAACTGCCTGGTGCAGTGGCAGCATAATCTACATATGACTGTATATATAGATATGTACATACATACATATGTCGCTCTGAAACTAATGCCTCTTACTAGGAAATTGCAACAGATACAAAGAGCACAATAACACTATTTGATAGAGCAAATTCTCTGCTACAAAATGCTGTTTTTCAATGTAGTAAACATCATTAGCCAAACGATTTCGCTAGCAATGAACAGGAGTCTGCATCCTGCCCTCATCAAAATCTGCACAACCCACTGTTGCTGCTGCCACAGCTGAAGTTCACCGTCTCACTGTACTCACATCCACTATTTGGTCTCCACATACATTCAGCAAGCATGTGGAGGAATTCAGTGACACACCTTTGCTTCATACATACTTCCATGTCAGATGCCATTTTGTCAGATTGCCCCTCTGCTGCCATCTACCACACAGTAACAACATGTAATGGAATATTGGCGAGAAGGTTCACCCTCTACTGCCATTTTACCAACATCTGCCTCTGACACCGTGAGCCAACATAATAAAAAGAAGGCATGACTTCCAGAACAGCCCTTGTGTACATCTATATTTGTTTGATAAGGAAAAGGAATGTTCTTATTTATGTTTCACACTTGTAAAACAAATCCATTTTTGGAAGTAGTATTTAGTGCTGTTCTGGCAGTAAAGCAGAACTTTATTGTATCCTACTCCGCAGTTCTTAAGGACAGTTTTTTAGAAATCTCTGAAAAATATGGCTATAACCCTTGAGAGCCACGTATAAACCTAATGGCAAGGGTTGACCCTTAAAATCAGTAGCAGTTTGTGCATGTAACGCTATTTTTTTTTCTAATAGGAAACACTGAGCACTATAAATACAGAATATCAGTAATATTTTTGATGAATAAAATTGCAATGCTTCTTTCATAAGTTTACTGCTCCCGTTTTTAACCTTAATTGAAACAAGAAAGCAAATAAATATTAAATTTTAACATTTTTATGCATTTAAAATGACATGTTTATTTTGAATTGTGAACAAAGGCTTGAAAGTTCTTCAAAATCTAACCTAATTTATCACACGTTTTGTGGTTAATGCACTGGACTGAAACTTGAGAGGCTTTACAGTGAAGTAGCAGAAAGTAAGTTCATTAGTGTTCAAGAAATGCTCTGATACACCAGAGATGCAGCTGCATAAGTAGAAGTGTAAATGTGACTTACAACTCTGAGTTTGGCTGAGAGAGCTTCCTGCAATAATCTGCCTAAATCATGATCTCATTAGGGGGTTAATTACTTATGGTCAGATTCCGTATTTTCACATGTAAGCAACTCTTAGACATATGTATATAATTGTGTTCTAAAGAGGATTGTGAAGTAGTGATCAGTCAGCCACAATCATCTCCGTATCATTTTACTTCTTATGAGTTTTAATTATTACTTTCATATTCATATTCTATTTCCTCTCTCTAGATGTTCCGTTAGATGTGTCTTCTGTAGCCACAAAGAATTTCCCACCTCAATCTTGTTTAATTTTTTATTTCTTATGGGTGACAACATTCACATCAACTTGGAACTATAGTTAACTTCTTACACTCCTTTGCTTTTCTTGGTGTTTTCCTGTTTCTTCCATAGTGTAGATGAGATTCAAAGACTTGGTTGTATTTGGTAAGGATAGTGTGGCTGTAGTTTGTAGCTTACAGAGACTACTAGGGATCCTGTGCGCTGAGAAACACAGAAGCATTGCAGTTGGAGTGTGTAAGGGAGCACAGTAACAAATTACCCTGAAATGAGGCAGCTGAGCTGATGCAGGTAACAGGCTTAAAATATGAGAAACCAAGAGTGAAAGAAGCCGGAGTAAAAATTCTAATAGAAATTTTACTGTGATAAAGCAATGACTCCTATAATCACCCAGTCACACTTGTTTTTGAGTACAAATTAAATGAAAGACTTAGAGCAGCATATCAGTAACTAAAATTCAATATTAAACTGAGATAATTAGATAAACTCAGGGTACATGTTACTGAAGAGAATCAGATAAGGGATCTGAGAGTCATTTTCTTTAACAAATACGAGCAACAGTTTTCTCAAATATCTATCCTGAGCAATGGGAAGAAGATTGTAAACAAGAAATGGAGATGCAATGGAGGAAATGAAAGTTTCATTAAGAAAGAAAAGAGGAAATCCAGACTTGTGATAGAAGGAAGGATTCAGAGCTTGGACTCCAGCAAACAATGAAAATCCATTATTAAAAAGCCAGGAAATCCAGATCAGAATGATAAGAGAAATTTGCATTTAATTATTCTTCTGTTTATCACTTCACTCCTACTGCCCCTTGATGGTGATGTTTTTTGACAAGGCAACAGAGTCCTCCATCTTTCTGGAGTAGGTGCATACATTATGTAGAGCTGTCGGCTCAATTGTAGGGCTTTTCTGGGGTCTGTATTGTCACTGACAGACAACAGCATTCTTGTAGGCTGATTTTGTCCATTTGCTGTAGTGTCCTGATGTACAGCCTTACAATAGAAATTGCTGCTAGGAGATGTTTCCACTGGGAAATAACTAGTTGTACTAGCTAATGACAGGATTGCAGAATGGCTATCTCTCCTCTCACAGAGAAATGACTGTGAAAATTCTGTGGTGTTTCTATGGAGTATCAGGAGAGATGATCCCAGGAGCAGAACTGACACAGTGAAACCTCTCCGTCATTTAAAAGGCCCTAATGAGATCTCATCCCTAGCACCATATTTCGTTTTGGTCAACGTATTAAGGAAAGATGAATTGACATTGCAACAGCTGCAGAGAGCGGTCTAGCAGTGGAATGAAGAGCATATCTCCCAGAATAAGAGTTAAAGAGATTAATCTAGCAAAATGATACCTGAGGGAAAATATTGTTACTGTATATGAGTATGTTGGGGGCAGCAAGTATGTCAGAGAACTATTTTTTAAAGTAAAAGGCATGGGAACAAGTGACTACAAGCTGGCTATGAGGAGGCTGAACCTGGAATGAGAAGACAGATTCTAAGTCTCAGAGCACAGTTCTCGGTCAGCCTTCCAGGCACAGGCACTGAGGTCAATTCACCCTCAAACTCTTTAAAGATAGAATCTGGAGTGTTTATAAATGTGATTTCATGTTTGATTTATCTGCAGGGAGCTGACCCAAGAGGACTCTGGCAGCCCTGTGAATAGACCATATGCTTTTATCTCTTCCTTCAAACCCTTTTGGAGAATTCATATTTTAGTCAGTCTTTCCTATGTTACTCTTATCACCATTCCCTCCACACCTTTCCACGCACCCCATGTTTTGCTTTTGTTTTGTTTATGTAGCTTGTTATTATGATCTCGGCAGCATAGAGAATGTATCTTTCATACAGTGTTACTTATGTTCATAGTACTATATAAATGATTAATAATAATTAATAGTACCATCTGGACTATCAAACAGTAACAACTATATAAGAATCAGTCTTTTCAACTGAGTAACCTAGATAACTATTTCATTAACTCAAGATGTAATTAAATGTAAAATTTCCCTAAAAGAACACATATACAATTAATAGAAACAAAATCTTAAATGATTTTTTGTCTGCACCTTGAATTTATCTAGTTATTTTTTCCTATGGAGACATACATATACAATGTAAATGGCTGCACATAAGGTATAACAAATGTGTAGATAAAATAAATATACAGAGAAAAGCCCACAAAATATTATAAATATCATGTAACATGAAGAATCTAAACATATTGTGTTATTTATATCATTCAAGTAGCAAAATTTAATTAAAATTTAGTTTAGAATGGAAAAGCACATTCCTAATCTAATGTGTAGCTGTTGTGATTATGCAAAACGTAATGGCCTTTAAAGAAAAATGAATATGTTATACCCTGGCAGTACTCAGGTAACTAATTCCTGTGATACTGGAGAAAAAGGACTGTCAGTTGATTTTAATGTTTGCAGTTCCAATTGGAATTAATTTGTTTTGTTTCTCATTTTTTGTTGTTTTTTTTTTTCTATTTTGTTTTGTTTTTTTTTTCTTCCATTGCCCTCGTATTGTTCCTCCAGATTTGTAGTGTAGTCCGTAATTTACAGAGAGGGCATTATCATCTTTTGCATTGAAGAATTTCCTGTGCTCCTGTTTCAGTCCCTTCTCTGATTTTGACTGTTTAAGCAGTATTGACAAGGCAACAGTCCTGTAAAGTGTTATTCATGTCCAAATGCCCAATAAGAAATTGGCCAGATAACCTTTAAGAAGTGGTAACAGTTGAATGAAAAGCCCACAAATCAGAATTCTTGTCACATTAATAGCTTTCATTCATTAAAGCCAATTGAATTACTGCATGAAAATTAGTTTTAAAAAAGGATAAGGGTGACTAGCTACTACCTCTGTTGGCATAGTAGTCACATTGATGAGTTACATGTACTGTTAGCCTGACCTTTCTACAGTTTATCTAATAATAACAATCAGAGAGAAGCTAAATTACAACATAATTTCCTGAAATATATAGCTTATGCACTAAATTTCAACGCATGTTAATGATGGAAAGTCTAAACATCTGTTTTATTCAATTCCTATGATCATCTGGGACAAAGTAAAGACTGACAGATGTTAAATTCTTAATTGGATTAAGTTTTAAATTAATTTTAAGTCATTAACTAATTAAAATGTATTATTTCAAATGAAGAAAAAAAACGTATTAAGGATATGGAGAAGCATATCTAATATGGTTTCTGTCCAGCAAAAGGGACATTTTTTCTCTATACATCAGACACATATTATCTCATCCTGGCAGCACTTGGAACTGAAAATCTTGCTCATACAGCAGTAGAAAAGCACTGCATCTGGTCTCAGCTCGTGCAGGCATGGTGCCATGCTATCCTGTGCAGATCTCTTTTTACCAGCTTTGGGCGTGTGCAGATGTGTGCAGACACATAGTATGCATCATAAGCTTCATATACATAGAAACTAGATCTTTGCAAAAGACGGAATTTCATCTTGCAAAGGGCAATGTAGCCAGAATAGTGCTGCTAAGTCAGCAGCAAAAATGGAACATCCATAGTATAAGTATTATTTCATATTCTTTATGTCTTTCATGTGAACATAAAAATTTGGGCGAGCATTAAATACTAATATAAATTCATGCACAAATTTTTTGCAGGCTTTACTTACTTTAAAGAACATCTTGCTGCATAACTTTGCCCACTGGCAAAACTGAAGAGGCAAACCTTATCAAACTAGAGTCTGGTTTTGAAAGAGGCTAATTGCATGCACAATCCAACGTGATCCAGAAGGGCATGGGACAAAGCATAGTTTTCATGCATGTCCACTGTATGTCTCTGGGTTCATTTGGTGTGGGTAGAGATCTCAGGCAAGGAAGATGTTTTAGCATGCAATAATCATCTTGTCCCATGCTCTGTGTGGTGGCTAGAATCAGGGCAGTGCTGCAGATTCCCCAAGGACCTAGCAAAAACTTATATGCCTGCCCTAGATATTCAAATCACACTGGCTCTGTGGTATGAGGAGAAGGAGATGGATAATCAGAGAAGTTGAAGCTTCCAGATAACTTTTCCTGATTGAGAGTTGTTTGAAAGTCATTTCTGCAATTACATTGTTAAAGGTAGCTACTAAATCATTTACGAAGTATTTCAGAGTCATTTTTGCTACAATATGTTATAACAGAAATAATTTATTCTGAAACCTACTTCTAGGAATCATTATTAATGCAATGCTTATAAAGCTACATTAGTTTAAGAATTCATCATAAAAAAGGTACTTTACAAATTGCTTATTGAATAGCACTTTCTTCATTTGTCAATGAAGTAACACTGATTCATAGAAAATTTTTCTAAGGTCCCAGTAAGTTTTCTTAAAGATATCAAGAACTGATTTCACTGCCATTTTCATGATGCAAGCTTTTGTACCGCTTACCTTGTATTCTTCTGAAGAAACAGAAACTCATCAGATATCTGTGCTGATAAAACTGGAGAAAGAAGAAGGAAAATCTTTGTATGTCTCATAATAACTTGACAGAATATTTCTATATACTTTATAAAAAGGCATATCTAAAATATATTGGTTTTTTTCAGGTTGTCTTTCTTTTTACATCACAAACTCATGTATGTCTGTTGAACATATACTATTCAGCTACTGATATAAAATTCCTGGAGCTGATGGAAACACGGAGTCAGGCTTATTACTGTTCTTCAGCAGCACAAAAGCAGCTGCAAACCTGCCACAACCATACCCCTAAGCCAAGGGTATGGCTGCTTCAAATTTACTATATCACTGCAGAAGCATGAAAGAACCAAAACATAAGTGAATTTACATCCAATTTACATTAGAAACTAAATTAAAAAAAAAAAAAAAAAAAAAAGAGTGGAAAAAGCCTGCAACCTGTACACTGAAGCCTGGGATTTTCCACTCATTTTAATCTCTGAGAGCTGGCTGATGAGGGGCTGTTACTAAAGTGAACAGTCATTTCAGAGCTAATAGATTTCCATTCTGTTAAAGATTACTTCCATGCGCCAGAATTTTAGATATAAATCATTTGTTCTTTAAAATAACTAGATTAACTGTATTTCACTCAAACCAAGTCAAGCCATAGGTTCAGTTTATTTCCCAAGACCTTAGTTTGTTATATTAGGGAGTTCAGTTCCCCAGAAATAAGCAATTCACAATCTGTTAAAATTGGACCACTGGCTGGGTCAGAGCAGACTTTTTTAATCTTCCCTCTTCTGCAGTTCTGAACTTAGTGAAGCTTGACATTTCACTTTCTCACTGAAGCAATTTGCAAGTGTGAATTTACTGCTTACACATCCTTTCAGAAGACATCATTTATGCCCATCCACTGAGTAGCATTACCTATAATGCTGTTAACCTGATACTAGATTAAACTGAAGCTGATTTTCACCTCCCAGAGCCCTTCCTAAACTAATCTGAAGTTAAAATTAACAATTTATCTTGGTATTTCTAGAACTATCGATTCAGAAGGACACATATCCTTCATTCCTTGGCATTATATCTCCAATATAATGTGGGCATAGAACAATCTTTGGTGGTGAACTTGTGAATTTTATGCAATAACATTATCTAGCATTCCAGGAAATTGCACTTATCAGTTGTTTTTGTGGAAAAAAAAATTGTATGCTCATCTTTGTGGCTCTCCTGATTAGCTAACCAAAAAAGCCAGGGCCAGCTAAAGAGATTTTGCTAGCCTTCTGACAGCGAAGAGGGCAGAAACAATTAGAACTGTCAGCAAGGTGAAAACTTACAACTTTGTATGTGCCATCGCTATGCTTCTTATCTGTGCTAGAAACTTCTGTTTATTTAAAAGAAACCAAGTGAATTTTCCTCTCCTGTTCTACCTGCACTCAAATTTGTACTGATTTTCTGAGCATGTCTATAACAAGTCTAGTACTTTGTGTTGTGATTTTTTTGTTCGTTTCCGTTTTGGTTCCAAAACTGTCTGTCATGTCTTCAACCTTTTCCATAACGTGGAGAACTCATCCAAAACTGTGTGACAAAGCTTCTGCTTCAGCTGGCACAATGATGCGTCATGGCTTCATGGTCTTTCATTGGTATTCCATATCACAATATCATACAGTGCACTGGGAGTTAATGCTGCAGTTCCATGGATTGTTGACATATTTCATGAGTTCTGGTCTCCTGGTCTCAGAGGAGAAGAATGAAGTACAATTCCCAGAAGACTTTGTTTTTCTGCTTCCATTTTCCATTAGGAGGTAAAGATAAAATGGACTGGTAGTCACGAGACGCCTGCCCTCTTTCTTTGTTCCCTGTCCACTTTGCCTACAGCAATAGAGTAAAGACTTTGGTTTTGGAAATTCTCTTTCTCATTTTATTGGATATACTAGCTTCAATTCCAATTATATTGTATTATCTCACATTCCGGCACTATATTTAGTAAACTAAGTTTTTTCCCTTAGCTCGTCGCCACTGTTTTCTTTTGTCCATGCCCATTTCCCTACCTTTTCTCTTTCTCCCCATATTCTTTCCCCAAGGTGTGGATCTGTAGGTCCCTTCACTCTCTTGTCATGGAACCAGACACAGTTATGGCATGCTTTCTGTGAACTTGATATCATGTCTGTTGAACATTCAGGACTTTTCTCATTTGATTTCATTTGGAGCAGGGTCTAACCCAGTCTATCAGTCCTCAAAATACCCATAGTAAAATGGAGAGCCAAGCTTGCATGTCCATACTCAAAATCTGTCCTAGAATATATAGTCTGGGATGTAATCAGAATGAATATTATAGTTCACCTATACTGCAGCTGAACAGCATTCAGTCAATGCACTTATTCAGCCATATCAAGTATCACACTGAAGCAAAAGCAGTTGAAGTATTTATGAGTAGGCATAGCTTTTGGGATATACTGCTGGCCAAAAGCAGTATGATTTTAATACAGTTTTGTAACATTTTTATCCTTTTAATGATTTTCTTGCATTTTTAAAAAATATATCATTATTTTAATGAGCTTATATTTACATATTTATATTAGCTTTCTAAAATTCTTTCATTTGCCTTGGATCTTTGGGGGAAAATTCTGAGCTTCTTTATGCTTTTGATTAGTTAAGAAAATAAAAGATGAAGCAATCTGATCAGTTCTTACGAATTCTGGAAAATGAATTATTTGGTTTTCTTGATGTTACCGTTCTGATAAATTTTTATTGAGCATTTTAAAGAAAGGTCTGCCCCAAATATTTTAGCACATGCAAACATAATAATCTTCTTTTTAATGTTAACACAGTATTTTCATGATGCATATAATTATTGGTTTTTGTTGTTGTTATTGTTGTTTTCTTTTTTTAACAGGTCCTTTGATGTAAAAAATATATCTTTACAGATGTGGACTAATGAAGGAGACAAAGGTGTCATTTTACATCTGTGTCACCAAGATGGCAGGTGTTTTGCCTCACTTAGTGGGTAAAGACATTCTTTTTTTTTCCTCCACAGCTTTTCCATGTCAAGGCCTACATCCAAAGTAAGTAAGGAATATTATTGACTCTTGAAGGTCTAGTTTAATGGATTTTATCTATAATTTTTTTTCTCCTTTCTTTAGATGTTTTTTCCTATTTTTATATGTCTTTTTGTTAATTACCTCCTTGTTCTCCTGATCTCTTATCCCCATTTCAATCTGCATAAAAAATTCTTAAGTGTGGAAAAAACAGTGTTTAGTTCTGTTCTCACCGTGTTTGCAAACTTACAGCTGCCATATATTTCCACTATTTACCTTTTCAATTCATTTACACTGTTTACTTTAAAAATATGTACATTCTTCCATTTATACTATTGTGTCTGAATTTGAAATCTCTTTCGTCTTTTGCTTAATCTCATTGATTTCTGTGCCACTTTCTGACATTTAGATATCATGAGTACTAATAAAGATTTTACTTTTTCCAGCCCTTCCTGAAATACGTCCTGATTTTTTCATTACACGTGTTCTGTAAAACGATTGACTGCAATCATCTTTCTTGAATTATTTCATATTCTCTGCAAATGTGTCTTTTAAATTTTAGTATCTTCAGCTACTGTCTTTCACAGATAAAGTCTAATGATGAACTATGAATCTATATGGATGCTATACAGAAGAATTCAGAACATATTTTCAAGAGTGCTTCTTCACAAAATCACAAAATTGTAGGGATTGGAAGAGGCCTCTGGATATCATCCAGTCCAACACTTCTGCTAAAGCAGGTTCCCTATGGTAGACTGCACAGGAAAGTATCCAGACTTGAATATCTCCAGAGAAGAAGACTCCACAACCTCTCTGGGCAGTCTGTCTGTCTCAGTGCTCTATCACCCTCACAGTTAAGAAGTTCCTCTTCATGCTTGTTTGGAACTTTGTGTATTCCAGCTGTTGCCCATTGCCCCTTGTACTGGCACTGGGCACCACTGAAAAGATCCCCTCTGTCTTTTCTCCAGGCCAATCAGTTCTGGATCTCTCAGTCTTTCCTTATAAAGGAAATGCTCCAGGTACTCAGTCACCTTTTTCACCCTCCGTTGGACTCTCTACAGAAGATCACTGTCTTATTTCACGTAATCTCAGAATCACCACGGTTAGAAAAGACCTCTAAGATCATCCAGTCCAACTGTCCACATATCACCAATATTTCCCACTAAACCGTGTCCCTCTGCACAACATCTAAATGTTTCTTGAATACCTCCAGGGATGGTGTCTCTACCACCACCCTGAGCAGCCCCATCCATTGCCTGACCACTCTCTTGGAGAAGGAGTATTTTCTAATGTCCAACTTGAATCTCCCCTAGTGCAACTTGAGACCATTCCCTCTAATCCTATTGCTAGTTACGTGGAAGAAGAGACCGACTCCCACCTCAGCCTCCCTTCAGGTAGCTGTACAGTGTGATAAAGCCACCTCTGAGCCTCCTCTTCTCCAGACTAAACAATCCCAGCTCCCTCAGCCACTCCTCATAAAGCTTTGAACTGAGGAGCCCAGAATTGAACACAGTATACCAGATGTGACCACACCGAGGCAGAGTAGAGAAGGGTCACCTCCCCTGACCTGCTGGCCACTCTCTTTTTAATGCACCCCAGGTTATCACTGGTTTTCTGGGCCACAAAGGCATATTGCTGGCTCATGACCAACATAACACCCAGGTCCTTCTCTGCTGCTTTCCAGCAAGTCAGTCCCTAACCTGTATAGATGCACGTGTATAGATTCCTCTTGTAGGTGTAGGTGTAGGACTACACTTGCCTCGCTGAACTTCAACAGGTTCCTCTCTGCCCAAATCTCCAGCCTGTCCAGGTCTCTCTGAATGCCAGCACAGCCTTCTGGTGTGTTAGCCACTCCTTCCAGTTTTGTATCATCAGCAAAATAGCTGAGGGTGTACTCTATCCCTTCATCCAGGTCATAGATGAAGATGCTGAACAAGATCAGGCCCAGTACCAACCCCTGGGGAACACTGCTAGCTACTGGTTATAATACGCAGTGACATTACTGAAAACAGTTAATACTGCTGAAGAGATTCAAACAAATTATGGGAAATTAACAAAGAATGTCATTGGCTACTGTATGTTGGTTACAGTTTTCTACTATTTAGAAATTGACTGGGTAACAAAGATTTGTTCTTTATTGCAAAGAAAACAAAACCACTACATGCATAAAGACACAGCAATGATCAATTCAGTCCCAGAATCCATCTTTTTCATTTTGCATCAAAATAGTATCTAGATATGTGGAAATGAAAAGAAATAGTAGCAAAAAGTTCATAGAAAATAATAGCTTCACAGAATCAGAGAATCACAGAATCACAGAATCATAGGGGTTGGAAGGGACCTCCAGAGATCATCTAGTCCAACTCCCCTGCCAAAGCAGGTTCCCTACACCAGGTTGCACAGATGGGCGTCTAGGCGGGTCTTGAATATCTCCAGAGAAGGAGACTCCACAACCTCCCTGGGCAGCCTGTTCCAGTGAGCTTGAATGAAGATATCTAGTATTTCATACCTTGCAATATAATGACAGTTAACATTTTCATTAAAAACAAAGCACCCATATGATCTCCTCTTTTAGATTTACTTAAACTTTGCAGCTCTAAAACTTTCCATGGAGGGGAAATGGATGAGAGGTGTCAATCTTTTCCCTGAGGTAATGATAAGATGCATGGGAATGGCACAAAGCTGTCCCAGGGGAGGTTTTGACTAGAATGAAGAAGAAATTTCTTTACTGTAAGCGTGGTCGAACACTGGAACAAGCTTCTTAACGTGGGTGGCTGATGTGCCTGTCACTGTTAAAGAGGCTTTTAGATAATGCCTCTTGATATTTCAATTTTTGTTTAGCTCTGAAGTGTTCAGGCAGTTGGACCTTTATGGTTACAGCTGCTTTTAATAAATATCAAAAGTCAAATTTTAAAGACCTATGAATTCAGCTCAGCCATTGTTTGATGGCTGGTTGACTATCTTTCCGAGGCACAAGCATTTTCTCTTGACAATGTAAATCATAAAATAAATTATAAAATAAATTATATAATTATCCAACATAACACAAAATCTTATCAAGTTGACAATTTACAAGATCCTTTTTCTTAGTGGAGTTTAATAGTGAAAATTTTTAGTTTTAATCCTAAAACCAGATTTCTCCACATAAGCTTTATACTAGTGATGAAGTATTTAACAAAAAGAAGAGAATATGCTATTGCACACACAGAGACAGAAAAAAACTAAATTTTTTTTATTCACTAAAATGTGGTAACACATTCATGTCTGGTGTGAAATATTTCCAAGATGTTCACAAGTGTTTAGTTAAATTTACTTAATATATTAATATCACATCGGTTTCATGCTTCAAGATATTGAAACACATAAATCTTTCCTTACTTATTACCGATCAGTTTCAAAGAACTAATTGCACATTTTATAATTAATAGAAATAATAATATTTTTATATTAGACACTTAAAATTAATAGTTCATGTATCATAATCTACTTTCATCTTTATAAAGACATAATTGCCAATATTATAGTGGGAACTTATGTACAAAAAGGCAATTAAATAATACAAAATGACTAGAAGCTGAAAAAAATAGTGTTTTCATCACATTCTGCCTATCATTTTGGAGAACACCAAAAATGAGTTTGAAGATATAATCAGGAGATTTCTTCATGGCTTTGTAGATCTGTTTCTTTTAAACAGGCAGAACGTGCTTGATGAACTGAACAGCTTTTTATAATGAGATTGTTGGCTTTGTGAACATAGGGACAGCAGTTGATGCTGTTTACTTTGCTTTTAGAAAGGTCTTTGGCCTGTTCTCCCATCGCATCCTTAGAACCATCCTGACAAAATATTAACTGCATAACATGATAGAAAACTGGCTGGACTTCTGGAATCAAAATACCGAGTTAGAGGATTCAAAATTCAGCTGGTGTCTGGTCGTGATGAGTGGAATGCCTCAGGGATTCATATTGGGTTTGACGACATTTAAGTATTTGTTAGCAGCCTGGGCATAATATGGGATGTTAACAAGTTTGTAGATTATACCACTGGAGGGCAGGGCTTCTGTATTTTGGGACAGCTTTATAGTTTGGAGAAACAGACTGGCCAGTGTTTCAGAAAGTTCAATAAAGGCAAATATAAAGTCTTGCCCCTGGGAAGCTGTAACTCTGTTAAGCAGTTGTGAATAGACTGGATAGAAAACAGCTTTGTAGAGAAGAACTGTGGAGTGTTGGCAGAGAGTAAATTACATTAATCAGTAGTGCTGGGCAAGAACGTAATCAGCAGATGAACGGCAGTGATTATTCCTATCACTCTGCCTGTTATGCAATTGCATCTGTTGTTCTCCATCCAGTTTGGGGCTCTTTGATATGAGAAGGGCTTTGACACATAGGAATGGAGGACCATCAAAAAGTTTTGGAGCCTTATTCCATTTAAAGAAGAAAATTTGATTAATCTTATTGCTATGTTTGACCACATAGCAGGAGGTGAAGAGAAGACAAGCCAGAGTCTTCTCAGAAGTACAAAGTAACAGTGAGAAGAATCAATTTTCAAATGTTGCAACTCAAAAAGTTCTGATTAAACATCATTAAAAAAATACTCCTAATGAGCACATGATTCGGCAAAAATGTTGTGAGTCCTCCATCCAGTCAAAATTATATTGAACAGGGCCTTGAGCAACCTGTTCTAGCTGGCCTGATCTGAATAGGAAGTTTAACTGGGCAGTCTCCACATGTCCCTTCTAACCTGTTTAACTCTATGCTTCTACAAAAGTTACTTTTATCTTCTATACAGTTTGGATAACTCAAGTGTTGCAAGAACCGTGGTACTGAAGTTATGAGTATGTAAATCAAGTTTGTTCTCTAATTGTAATGGTGATGTAGATGGGTATCAGGGCTGTGCCTTAATACACACCCATTGCTATTAAGACATTAATTTCATGTGTTGTTCAGGAATTCCTCAATCAGTTATCTGAATAGATGAAATAATAGGTTAGCTTGGGGCACTGAAATTCTGTCTAGGTTATTCTTCGTCTTTGTATTTATGTATTGGACTGATTCTTACAGAAGCCCTCTATGTGCAAATTTCAAAAGATTTTAGGAATTCCCTGATGTAACATCTGCTGTGTCTAGTTCAAGTTGTATGTCAGTTATGTTGATTAATATCCCTGCTGCAGAAGAGTTCATACTATGCATGTATAAGACATTTATAAATAGTTAATAGGAGAAGTTCTTGCAGAATGTCAGATAGGATGGTCTTTTGTGCATTGCTGTCTTTATCTCATCCCACGAATTTTCTCAGTTTTACCTTTCCAATTGCCTCCTGCATGATGCTAGGGTAGGGTGAGTGAGTGAGTGTCTAGGTGGAGCTTAGGTGCCTACTAGGGTTAACCTACAACAATTATTTTTTACGTTTTATTATGTTCTTTGTATCTGTGCAACACAGTTATTTCCTCTAAATATTCTGTATCTGTTTTGTACCTGTCCTATATCTGAACACAATGGAAGCATGATATATCAGATTACATTTCCAGCTGTCCACGTATTTACAAACATTTGGCTGCATTCATTTGAATCTAATGTGGAAGTGTATTGGGTGGTATGAGTAAGGTTACCTGGCCTTCTGAACATAAGTAGTTTCCGTGAACCTTTAAGAACTGTAGTAATCGGAGTGATGATTCATTTTTTTTCCCCTACGTTTGGTATTTCCCTTTAGGTTGTGAACTTATTCAAGTGAGTTTACAAGCACTTTATTGTTCTCCAGAGTTCAGATAGTTGCTAAACCGCTAACGGCTTTACATTCAAAACACTTGTTATAACTCCCTATGGAGTAGTAAAACATTATGCCTTACTCCCATTTGAGCTTACTGAATACTTTTAACACTTTTGTTATTGCTACTAATAGAACTAATATGTTTCACTATGTCCAAAGCAACTGCAATCACTTTGTAATTAGAAAAGGGGTTGGAGGGACTCTCTGTAACAAATGGCTTTGATAATTTTCTCGTTTCTGTGGATATGCACAAAATAAATAAATAAATAAATAAATAAATAAATTCTGACTCAAAGACCTCACAAATTTACTGAGAAAAAAATCAGAAAATCCCACACTCACAGATAAACAAAAATGCTATTGTACATAGATGGCAGAACTTTGACTTCCAGTATTGTTTCAAAAGTTAGATTCAAAGAAAGCTAGTCAATTGGAAAGACATTAGCACTTCACACTGTCTGATTTCTACAGAAACTGTGTTGTGAGGATAAGACAGGATCAGAAACACAGTGCAAGCCTGTCAAGATTAAAAGGGCAAAAACACACTGGTGGAGAGAAAAAAAACATATAATCTTGAAAAACATTGTGGCCATTACTCTGTTGGTACAAATTATTAGTACATATGAATGTTTTTATTCTCATCCATTTAAATAGTATTATTTTTTATTTTATTTTTCAAAGGATAGGAAACTCATGAATAAATGAGTAAAAGTCGTATCTTGTCAAACATGCTTATTTGCTAGTAGAGGAATCTTCAAATATATAGTGGTAGGTTATAATGAATAGTTACATGTTTATATTTGCTGTTCCTTCTTCCTCTTGACATTAATGTTAAAGATTATTTGAAAAATAAAGACCACCGACAACCTTGTTTATAAATAAGTTTTGTTTTTTTTTTTTTTGACTGTAGGAAGTATTCAGATAAAAAGTCCCTGAAATATTTCAATCCCTGTATTTAGCATTTAAAGTAAAGGCACAAAGAAAAGTTGCTTACAGTCATGCTTACAGTCTAGCTAGTGGAGCTAACAATGAAAATAAGGTAACTTCTCTTTACTTTGAGTCAAAATTAACACAACTTTTATCTTAATCAGAATGTCTGATTTTAAGATTCCAACCACGTAAGTAAATAAATAAATATTCAAAAAGTTTTAGGAAAGAGAAAGGAGTGTAAAAACCCAGATCAAACAATGAACAAGTTTGGCACTTTCAGTACCTGTTTGGTAAGAGAACCGTTAGATGAATTTGTGTTTGCATTGAAAGTAATGACAAAGGACAAGATGAAAAAACTCCTGAAAAATTTACACCTTACAGAAATTTAAGGCTTTAATGTCATATGTCCATTTGCAAATCTGCCAGATACTAATAAATGTTATATGTCAATGCATCTTCTATATGGTTGTCAAACTTGAGTGCTTTAAAATCCTCAGAAAACAACAGTCAATCCACCCAAATTAAACTTCTGCAGATTAGGAGCTTAAGTTAAATGGGTCATCTAAGCTTCTTTTTCAGGTAGTGAGTGTGATAGGCACCTTTGGAAAATATTTTTTCCTTCAGAATTTGTAGGTTGATAATTTATTGTTGACACCAATTAGATGCAGTGGGTCTTCTTGTCAGAAGTCAGTTAAGGAAATAGAATATTTGACTGTTAATATTATGGAAAAAGTTTAAAATTAGTTTATGATACTAAAAATGTCAATGGTATTGAGAAAACTTCATACTGAAATCAACACAAAAAGCTACTAAAGAGAAAGAATGTTCCTCTGTGGACATTTAGAAGACATCTTTTGGTGTAGCTGGGAACTTCTGCTATCACACTGAAAAAATGAGAAGAGAGACAACTACGTTTGATCTGAATCAAACCCCCTTTGAAAACTAACGTAGAAGCCCTGGATGGTCAGGTTTTTCATTAAATCACCTCCTGTACACTCTTAAATTTAGATAGAAATAATCTATGGAGTTCTGTGATCTCCATGATTTAACTTTGAAATACGCCAAAGTCTTTTATGTATAGAACAAAGTAGTAGAGTACTAGCACATGTTCAAGCATGATTCATAACTATTTTGCTGTGTAATCGGATGGGAAGACAAAAAGCATTTGGACAGGTCTGTGCTATACTGACTAGAATCTTGCTAAGTTGTCTCCTTGAAATTAGCCTGACTACTCAGTGAGTAAGGAATGATTACTCAGCATGTGCAGTGAAATGGAATCTGACCCATAATATATTCTGATGAAAAACCCAGATATTAAACAAGGGACATTAAATAACAATAGCACTCAGAATGTCCTTTCAAAATTAGCTTTGCTGATTGACAGATTACTCTCTGTCGCAGACTCGAGGATAAACGGGTAATTTCAAACCTTATAATTGAAGTCTTGCTTACGTTTCCTGTTAGGGTCAAATTCTCATTTTCATCTTATTATAATCCTCTGCTTTACAATACAGAATCTGAAAAGTAATCTTATTTATTCATATTTATTCATATTCAAGGTGATATTTTATTTCCTTTCTTTTCTCATTCAGCCTGTTCTTGCATTCCTATCTTCTCCTAGTCACAAGTCTCACTTAATTAAAAAATAAAAATGTCAATCTGTTCTCTATAATATCAAGCCAATTTGATCTACCTTATTGTACTACTAGCCGTAGGCAAATCCTAAATACCAGTTGTACTTAATATTTAGTATAAATCTGCATTCCTATCCCTTCTCCAGTTGCAGTGTCCGTCAATTTGAACCTGTAACGATAAGTGACTGAGGAGAATGTGGAAGGTCAGAAGAGGAGAAAAGTGACCGATGACAATAAGTAAGGGTCAAAAGAAAAGGATAGCTTTGCAGCTGGAAGAATGAGATTTTCTTCGTATTGGATAATATGAAGGTCAATGGATAAACCACTAGCTATAGAATCTATTTATACACATTTTCTTCTTTAGTGTTTGAAGTATACAATTATTCAAGAAGAGACAGGAATATTCTTTAATAAAGAAATAGCTTTGTAGTATCCTCCAGGTAACAGGAATTTGTTTTGAGGGTGCAATAGTAAATAGTTTTGTCCACAAAGAAGCAATGCAGTGAAGATTTTTTGCCTTAGCTTTTTTACCTCGAAGCGGAGTCAGGGAGCCCATATCAGTAACATATACCCACTACGATGCATAAAATACACAGTCTCTGCATGAGGAGGCTTGCTGTTCACCTAGTGGTGTGAAGAGGAGGGGATGCCTATCTTTGTAAAAGTGCAACGCTAGTAATAGCAAAGCAGAATAGTCAGTGCGTGGGTGCAAAATGTATTGAGAAGGAAAGGATCCCATGTCAGGAAGTGTAATAGTTGGTACTTTTTTTCTGATTTGCCTTTATTTGTAAAATGACCTTAGAAATGGTTAGAGACTCTTATTATATTCTCTGCCCCCAGTGACCCACTTTCATCTGTTTGCTTCATTTAACTAAAATGTCTTTGTGTAATAGTCAATAAAGAAATGCTTAGTCTCACCTAATTTCAGACACTTGGAGAGAAATAGAACCTTAATAGGCATGATTTCAGCCTCCCCATCTCTGAGGTGATCAGCCCTTGTGCAGCCTCATTCTGCAGTGAAGCAGAACCTCCATAGTGCCTGTGAGCAACAGATATGAGACTCTGGGGCTAAAAAAGGAAGAGGATATGGGCAGCAGTCAAGACCCAAGAAGGAACAAGCACATTAAGCAGGTCCAACTGAGGAGCCACATTAGAACTACTGCCACCAAAAAAAAGCCAAACAGTCTTGGTAACTGGAAACTCCTTGCTGAGAAGAACCAAGGACTTTTTTGCCACTTCGATAATCTTTTCAGACAGGTTTACTGTCATCTGGGATGCACGTTAGAGACATCAGGAAGAGGCTACCAGATCTGATAAAGCTGGATGACTACAATCCTCTCATTCTCATTCAAGTTAGGTCTCAGGAGGCTGCTAGAAGGAAACTACAGAATGTTAAAATAGGCTTTACATTTCTCAATCAGGTAAATGATTGGCTGCATGGATGTTGTCATGATCAGGGCTTTGGGTTCAGGACTAACCTTCAAGAGTCCGCGCATCTGGGCATCAGATGGATCATAACTGAGCAGGTGAGGCAAGAATGCTCTGGAAAGCAAGCTGGCTGGACAGATTAACAGAGCCATCCAGAGGGACCTGGACAGGCTTGAAAAGTGAGTCCATGTGACCCTGATGTGATTAAACAAGGCCAAGTACAAGGAGTTGCACTTTGGTTGGTGCAACCCCAGATATGTGTGTAGACTGGGAGAACTCAGAGAGAGCAGCACTGCAGAGGAGTTAGAGGTCCTGTTGGATGAAAAGCTAGACATGAGCCAGCAGTGTGCTCTTGCAGCCCAGCAGGTCAAGAGTATCCTGGGCTGCATCAAAAGAGCAATGGCCAGCAGGGTGAGAGAGGTGGTTGTCTTCTCTGCCCTGTGAGGCCCCATCTTCAGTACTGCATCCAGGTCTGGAGCTCTCAATATAAGAAAGATATAGAGCTTTTGATGAAGGTCCAGAGAGAGGCCATGAAGATCATCAAAGGACTGGAGCACCTCTCCTGTGAAGAAAAGTTGAGGGAGCTGGGCTTGTTCCATCTGGAGAAGAGAAGGCTTTGGGGAGACATCACTGCAGCCTTCCAGTGCTTAAAAGGAAATTATAAACAGGAAGGAAATCAGCTTTTTACATAGTCTGGTAGTGACAAGACAAGGGGGAAAGTTTTTAAGCTAAAAGAGGGGAGACTTAAGTCAGATGTTGGGGGAAATTTTTCACTGAGAGAGTAGTGAGATGCTGGAAGAGGCTGCCCAAAAGAGTTGTGGATGCCTCATCCCTGGAGGTGTTCAAGGTGAGGCTGGACGGGGCTCTCAGCAACCTGATCTGGTGCCTGGTTTAGTGGTTGGCAACCCTGTCCATAGCAGGGGGGCTGGAATTAGGTGATCTTTAAGATCACTTACAACCCAGTCTATGATTTTATGGTTCTATGGTTTGTGTCAGTTATCCAACTCAGCTAAGAGAATTTTTGATGAAAAATTCCTGTTGCTCTCCTTGAGAACATGTTACTAGCTTGGAACCTGTCGTCTCTTTAGATACTGACATTAGAGCATTGAACTCTACCTCATATCTAGATTGATTCCTATTTGTTTTATTTTAGCTAGTTTGTTTAAGAAAAAAACACCACTTGTACAGTAATTGCACCGTGAAGTTTGAGATCAGCTTTAGATGATTTAGCCAGTTTAGACAATTCTGGACAATTCTGTGAAACCTTATAAGGTTCCTATAGGACTGGATGGATTGTTTTGTAGAATACTTTGTGCAGAAGAACAAGACTTTGCTTCCCATGTGCTACGTCAATAAGTTTTGTATGTCATTATTTTTCTTTCTTAAAAGTAGAAGATGTATAATTTTTATTCAGTACGTCAGTTATTATAATGCCTCTGTTTATAGATATCTATCTCAGCTATCTCCTAAGGTGCTCCTAATCTGAGGGGTTGCTTTGTATATTTAATCATTATATTTGTATTTTATGCAAATGCTTAGCAATTCATCAACTTCTTAACAAAAGAAAATAACTTATATTCTCTGATTCTATGATTCTAAGGACTATTCCACAAGCTTTAATTTTTATGGTTAATCTGGATCTTTCTCTGCAAAATTACCATGCCATTTTACTTCTCTCCATTTACCTTCCAAGAAATTGATTTACATAGGTTGCTCTGAAATAAATGCCTCCTATTTATTTCCATGGAAACTACATCAGATAGAAAGAGTACAATAACACTATTTGATAGAGCAAATACTAAGCTACAAAACACTATTTTTCAGCATAGCCACCACTACTAGCTATGCATTTTCACCAGCAATGAACAAGAGACTGTATGCTGAGCTAGTAAAAATCTGCACCAATGAAGGTGACCCACTGTTACTGTCACCACTGCTGAAATGCACCACCCACTGTCTCACTGTGCTCACATCCTCTGGTTGGTTTCCATAAATGTTTAGCAAGCATCAGTAAATGTCAATGGGGGCCATTTCTTCTGCATGGAAGAATTCAATGACGCATCTTTGCTTCATACACACTTCAATGTCAGATGTCATTTTTTCAGAGTGCCCCTCTACTGTCATCTGTCACACAGCAACAAAATGTAACAGAATCTAGGTGGGAAGGTTCAACATCTATTGCCATACCATCAACATCCACCTCTGATATCATGGGTCAACATAATAAAGTGGGAGACATGATTTTTGGAGCAGCCCTTATACAAATGTTCTCTGCACACTAATTCTAATTAATTCTATAAAAATGTCATCAAGTTTTTATAAAAGTGTGTCACAGGGTTATCCGGACCAATCTACGCCCATGACAGGGGGCAGTAGGCCCTTGGCCCCCCTCCCCGACCCCCCGAAAATTGGAAGGGAAAGGGAAAGGAAGGAAAAAGAAAGAGCGGCAATGATCTAAGGAGGCAAACTTATTTTACTAACTATGATATAATACAATCTAATTGAAATTGAGACTAATAAATCATATAAAATAGGAGAGGGAGTTTTCAGAGCAAACATGAAAACACAGACACCACCGCCGACAACTGGCTGAAGCAAAAAAAAAACAAAAAAAACCCAGGAGGGCCATCCTGACCTCCGTGATGTACAGGGACAGGTACCCGGAAGTAGAATATTAACACTTTAACTCCCAGTGCACTACATGATGTTATGATGTGGAATACTGAAAACCAAAAATTACAAAACCTGATCACTGATCACGACAAAAACCTTTGTTTTATATGCAATATTAAAAAAAATGTTTTGTCACTGATCATATGAAGTTGGGAACTAGTCTGAAAGACATAGCCAGAAGGAAAAGGTAATTACATTTCTACTGTGACGAAAAAAATTATTACAATTAACTCAGCCTTTTAAGATTCTACGAAGCTGATGAAAACTGAAAGCTACAGAAAAATGGAATTCATAATATTAAACCAAAATTTCATGGGAAATTCAAGCATTAAACTAGTAAACTTCTAAATGGGATATGACACATCACTTATATCACACCTGGTCAGAGAAATGGAAGGAGCACTGAGAACTTGAAAAGTGCTTGGAAAAAGAATTGAGGATTACAAACCTGATTTTTGTATCAGTCAGATTTATAAAAACTGCAGTAATGAATAAGATGAATTGACACGTGGAAAAGTTTCAAAAGCTGTGGAGCAAGTTACTTGAAAGTAAGTTGCTTTACACAGATATGTTGAAAGGACATAGTGTGTGGACAACTGATGCCCACGAGATAGTAAACTCAGATTTGAGCAAACCTAAAAAAACATAAAGGAGAAGGAAGGTCCTCTTGTAAGGATTAGAAAATGACTGAAGAGTAAGAAACAAAAATTGGAGATAGATGATCATCTTTCTCAGTTGTAGAAAAGTGATCTAAAGTTTTGTGCTTATATGCTTGCTGTTAAGAACCTTGATAAATTAAGTCAAAAAGGAAAAATAATGAAGAAAAATTATCATACGCAATCATAAAAAGCAGCTGGAGTACTTCCAAGCATTTTTCATGGTACATTTATAGCCCCCCAGTATAGGAAACCATCCTGACCTCTAATGGTTACAAGAAATATTTACAGGAAACGGTCCTAGGAAATATCTTACCCCCTAGTTGCCTCTCCTTTAACTGTTTTAAATACCCAAAAATGCACACAACTTTTTCTACTTTGGATACTTGGAACAATATCCTCGAGGTCTAAGTCCTACCCTGGACATTTGAGGAAGTTAATCTATGGATTTATTTCACTTACCAGCTGTGTTTCTCTCTATTATACATCTAACTCAAACCAAGGTAAGTAAAATGTAGAACAAATTATTTTGTTTATAAAATGTAAAAGGGGGAAAAGCTGCTGAAGTTTATAAATAAGTTTATAAAATAAATTAAAGAAAAACTAAACTTACTTGCTTTGATGCTAAGATGAGAAAAAACGTGGGTGTTTTTTTTTTAATATTTAGCTGATAATTAGCCCACACAAGGTGATTATGAGGGATTTTCTATTTTTGCTTATCAATTTCTTCATGTTGCATTATTAGAGAGCTGTCTGTCCTGGTGATATATATTAGCTTTTATAGCCAGTCTCTCCTTTGAAATTATCCAATGGTCTGGACATATAATCTTTTTCCTCAAAATATTTTTTATGACTTCCTTCTAGAAGGAGCAGACAGCCTGTCACGTTTCTTAATCCAAAGAAGTGGATTATCCGCATCCTTGGAAATGCTAATGTGGCTTTGTTAAATCAGATGTCATTTCTTTTACTTGCTAACTAATAAACAGCTTTGCCTCTGTGAGAGGTAAATCCTTCCTCTGCTAGCTTTGGTAACTTGCATATGTTTGATAGAAAAGTGTCATTTGAATTAAAAATTATGTTTATAACATTATTTTATATCACTCTGAACATAAAGGTACATATACAGATCTAACGTGGATAAAAGCGTGCACCTTGTCATTGGTCTTGAATGATGTCAAATGAAACAACAACTGGCTTTCCTCATATCACAATGGGTATGCATGATTCATTCTTTATCTTTCTCTGAAACAATGGTCTTATAGTAGAAACTAAAATTGGTTGCCTAGAGAGATAGAATAGTCTCACAAAAATGAATGATTATGCGTAAAATAGCAAATGAAATTCAGTGTGTGCAAGTGGGAAGAAATGCACACGGTCAAAAATACATATGCATAATGATAGTTTTTAAATTACATAAATTCACTCAGAAAAAAAAAAAAAGAAAAAGAATTTATTAGATAGTTCTTTGAAATGCTCAGCACGTGCTTTACCCTGGTTAGAAAGGCAAATAAACTGATTAGGATTATTTGAAACTGAATGGAAGGCAAATAAAGCAACAATTATGCAAGTGAAAATCCATGGCATGTCTTTAACTTAAAAACTTCTGAAAGATCTAGTCTTTCACAGAATCACAGGGTTTGGAAGGGACCTCAAGAGATTGAGTTCAAATCCCTTGCTAAAGCAGGTACCCTACAATAGGTTGCACAGGTAAGCGTCCAGACAGGTCTTGAATATCTCCGTAGAATAAGACACCATAACCTCTCTGGGCAATCTGTTCTAGTGCTCCGTCACCCTTACATTAAAGAAGTTATTCCACATATTAGTACAGAAATTTTATGCACAAGTTTTTGGCCTTGTACTATTGCTACACACTATCGAGAAGAACCTAGCCTCATCTATTTGCCTCTTACCTCCCTTTAGATATTGTCTTGCTTTTATGATTTTTGTTATTGGTATTCCACATCATAGCGTCATGTAGTACACTGGGAGTTAATGCTGCAGTTCTATGGATTATTGATAGTTCCAGGTACCTAGTCCCAAAAGAGAAGGATGAACTACAGCTCCCAGAAGACTTCATTACTCTGTGTCCATTTTCCATTCAGAGGGAAAGATAAAACTGCCTGGAAATCATGGGACTCTCTCTTTCTACTCATCTTTGCTGTGTGTGCTCCCTAGCCATCTCGCCTACAGCACTAGAGTAAGGCCTTTGGCTTTTGGACACTCCTTCTCTTATTTATTTGATTTATTAGCTTCAGTTCCAATGGTATTGTATTATATCGTATTGCCTTGTATTCTGCTATCATATTTAGTAAACTAGTTTTCTCCCTTAGTTTGTTGTCTCTGTGTTTTTTTTCCTGACTCTATGCCCATCACCATACCTTTTCCCTACCCTCATTCCCCTTTTCCTGGGTCATGGAACCTTGGGTCCTTTTGTCCCCTGTTACGGAACTAGGATATACTGGGCCTAATCATGATAGATATTTATAAACATTTATCAGATCCCCTCTCGGTCTTCTTTTCCCCAGGTTACTCAGTCTTTCCTCATATGGGAGATGCTCCAGGCCCTTGATCATCTTTGTAGCCCTCAGCTGAACTCCTTCTAGGAGATCCCTGTCTTTTTTGAACTGGGGAGCCCAGAACCGGACACAGTAGTCTAAATGTGGCCTCACCAGGACAGAGTAGAGGGAGAGGATCACCTCTCTTGACCAGCTGGCCACATTCTTTTTAATGCATCCCACAGTACTATTGGCCTTCTTGGCCGCAGGGATACACTACTGGCTCATGGCCAATCTGCTGTCCACCAGAACACCCAGGTCCTTCTCTGCAAAGCTCATCTCCAGCAGGTACTCCCCTAACCTTTACTGATGCATGTGGTTATGCCTCCTCAGGTGCAAGACTCTACACTTGCTCTTGTTAAACCTCATCAGGTTCCTCTCTGCCCAACACTCCAGAATGTCCAGGTTTTGTTGAGTGGTAACACAGCTTTCTGGTGAGTCAGTCACTCCTCCCAGGTTTGTACCATCAGCAAACCTGTTGCGGGTGCACTCTATCCTTTCATTCGGGTTGCTGATGAAGATGTTGATTAAGACCGGACCCAGCACCAACTCCCGGGGAATACCGCTAGCTACAAGCCTCCCACTAGACTCTGCACCTCTGATGACAGTCTTCTGAGCTCTGCCAGTCAGTCAGCTCTCGATCCATTTCATCTTCCACTCATTTATCCCACACTTTCAAAGTTTCATAACAAGGATGTTATGGGAGATGATGTCAAACACCTTGCTGAAGTCAAGGTACACAACATCCACTGCTCTCACTCCATCTACCAAGCCAGTGATGACATTGAAGGTTACTAGATTGGTCAAGGATGATTTCCCCTTGGTGAATTCATGTTGACTACTATTTACCTTTTTCTCTTCCAATTATTTGGAGAGGGTATCTAGAACAAGTTGTCCCATCACCTTTCCAGGGACAGAGGTGAGGCTGACTGGCCTGTAGTTTCCTAGATCCTCTTTCTTGCCTTTTTTGAAAACTGAAGTTTCAATGGCTATCCTCCAGTCTTCAGGCACCTCTCCCATTTGCCAAGACCTGTCAAAGATGATAGAAAGCAGTTCAGCAATCACCTCTGCCAGTTCTCTCAGCACACGTGGATACATCCCATTGGGGTCAATGAATTTGTGTGTGTTGATTTTGGCTAGATTCTCTCTGACCAGATTACCCCTGACAACAGGAAGTCTTCCTTTCCTGAGAGTGTCTTTTTCTTATTTTCAATGTCTGACGAATTTTACAGAAGCTTAGATAATGAGTCACTGTTACTGATCTATGACTTTCTTAATAAAGCCTTTGTGAGTTGAAGGTCTTTTTAAATTTTATCATAATTTTGGAATCTGGAGAAAAAAAATATCCTTTGGAAAAGAGGAGATTTTATTTCAAGGCATGTACTTGTTGCTGGATAGAGTTTTATGTTTAGTCATTGTGGCTTTGCCTCAGAAAGCTTTTTTTTTAAGGGAAACATCACAAAGGTAGGATACAAGCAAGGTGTCAAACCAAATGAATTAATAGAATTATAAAATTGAACAAAGTGCCTTAAGTGTACGGTATTAAAATCTTTAAAAGAAGAAAGCCTTATAATATTAAAATTAAATTATTATTGTTTGGTAATTATTAACATTAGGCACATTATTTCTGAACTTCATAGTCCATGCAGTCAGTAACTATATGTTTTGATAGACATATGTCAACTCCCAATGAACATCTGAAGTTCTGCAATATTCTGCATTTTAAGAACAGAGCAAGAAATTCTAAAAAGTGAAAATGGCAAGACCATTTCTGGCAATAATATCACCAAATGCAATAGGTCACAGTGAAATAACAAAATATTCCTGCTCTTTATCTTCATTGTTGTTAGGCTGATATTATTTAACTGCTAATATTCACAGTATTTGTAATTTAACTGTAATTTTATGAGATAAAGTGCCAGAAAAAAAAATCTGAAGTGTGTTGCAGATCATGATTGATATGATGTTCATTTTATTTAAATACATTTGTATGTGAAAAGCCATCTGAATATATCTATTATAGCACCCACATTATAACAGAGTCATCATTTCTTAAATCTCTATTACTAGACTGTAAGTGGACTGTTAAACTTTGGCTCAAGGGCACAATAATCCTCACATCAGCATAATTTAATCATCAACATAAGCTAATGGAAAGTTAAATTTGATGTAATTCTTTTCTGTTTTATATGTTCCATGCCTATAGATTTTTCAAAATGGTTAATTTTTTTTTTAATTTATATTATGTCTTTCCAGACATAAATACTGTTATGCATTTTTATACTCCTATTTTTTTTATGGAAAGGAAATTATCTCATTTTTATTCTATACGCTTCAAGAATGATGTTTTTGTTCTTCTGCAAAATATTTTCTGATACATACATTTCAGTAAATTAAGTATATATCTGTTTGTGCTGGGGACTTCGACAATAGATAACTAAGTGACAGGAGTTTTCATTGGGATACTGTTGGCAACCATACAAAATATTCTGTTTCACCTACAAAATATTTTGAACATTTTCCTATAAAGGTAAATGGCCTAAGTGAAGCTCATAAATATCCTTTCGCTTCTGATATGAATCTGTTCCAAAGATTTTCTGTAACTTAGTGTAACCAAGGGGTACAGAATAGTACCTGCAGATGCCACACTGGAAGACAGAGCAAGGTTAGCACAATAGACCACTGATGTAGGTGGAGGAAGAGATCATGCCTGCTTCAAACTTTATAGAGCAACTCTTACTAATATTGAAACATTAGTCTATTTTCTGGAGATAACTGAGGCATACAGTAGCTTTTCCAGAACATCATCTTTGCAATTTGTGTTATGCCTGTAGGAGTGAAGTAGCTGCGAACAGGATATAAACAGCTTTCTTGCATAGCTGAGTAGACCAAGATGAGCAGATTAGCACTGGAAACCTTTGCCTTATGGAGTTGACTTACTTATACCAAATTAAATGAAGATGATAACTGGGGCCAATACCTCTTGTGACACTCTGTCTGGATCAGATGACAAAAGAAATTATGGATTTTTGACAGTAAACCCATTGCAGGTTTTTCTATACTAGGCAAATTTTTCTTCATTTATTTGAATTGTGGCACACCATAAGCTCAGTAACCATCCTAGGAAAGGGTAGATTTAGTACTTAGGGACATGGTTTAATGGGCAATATTGATGGTATGTGGATGGTTAAAGTAAGTGATCATGGAAGTCTCTTCCAACCTTAATAATTCTATGATTCTGTGATTTCAAAACTCTCTTTAAAATCACCTCTTCTGTGTCTAACAGTGGTATTACCATAGCTTTTGTTATAGACACTAAGTTCATATTTAATATGCCCAATCAATAAAGAGATAAAACATGGATACTCATCTTTAGCTTTTTTCCAGGCTCTCCTATATTTTTCTTTTCACAGAGTGATTGCTTGACCTCTTATGATTTCATTTAATCCCTAAAACCTGCTGGGCCCTTCATCACTGATGCAGGGATCTTGTGTGAGTTTGATTTTGATTGTGCATGTGACTGTGGAAACCAAGTATAACAGTGGGATTAGATCGTTGACAAAATCTAGTTTCTGTTAGGTAAAAAGCCAGGCCATTCAAGTTCTTTTAAATTATAAATCTTGCTCTAAAAATACAGTTTTTGAACTTAAAATAGACTTGTTAACTTGAACATCTCTTTCAAGTTTAAAAGCTTTAACAAACCTTAGAGTATTTGGATATAATCTTGTAGTGTTGAGTGATCATGTATGAGATTTTAGGAGCTTTTTGTTAATGTCTAATAATATCTCATTTATTGTTCAGATATTTTACTACAGATAATATGAAAAATTAACAGTTGACTTTTTTTTTTTAAATGCACTGTGAATGTTGTTTTGGCCAAATTATTTAATTAATCGAATTGTCCTTCTTGTTATATATTCAGATCTTGTAAGTCTTTGAGTTATCTTTCTAATCACAAGGAATAAGAATCCTGCATGACTGAGAAAGGAAAAGTCACATTGACTAAAATGTTTATAGTTTGCTAATATCTATTTAGTTCCAGCACTCTACACATCCTTGACTGACACAAAATCTTTGTTAAAATGTCACAATGGAGCTTCTTCTGGTAAAGAATAAACCTAAATTTTTGAGACATTTAGTATGGTCTTCCTGCAAAGTCAAGGAAGAGCAAACACAACTTTCTTTTTTTTATAAATTATAAAAAAAAAAAAAAAAGGTAGAAATTATGTCTTCAGTAATAATAAGAAAGTCTTAATGTCACCAGAGATACCCATGACAAGCATGGCTCCATTAGTTTGATGTCAAAGCGTACCAGGCTACAAAATAGGTTTAGAAGGAAGAATTTGCTGAACTACATGAATTTAAAATGGAATAAAAGCAATTAGATTCCAGGATTTCCAGGATAGAAGTACCAAGATAATCTTCTGTATTTATTTGATAAGCACCTACACTTGCAGAATGTGAAAAAAAGCAAAAAAAAAAAATGCATATAGTGTTTTAAGAAAACAGTTAACTTAGAGGCTGGTAGAAAAAATCACTGAATGTGTGTGAAGCTACTTAATGACAAAAACATGGTGCATTCCTCAGCTTGTGTTGTTGATATGAAGACTGCTTTGCATTACTGATATTCAGCAATGATGTAAGTTCAAGGACACTATCAATACAGAAGGACTGGATTATTGTGTAAGTAAACTTAGATGTTTTGACATAGCAGAAATGATTTGGAATTTGTCAAGAAAAATTAAAACCTATGACTTCTTGCATTTCACTGTAAGATCAGTCAGCAGAAGTAACACAGGGAGTCAATTACCTAGATATACTAAATAGTCACCAATGCAGACTAAATCTGAAAAAATTGTATTTATCTGAATTTTCTCTAGGAAGCATGTTCTAGCTTCCATGTGGCTTATCATTCTTTTTAAAAACTATTGAAATTTAACCAGGAATAATTTATGCATTGCACACCTGTCCAAGTCAGATGAATTTGGAATGCAGATACAAAGAAAGGGTGATAACTGTATCAGAGGAGGGAATCTAGTGTAGACTAAATGAGTTTTGTCTTGTTTAGCAAAACAGGAACTGTGAAAGGACAATATCATTATCTGCAAATGCACAGGGTAATAAAAATTACTTAAACTGAAGAGTCTTACTTATCTCGAAGGGGGAAACACATCCCAGGAGCTGGCAGGGCTCGTTGAGAGAGCTTTAAACTAGGTATGGAGGGGGAAGGGGATAAAAACAGACCTAGAAATGAGCCTAGGGGAATGATGACAGGACTGGGAGTGAGGCAAGTGGCTCAGCTGAAGTGCATCTACACCAATGCACACAGCATGGACAACAAATAGGAAGAGCTGGAAGCCATTGTGCAGCAGACAAACTGACATAGTTGCCATTATGGAAACATGGTGGGATCACTCCCATGACTGTAGTGCTGCAATGGATGGCTATAAGCTCTTCAGAAGGGACAGGCAAGGGAGGAGGGGTGGTTGCATGCCTCTCCATGTTAAAGAGTGTTTTGATGTTGTTGAGCTTGGGGCTAGGTATGTTAAGGTTGAATCTCCATGGGTAAGGATCGGGTGAAGGGCCAACAAGGCTGACTTCCTGTTGGGAGTCTGTTAGAGACTGCCTAACCAGGATGAAGAAACAGATGAGGCATACTTTGAGCAGCTGGCAGAAAATGTGCTATCACCACCCCTCGTTCTCATCGGGGACTTCAACTTCCCTGACATATGCTGGAAATACAATACAGCACATAAGAAGCAGTCTAGGACAGGTACACTTTGCTGGGTAAAGAGCTGGCTAGATGGCCAGGCTGAGACAGTGGTGGTAAATAGAGTTAAATCCAACTGGAGACCAGCCATGACTAGTGTTCCCCAGGGGTCTGTATTGGAGCCTGTCCTCTTCGATACTTTTTTGATGACCTGGATGAGGGCACTGAGTGCACCCTCAGAAAGTTTGCAGATGACACCAGATTGGGAGGAAGTATCAATCTGTCTGGGTGTAGAAAGGCCTTACAGTGATCTGAACAGGCTGGTTAGCTGGGCTGAGGCCAATAGGATGAAGTTCAGCAATACCAAGTACCGGGTCCTGCACGTTGGCCACAATGACTCCTGGCAATGGTGCAGGATTGGGGCAGGGTGAATGGAAGACTGAGTTGAAGAAATGAACCTGGGGGTGTTGGTCAACACTCGGTTGAACATGAGCCAGCAGTGTGCCCAGGTGGCCAAGAAAGCTAGTGTCAGCTTGGTTTGTATCAGAAATAGTGTTGCCAGCAGGAGCAAAGAAGAAATCATCCCTCTGTACTCAGCGCTGGTGAGGCCACTCCTCGAGTACTGTGTTTAGTTTTGGGCCACACACTACAAGAAAGACATTGAGGCCCTGGAGCATGTTCAGAGAAGCTGGTGAAGGATTTGGAGCACAGATCTTATGAAGAACAGCTGAGGCAACTGGGATTGTTTAATTTGGAGAAAAGGAGGCACAGGAGAGACTTTGTAGAGACTCTCTCTCTACAACTACCTGAAGGGAAGTTGTGTTGAGATGGAAGTCAGCCTCTTCTCCCATGTAACTAGCAATAGAACTGGAAGGAATGGCATCAAGTGGCACCAGGAAAGGCTCAGGTTGGATGTTAGGAAAAATTTCTTCTCTGAAAGAGTAGTCAGGTGCTGGAACAGGCTGCCCAGGGAAGTGGTGGATTCACCATCCCTGGAGGCATTCAAGAAACATTTAGATGTTGTACTGAGGGACATGGCTTAATGGGGAAATATTGGTGATAGGTGGATGGTTGGACTGGATGATCTTGGAGGTCTTTTCCAACAGTGGTGATTCTATGATTCTGTGATTTGAGATGTTAGCCCAAGAACAGACAAGGATAACTCATTATGAATAAATGTAAGTGGAAATTCGAAAACAATTGTCTAACTATCAGAGAGCTGGCTTCAAAGAAGTCTTCCCAATAAAGGAAAACAAATCACCACTTCGAGGTAGTAAAGTCAGACTGCTGGCTGTAAACTTAATCTGAGTCGACAATATAATCTTGGAGGCTAAAATGGCCAACTGTAATCTGTGGTGCATTAAGCACAATTTAGTTAGCTAACCAAAAGAAGTGGTTGTACTCAGCCTTTTTGTGTCCTTACCTTGAGCACTGTACACAGCTTTGAGCTCCATGAAATAAGAAGGATATAAAAATATAAAAATATTGGAATGTGTCCAAAAGAAGATAACAAATATGGTAAATGACTAGAGAGAAAGAAATATGAGGAGTGGCTGAAGTTACTTTGTTTGTTCAGACTAGAGAAGAGGAGACTGAGGGAGAACCTTGTGGCAGCTGCTTCGTGATAGGGAAGGTAGTGAAGGAGGTGTTGATACCTCTGGTGACACAAGGAAATGTCTTAAAGCTGCCTCAAGGGATGCTCAGATTGGATATTAGGAAAAGTTCTTCACTAAGAAGGTGACCAAGTACTGAAATAAGCTTCCTGAGGAAGTGGCCATAGTCCCAAGTGTCAGTCTTCAAGAAGTGTTTGGACAGTGCTCTTAGATATATGATCCTTAGTTTGCCCTGTGTACAGTCAGAAGTTGGACTCAGTGATCCTCTTTGGATATCTTCCAGCTGAAAAAAACCCAAATCCAAAACAAGTCTATAAATTCACAAGGTCAGTCTAATAAAAGTATTTTAAATAAATAACATCAAGATGAGTTACTTTGAATCATCCTAAACTAATGAGTTATAAAACCATGGTAAGAAGCTGCTCCTTACCAGTGGTAAATGTGAGCTAACTTTTTCTCCTTCCACAGGGGGTAGCTTGGCTTTTGTCACTCCCCATTAACAAGGAGTGCATTGGTCAATTGGACAGTTAGTCACTCACTCATTAACCCGCTCACATTGCCTGACAACATGTAGGCTCACTACCTTGACAGAATCAAAACAAAGCGAGCTAGCTTTTCATTTAGTGAAAGAGAGGTTATCTGCAGGGCATCCGTGGATCAGCTTTGAATGACAGCTGAGCAGAAGACAGAGAAGCTGCAATTTACCATTCCAGGATGACTTCCTAATGGGAAAATCTAAAATAACCTCCAGAATTTACGTCTCTAGTTGATGCAGAAATGTCACGGTGCATTTGGATAACTGTTGTATATGTCATCTCATAATTGCCTTCAGTAGTACATTGCTAGACTGAATGACCCGAGAGGTTCATATTCATATGCAACCCAGGTACATATAAAATAGGAAATTTACTTTAAGATTCCAGATGTTAAACATTCGAAGCTGTGCATCACTCTACCATCACTCTTCCAGTATGAACTAAATTCAGTCTTTTTAGCAGAATAAAGTTCTTCAGATGTTTCTTGCCTGTTACTACTTTTTTTCTAAAATGACTGTTGAAGGACATGATTATTCCATGTCTGAATCATTGCATACAGTGAGCAGGTGCATAGAAAATAGAGTTTTTAAAACATTAAAGGCAAAGATTTTGTAGTGAAATCTGGGACTATAACCCTGCTATTCCACTTAGGGGAATCTTGCAATCTGGGACTATAACCCTGCTATTCCACTTAGGGGAATCTTGCAATATTTGTTTCCTGTGGGTGTAAGCACAATGTCATCGCTAAGGCAAGCTTCTCATCCAGAAGTTATACCCTCTGAGGTCTACCAGAATAGAAAATGATCTCAGTAAGAAATTATATGTCTTAGACGACAAACTGTACTTGAATACATTTGTACTTGTTCACTAGCAAATTCAAATAGGACCTTGTGAGTAGAATGAAAAGGCTATGAGCTACTGAAATGAGATTATAGCTGTCAGGGTTCCTATTACATTGCTCTAGGTCATTTTTTTCTTTCAGTTGAAAACTGATGTTTGGGACAACCCAGCCCACCTCCATGCCAGCGACAATATGTATGCAAGTGTCAAATGATCTAACCAAAAAGAGAAAAATTCAGTTAGAAACCAGAACAAATTTCTATGAGAACAGATGGCAGGTATAAAGGATGTGAGCATTAGCATCTCCTCTGGCAAAAACAAAGAAGATCTAATTTCCTTATGTAGAACATTCTGATGAAATTAATATACATGATCTATTGAGTATCCTCAGAAATGAAATAAAACTCAAATCCAGTTAACTCACCTTCACCCTTCCCACACATTCTTTGTGTAGACAACCTTTTTGTGAAATTCTCACATCTCACAAGGCTGTGCCTTGACAGGTATTCAATCTAAAGTTTTCAGTATTTTAACTTAAACGAATGATGTAGAAGATCACTTTTCTGAAGAATATTTCCCTAGTGATTAATGACATTCTTCCTTCATTAGTCAGTTCCTCTGTTACTCAGAAGTTGGTCTGTTTCAGTCTGTTTGTTAATCCTAGGTGGAGGGGAAGAGTATGTGCTATAACATGAAATTTTTCTTAGGGATTTTGTAGTAGATGGAAGATGCCTACAGGTTTGCTCTAGTGGGGATTATCTAGCAAGTTTTTAAATTTCACTTTCTCTCAAATCATTGCACCTCCACAGTCAATATTTTGTTCCTTCAGAGTCTCAGCTTTTTATTTTTCCCTGCCTGTCACCTCAAAAAATTGGGACTGTGGACTACAATCAAACAATTATTTCCTGAACAACTTACAGAATAAATGTTTATTTCAAAACACATTCAAACTGACAATATGTTGATCACATATCTTAGCCTCGTGAATGACTGGCGATCTGCAAAACTGTGGAGAAAGCAGTACTTTAGAAGCTTTATCCAGCTCTTGTTTTTAGACACCAAGGCCTTATTTTTCTTTTTTTCCCCATAGTTCTGGTGTCCCATAGCTTAAAGCTCTAATATTTTGGGTGAGTAACGAAGAGGCTTCCTTTGTGATTCTACTTTCCCACTGGAATTCTTAATTCAATTGCACAGAAGGAAGTATTGCTCTCAGTGCAGAAGTATCCTGGGAAAATAATTTCCGAGATTCCCCTCTGTAAACAGTAATTCCACAGGGACAATGATCTGATCCAAACATAGAAGATGAAACATGCTGTATTATTTATGTGAACAATATATTCTGTATTTTCTGATACATTTGCCTCATTTTTGATAAGTGATCATGAACATTTTATTTCCCATTCCTCTAAATGCAAAACTAAATTAAAAGAGGTAAGTGATGAAGATGGAGTATTTTCCTAAGAAGAATGATCTGTTGTTATAGCTCTGCATTGATGAAATCTGACTGTAAATGGAAATGAATCTGTTCTCTGTATATGGACATTTCATAGTTAACTTGCCAAAGGTGCAAAGTAAGTGCTTATGTCACCTCTCCTACAAGGACAGGCTGAAAGAGCTGGGCTGTTCAGCCTGGAGAAGAGAAGGGCTCCAAAGTGACCTGATAGCGGCCTTTCAGTATCTAAAGGGGAGCTACAGGAAAGAAGGGAACAGACTCTTTAGCAGGGTCTGTGGTGACAGAACAAGGGGAAATGGCTTCAAACTTAAAAAGGGGACATTTAGGTTGGATATAAGGAAAAAGTCTTCTACAGTGAGGGTGGTGAGGCACTGGAACAGGTTGCCTAGAGAAGTGACGGAAGCCCTTTCTCTGGAGACATTCAAGGCCAGGCTGGATCAAGCTCTGAGCAACCTGATCTAGCTGTGGATGTCCCTGTTCATTGCAGGGGAGTTGGACTAAATGACCCTTAAAGGTCCCTTCCAACTCTAAGGATTCCATGCTTCTATGATTCTATGTTCAACAGTATTGCCAGTGTTACTGCAGTATCATAATTAGGCCCAGGATGAAGTGGTGCATACTACTTCCTCATCTACTCACCTCTCTAGATTTATTTTAGATACTTGGAGTTGATACAGATACAATAATCGAGAGCTCCCTCAGGCAAAACTCTCTCAGAAAGTGTGAATTCTACACAATACACTCCTATAAATAAGATATGTTCTGTTTATTTTATCGTTGTAGTGCCTGGCCTACTATCTCTTTATTGTTGAGATGTGAAGAAAAAATTCAAATACACTGGAATTCTTGAAATGTTCACAGGATACATCTTTGGTTTTAAAAAAGAAAATGTATCCCTCTAGGTTTGGGTTCATGTCCATTTTGTGGTGTACTAGAAGTATATTTTTGCTATTAGAGCATCTGTAGTTTCAAAGTATTATGTCAGGCAAATACTATAACTATAGGACTCCATAGAGAGAAGGTGGGCATACTGTAATGGGAAAAATTCTGTCAAATAAATGATTTTAAAACAAAGATAACTCTTCACAGACATAGCATATATTTGTAGGCACATGGACACATGGCAGCACAGATTTTTCTCGTAGGTCCAAAAAGTGTACTGGCTTATGTTATTTGAACAAGGACCTTTCTGATCTCTCAAAAAATTTCACCTGTTCTGTAATTCTGAATGAATGGGTTTGTTTGTAATAGATCATAGAATCACAGAATCATAGAATCACTAAGGTTGGAAAAGGCCCACAGGATCATCCAGTCCAACCATGATGAGCCCTCTCTTCACATAACATTAGGCACTGAAACTTCATCAGTGAAATCCACAATCTATAAGCTTGAGTCTTATTTTCACACCAGGCTCTGGGTACGGAAGTCACAAATGAACATGAAATATATGGATATCCAAAACAAATGCAGTGGTTCAGAGGATGTTCACATCAGTTATCATTCTGAGGAAGAACTACACTTATCCAGCAGGAAATTCTTTTACTAAATTTGACAAAACTTCAGAGTTCGAAACAGTTTTCTTGTGTGCATTATTCATGCCTTGGTATTAGCATGATCTAACATGCATTTCTATCGTAAGCAATTTGGTCTTCATTGTCCTTCTGGTATAGATGTTTTCAGGCTGTGCCTACCAGATTACTCACCTCAGGATGTCTAGGTCAAGTGCTGAATTAGAAACAGCCTAAAATACAAGTGAGAAACACTCAAAATCTGCTGAACCACTTTAGAAAGCAGAATTTGGACATGTGCAATAGGCATCAAATTAAATTTCCTAGTAAAAATGTAGAACTGAAGTCTGAGTCATTGGAACAAGTATGTATGCGTACAGTATAGATTATTTTTATGGTCAATGAAGTAAATTCTTCTATGCCACATTAGGTCTCATCCTAATGTTAATGCCTGAAACAGTAGAAGTGAACTGTACTTTATGTATTCTAGGTCACTAATAAAGAAGTTTGAATGACTTCTAAATGCTGACACTGTACATCCAAATTCTGTAAGATGGAACCTGTTGTCCTTATCGATCTGTTCAGGCTGTATTAACCCTTTGCGAGACTGATCAATTACCTGATCAGGGCCAAGAACTGCATAAGACACCAATATGATGTGCAGAAAAATGGCGTTTAATCACATGTGGCATTCGTTTATATACTTTTTGCTCTACTTCGTCTACACCCCTAAAGATGTATTGTCCAATTACTGAGCTCGGGGGGGCACTATCCCATGACATCCCGTATCCTCGCTGTCGCCTAATACAACAGGAACCCTTATGGACACTGCAGATAATAAGGGATGTAGAACGTGAATCCTGCATGTACTCCTGGACACTTGTTCTTAGGTTAAATCATTGTTCTTTAAGACCTCTCATTTGGATTTAGGCTTCTAACTTCTACTTAAAACACACTATAGGTACTGAAATTTTCTTTTTTATAGCTTATTCTTAATGACTTCTGGGGAATTGCTCAGGATTAAACATATACTATACAATGGAGACATGAGACACTTTGCAAGAATGTGATTTTTTTGAAGAACCCCCATACCTTGATTTATGATTCACTTTCCTCATTAGACTGAGAGGATTTAAGTGGTAAAATGCCCTTTAGAGTTCCAGAAATAAATGCTACCTATATTTCTAAATCTCTGTCTGCTTCAGGCACCTTGGTTCTTAAGATACCAGGTTTCTGTGAGTTGTTGCTTTAATCTGTCTTGTGAACTTGTGCCTTTTTCCTGTCTTGTATTTAACAATCCCATAAAGTAACCTAAGACCATAGATCTCCATTATTTTTATTATTTTGTTCACAGTCAATTATATTGATAGCAAAGAAATAATAAGCAAAAGTGGTAACATACTGTAAGGAAGCACTTCACCATCGTCACGTAGTTATCTAGATCTAGATTATCTAGATCAATCTATGCCTGTGACACCAGGGGCAGTAGGCCCGTGGGCCCTCCGGCCCCCAAAAATGGGAAGGCAAAAGGGAAAGGGGTAGGGAGATGGGAGCTGGGCTCAAGGAAGAAAAACAGAACAGCGGCAACGATCTAAGGAGGAAAACTTATTTTACTAAGTATGATATCGGAATGCAAGATAACACAGTATAATACAATCTAATTGAAATTGAGACTAATAAATCAAATAAAATAGGAGAGAGAGAGAGAGTTTTCCAAAACCGAGCAAACCTGAAAGCGGCTTGGAAGCGCACTCACACGCTCTGCCAGGCAGTGAGAGCGAGCCAAAGGGAAGGGGCCAGATCCCATGACTTGACGTCATGACGTGACGTCATGACTTATCTTCCTCTCTGGTCATAAGGTGCTCTGGGATATGCAGTTCTTATTCTCTTTTGAGAACTGGGTATCTGGAGTATTAACTCTTTAATTACCCGTGCTTTGCATGATGTTATGATGTGGAATACTGATAGCAAAAATTGCAAAACCATGACAATCGTAATGCTTGCAGCTTTCTTATGTGATAACTAACACATTTCACATTGCCTTAGAGAGTCATTTGAAATAATTCCAGATGTACACCGGAAGCTACTTGCTGCTTACTGATCTACCGGAGCTATTTACTCTTTGCACTAGTTTCTTCCATACTGCAGGCTCTCCAGTTGCATAATACAGTCACAGCATAAATGACTGGTTGCAATGTCTCATTTATGAATACAAGATCAGCGGGATGTAGAAAAGACTGCCTGAAGAATGCAAACAGATCATACAGGTTTCATAATGTAATAATGTAAGCATCGTGTAATAGCTTTTCCTGGATCAATCTAGCCTGATATTGTGGTTCATATGTAGTAAAATGGGGTCAGATCAGAATTCACTGTGAAGGAAAAGACAGCAAGAAGTTCATGTTTGCAGTTCTTCAGTAATAGGAGCATTCTGTTCATGATCATTTCCCAAAGCAAGTTGCTGATTTTGTTATGGACATTATCTATATTAGCATCAGTCCAGCTAGAATATCACTGTATTAGAAGGTAATACTTCTGCAAGTAAACAGTGCTCTAAATGTAAGGGATGAAATAACAGATAGCTGCAAGCACCAGCATAAAACATGCATGTCAGTATGACAGACAGTCCTGCTGCTGTATCTGCTGCATGACTTTTGTCATTTCTTTTTTTTTTTTTTTTTTTTTTTTTTTTTTGCAGTCAGTTGGATTTTAAAAAAGCTTTACTGAAGGAGAGTAAAGACAAACACAGTTTTGTGCAACTAGCTCCTCCCCTGCAGCAGAAGGGAGTATCAAGATAAGCACAGAGGTATCTCTCTTAGAAAGATGTGGAGCTGTTGGAACAGGTCCAGAGGGGGACCATAAAGATGATCAGAGGGCTGGAACGCCTCTCCAATGAAAACAAGCTGAGAAAGCTGGGCTTGTTTAGCTTTCTGCTATTAAACTGCCCTATGCTTTGTATAGATATCTTTTCTTTTCTTTTTTTCTGGCAAATAAGTTCCAAATAAAGGAATAGAGATTTTATGCCTGAAGTCCATAACATCTATTTCCATACATTTTATTAAAACTTGAATCATGCCCGAAGGAAAAATAAACTAAGAAACAATATCAGTAATCATTGCATTTATTTGTTGAAATTCACCCTGTTTTTTATGGAAAATAAGGATTTGCTAGAAGAAATGCATTTTGATCTTTATTCAGGAAATATATAATTTTCATATGACATCCAATTAATCCTTACTAAGATCAGTCGCTAAATATCGGCTGGCTGTAGGCAATGACCTAGAGCTTGCCATTATATGAATAATAGGGGCTAAACAAAGAACACAGGCATTAATTTCTGAAGTGGAAGAAAAGAGCAAATTACACTTTAAGTCCTCTGTACTTTGAATAGCTTTGTCTGAAGAATTTTCAAGCTTAGGATGAAAAGGAAATTCATTCACTTATCTACTTCTTTCTACTTTTCTGCATGGTAGCAGTCAGATCTACTGAGACTGGTTAAAGTTAGCAAATGAAAAATATATTTGACAAAGAATAATTCTCTGTGCTATGTAAAAACCTATGAATAATTATGTTGTCTGAAAAAATTCAGGTGTAATTACTTAGTTTACCTATACCCAGTATTACAATAGTCAAATTAATATTTGGGATTATTAAATGCAGTTATGCACTGTGTAGTAAAATAGATCTATTTTATTATCCAGGCTGCACTGAGTAAGATTTAAAGAAGATGGAGACACTGATCTGAAAGTTGAATTTGGTAGTATGTTATTTATTATAAAAATGAACAAACAAACAATAAAAAAAGCAACAAACAGGAATAGGATTTCCACACATAGGTAAGCCTTGAATGAGAAAATCTGTCAAAATGTATCAGATTAATATAAATGAGTGGATCTATATTTTTGAGAGAACTGTAGAGAAGACTCACTGCATCAAATGGCATATGGCTGTACCAAGGAATGCATGTGTTTTTGTGAGACATGGAACCAGAGGGCATGTTATTATTAACCAACTGTAATGATGAATGCACAGACTTGAGTGAAAGACTATAGCCTTAATGTAAATGTTTGCTCTCCTCTCTCGAAGGAAGCATGTATTTCAGCACAGGAAATGGGAGAAATGTGAAGGTGATGCTGAGCTGCTGTGAAACATCCGTGTAAATGAGAATTCAGTGCTGAAGTACAAGGAGGTAGCCAAGAGGTCAGAGTAGAAATGAGAGAGAAAAGGCCATTAGCATCTGCAGGTCCAGCCTGTCCTGGCTGCTTCTCTCTGTCACTCAGCATAGAGTGGTGAAGGGGGGAACTCAGTAACAGATTTGTAGGCAGAAAAAGTGAAGAAAGGAGAAGGGTGGCTGCAGGCATCTTCACCACTGATGAGATTCTCTTCACTGTCAGAAGCATGTCAGGCATGGCAGTGCTACTCCAGGTAGTAGCCACTCCTCAGAGATCCAAAGAGCTGTCCCAAGAAAGAAGCTGGTGAGAAAGATACAAAGGAAGCAGAGCTGGCTTAAGGTGTACTTACAGTAGATACTTGCCTGTATCTTGAAGCTCATAACAAGATCAGTGTTTAGAAATCTTATAAAAATTGAGTTACACACATGTCCTTTAGGATTAAGAAAGCTCTCTGAAATTACCACTGAAAGGTAACTGGGGAACTGCTCTGAGTGTGCATCTCAAGCCAGGCTAGTAGAAATAGCTCAGAGCTGTCAAAGGTGTCTCTTTGGTGTCTTATTCAGGAAATTAAATGGTTAGGTCACAGGTGCAACCCAACAAAAAGCATTCAGTGCTATACAGGAGCTGAAAATAAGAGGAATGAAATAAAACAAATGGAATTTGTTAACAAAACAAATACAGTGGAGGCTACTGTGTTGGTAAGTCTATTCATGCTATATCTAATTAGAGTCCCTGAGTATAATTTTAATTTGTTTGTAATAAACTGCAGACTGTCCACATGAGGCTGTAAGATTTGAGGGCATGAAGGCACAAACTCAGTGGGGATGCTGCCCAGCAACTAGTAATAAGGCAAATGACATCCCTGTGTACACGCACCCACATGCTGCTCTAAGCCAGTTCTTCCAGGAATCCAATAGATCCTCACCACTTTAACAGATCAGCGATAAGCCTGTGTGACAGCATGGGTAGACCTTAACAAAATGCACTACTTAAGCTTCTAGGAGAGGCAGATTTCTGTCACTTGTATTTTGTGATTTTCCTTCAATGAAACACTAAATATAATAAACATCTTTAAAAACCTACTGAAGCAAGGAAATCCACAGTAAAAGACTCTTTCAAAATCTAAGCATGCTATGGGGCACAAGAGGTGTTCTCTATGAAGTGTTTCTTTATAAATTAATTCCTAGCAGCCAAAAACATTGGATTCTGAGATGACAAAAAATAATATGATGTAGCCCATAAAACTCAAGGTTGTTATTTATTGAAGACTACAAAATAATACACCAAGGAATGAATTTTCACTGCAGTAATGGGAGCTGTATAGCTAAATTCCCATAAGAACTGCTGTGAAAATATGAATATGAGAACACAAAAAGCAAGGAATTAACCACTTTTGTAATAAATTTTAACTAATTTAACTGCAATTCCATTTAAATTCTAGTATCACTGTACTGGAATCAGAACTTGTTTTCATTGATAAGTAGGCACCTGCTAAAAGACAAATTGCTGGCATTTAATATTCTAAATGTCTCTGTGTACTTTATGAAACACTGATCATGAAGCTATCTGAGTATCTGGAGTTAACGATAAATAAACAACATCAGGCAATTGCTGTGCTTGTGGCCTTGCTTAATTAAGATGGATTTACAAAGTTTAGCCATCACAGTGATATCAGAATATCATTAAAAGTAATAACAATCCTGCTTAAATTCTGTAACACGTTAAAGTAGCTACAGGAAGACCATTCACTTCAATGTGACAAGACCGTTTTTCTGTGATTTCATCATTTTTCATTTGTGCTATGAATCATAATTTCATTTTGACTGCTCTGACTAATATTTTACTATTCCACATATTTTAATTAACAGTAGATATATCCACATGCATATAATCTCTTGTAATCTAATGATTCAATATTTTTAACAAGAAAGATGTATTGAAATTCTGGCCTTTCTAAAAATATATATTCCCTGGAACTGTACCTCAGAAAATGCTGACATTTGAATATTTCACTTTAATTGGAATAAGAATAGGTTACAAAATGTTAGAATTTCCAACAGAATTGGAATTCTGTTTTTGACCTCTCTTAATATACCTAATAAAAAAAAAATCAAAACCAGCTTCTAACTGTTCAGTAGCTAATACTCTGTAAATTTCTAATTCATTTGCTGAGCTGCACTGTTCTATTGTTATCTTCTGATCATTCTACTGTACTATTTCAAACCTTTTCTTTATCTTTGTGTTGTATTCTAATGGAAAGTTTACAGGAATATATATATATATGTATATATATATATTTACACATAACCTTCCATGCTGAAGTTTTCCTTAGTAAGCACTGATTTCCTGGTGGCAACTGATGATTGGTTTAACTTTACAAGAAAATGTGTGTGGAGAATGCAATGGCTGTTGAAGGAGAATATTAAATGTAAAAACAAATCTACAATATATTTTCCTGTGATCTCATATACAAGGGAAAAATTAAAAAAATTATGAAAAATAAGCCACTCGAAAAGAGTTGAGAAATTAGGAGTAGATGTTACTCTGCCATCCTGACTTTCACTAGCTGACACTTTGATGTGACAGCTGTATAGTGTTAATGCATTTCTAAGACATGGAATATATGTGCAGAGGATTCAACATGTACAGGAATCTCTGTTTTCAGTAGGGCGTTTACCTCTCATCCTAATGCAGACCTGATGAAAATCTTCAGTGACTGAGAAGATTCTATCCTAATGCTGCAAACCTGGAGTTAATAGGAACTGAAAAGAGCAAGAGCAGAAATTTAAAAAGAGGTCACAAGAGAAAAGACCTTTACACACAGTAAAATTAAGATCTCTATTACAAAAAATAACATATTTCTGTATGCAGAGCACTTCTCTTTGATACTATCTTGATGAAATCTGAATGGCTAGATACTTGCAGACATGTTAGTCTTCGATCTCTGCTTAATTTGACCTACTTCTGTGAAATATGTATTTTGGAATCTCATTGAATATTTGAAGAAAATGCTTACTGTCAATAGTCGATCCCATTCACACATTCAGCATCATTCCTTTTTTTTTTTTTTTTTTCCAAAACAAAATACTAAATTAATTTCAAGCGGATTTAAAATAAATATCACTGAGAAAATGTCCCAGGTTATTAACAAATGGAGTCACATGTTGTTGGCTATGATTATATGTGACTGTAAAAAAAATCCTACTGATAATTGGCAAGACACACTGTGGTGCCCTTGGTCATATATTTTACATTGGGTGGTTGATAGTACTAACCAGTAACTTTCAATATCTGGCACAATAGTTGATGAGCTTATAATTATTATAGCCATAGAAATAATAAATTTAGATACCTGCTGAAATTAGTTACTAGAAAGAGAAGTGATGACTGTCTATCAGATACCAGAATTTGTTGTTAAATCTCAGAAAATTTTCTCTATGTAACTGAAGCTTAGGAACAAAAATATGTGACCATGAGGAAGAATTCAAAATTCTTGACAGCAACTAGTCACAGGTAAATGGTGGTGCACAGAAGCAAGATATGCAAACACCAGTAGTCAAAACTGGGAACTACATTAGCTACAAATGAAGCAGATAAGAATGATGTATGAGCCTTACTTTGAACTACTGGGGAAAAAAAAAATAAATCACTTTGATCAGAATTCTTTGGCCTTAGCTATTTTTTTGGACCTCTTTTGCTGAGCTAATTTCTGATTATTAAGTGGCCTGGGCTAGGCTCAGGGCAGAGCACAGTAGTAAGCCACCTTACATCTGAAGACTGCGGAAATTTTTACTCTCAGTAATATGTTGATTGAAAGAAACATGACAGCGTAACATTTGAAGTATTGTGCAGTTTATCACACTCACAAAATGTATGGAGAAAGCAAGATTTACTTATCTTAATGTAAATAGAGCATGAAGCTTTGTATCCTTCTTCCACAGAAGCACTTAGATGTGTTTCTATTGTTTTGTATTGTACTGAAATTTCCCCTCCCACCTTTTCTCGTATATTTAGCATGTTGTAACTTTTTNTTTTTTTTTTTTTTTTTTTTTTTTTGGCACATCTTATTGTTTGGGCTATATACTCCACACATTCTGACACAGAAATCTCAACACAGTAGACCATCTCCTTGTTGCATACTGAATGCTTGTCTCTGAAAGAGACTTTCCCTGTTTGAGTCCAGAGGTTCAGCCAGAATCTATCGGAATATCAACTGCTCACTGCCTTCTGGTATCTGATTGTTAAATTAAACAGGAAATTTATAAACATAGTAGCTAGATTCTAGTGAGCCAGTTTTGAAATGGCCTGCCTCTCCGATTCTGCTCCCATTCTCCTTTGGTGGTAACACTGTCTCATAAATGTATACCTTTGCTCTCATCTGAAGTAACCGATTTCCAAATCCTGATGTGTCTGCCTCAAAACATCGTGTTGTACTTGTCCTTCAGGGTGTATATAATTTTTATCTGTTGCTATTTCTTTATGCCAGTCTGACTGGGAGTCAATTTAAACAGTTTATTCAAGCCTGTAGGTAATTGTGCTTAGATATTTTTTTCATATCTGTTTCCTTCATTCTCATTTCAGCCAGTACAACCAGCCTTAACATGCTCTTCATGCACATATAAATAAAGATTTCTTTCTTGTTTCTGTATTGTTTTTGAAACTCTTTCTTCATTCTTCTTCTGGTGTGGTAGACCACAATCTCCCATGCTATGAAATTTTTATTGGTAATGAACTCTTAGCTGGGTAGCTACAGGCATAATTACAGAATCTGACATTTTCTATATAAATGTATAAAAAACCGGGCAATGTCATAAAGAACTTCATCATGGTTGCCATGGTGATGCTTTAAATGTTAGAGGATGCCACAATTAATTTTGTCTGCAAACACTGACTTGTATCTTTCTGTTCCCATGTCATGAAAGTGTTAATATATAAATATATTTCCTCTAAAAAATAGGACTCCTGCTTCATTCAGGGTACAGGATGAGCAATACAACTAAAAAAACAAGTACCCACCACCTTACTTTCTCCTGCTTATACTTACATATTTGGAGGACAGAACTATTAATTTTCTCTTGAGTTATTCATGATATCTGTCTCTACAGTGTTCCTAAGTGTTTCAAAAATGATAACTGAGTAACTATCAGCTCTCAGTTTTCCACAGATGGATTATGTAGACTGCAGATTAAGCATCACATGGATGTGGAAATATATAAGCACTAGCGTGGGTCCAGGCAGGCTCTAGAGCTGGAAGAGAACCCTGCAGCCAGAACTGATTTCATGGCAAAATCAGGCTCAGCAACACAGTTGCTCTTGCAGAGAGTGAAACACATGGAAACCAGCCTCACATTATGTGGGCTAGTGATGCAAGACATTGGTGCAAATATCTCTGCACTGTCTCCTTGGAAGTGGAAGCACTGATGGATGTGATGGAGAAGTGGCTGTTCTGTCTGCTCAGAGTCCTGCAAGGCTAATTGTCTTTACTGTCAACACCAGCCCTGGCAGAGCTGGTCTGTGAGGTGTCACTATGCTGCGTAGTTTATCTAGTGGCTGAACTATCACAGTGGTTTGCTTCCTTCCCTGATGCAGCTAGTTGATCCCAGCCCTCTGACTCCCAGCTGCTTGTGAAGCTGTGCTGTAAGCACGCTGGTGGAAAGCAGCAGGCTAAGGAACAAACAGATAAACTGAATTACCGCCAAAAAGATATTATTATTTTTCAGTGCTGATGATTTCATATGTCTGGCTCACAGCATGAATCCACACACACAGCTGAATCAGCTTAACAGAGTGGGTAGTAAAATGTCTTATGGGGGAGGCTTCAAACAGTCAGAGTGAGGGAAGGTTAGGGACCTCAATTAACCAGCTTTTTTATTACATAGGGGACATTATCAGGCTCTTCCCTAAGCAAGACATCCCAGGTAGGACCTGACTCCTCAGAGCTCTTCACACAAATCAAGGTTGCCTTTGACTTTGTCAGAGTTGTGAGAGCTGAGCACTTTGTATCTGATTTTTCAAGTCAAACCTCTGGTAAAGAGGACTGGATAATTACTACATGCCTATTAAATTTTTAACAAGAATTGCTCAGCTGCCCTAATTGTGAACACATCCTTCTTATCACTACAGGCCCCTGCCTTGCTAGCTGCAAAGTTATCATTTTGTGATAAACAGGAAAGGATCCTACAAATAAATGTTTATCTCCCTGTTTATCTCTGATTTCTTTTATTTTTTCTATTGTTTTTGGAAAACAAGATGTGCAAGTAAAGTAAAACCATAGCATTTAAATATCTTCATGTTTGAATATTTCCCCTTGTATTCTTAACGTTATTTCAGAATCTCTCTCTTTTCTGGAAAAAAAAAAAAAAAAGAAGACAACTGAAAAAAATCCCTTCAATAGCGATTTTGCTCCAAGTCCATTTCTTTCTAAAATGACGGATTATGTGCAGAAAAATAATTTTTTTTCCCTCTGATCCATTTACTAATTATCACTATTTTGGGATTCCTTTACTCTTTGCTGAAGTTCAGAAATTTGGCATTATCATGTTATACACACGCTGCAGTGGTGACAGAGTTTGATTCTACCTCCTAAAGAGTTAGTTCAGGGGGAAAAAATCCATCAATGCCTGTTGATATAAACACACACAGAAACAAAGACACAAAATTGAAGTCAGGAAGTCCCTAAGCTTTAAATTGCTGGAAATGAGGACAGTGCATTAGGACTGTCATTTGTTTGTGCTGTTTTTATGCTTATTTTGTAAAAGCAGACTCTATTTGTCTACTATTAAAAAACTCTTCTGAATAGATATTTTGTCTGGCCCAGCAAGAATGTTTTGTTATTTTGGTAAGTATGTTATATTGCTGCATAGTATAATCTTCCTTTGTAAAGCACTGGGGTACAAACAGAATTATTTCACTCTTAAAAGATTTACAGTGGAGTCTGATTCCATAAAAGTGTTTGCTTCGTTAAAGCATTAGTTTGTTTTCCTTTTTACCTTATGTTAATACAATTAACTCATGTACAACAATAATAATAGCATCATTGGATAAAGTTATACAGCAGTACAATTGAATAAATTCTCAGTACCTCCTATATTATGGTTTATTCTATATTATCTTTTAGCTGATGTGAAGCTCAGAGCATATGATTAATGGAAATAAAGCAAAAAACAGGAATACAAACTGGAATTCATTGTTTCACACAGTGAAGGATTTTGACATCCTCTGGGGACAGAAATGCATTATAAAATATACATTACAAAATATACATTATAAAATATACATCTACAATACAATATAGACTGCATGTTTTTAACAAGTAATTCTGTACCTGGTGCTTCATTAGCACTGTAGCTAAGGTAACTGAATGGATCATAAAAAATTACTGTATACAACATGAGAAACTGACGGATGTCACGTTAACACAGTGAAAAATTGACAAAAGATAGAGGTGGTGCCATGAGGCTGCCTATGTTCATGCGGGCTTAGCAGGGAGTTATGGGAGAGATAGACAAACTTCACAGATAACTGGAGGACTACTGCTTATCTTCTGGTGACTGAAATCCTCAAAGTCCAGCAATGCCTAATGAGATGGCATCAGTCATGCTATGTAAGGCAGAGATTTTCTAGGTAACAGTCACACTGAAATTGGTAGCAATGGGGATAAAGTAGTTATCAGTGTGCTGTTTCTTTGGGATTGGAGGTAGAAAAACAGAACTACGAGACTGGTAAAAAAAAAAGGGTCAAAAAAAAACCAGGAAAAAAGATATTAAGGTTTGAGAATCACACAGTTGGTGTTGTGTGAGGGTATGTACTGGGCAGCCCTCCACTTGACCACTGCAGCCTACACCAGAAAACCAATCAAACTGTTGTTATGGCCACACAGTAAGCATCAAAACTGTTTCTGCAGTTGGGAGGATGGTCAGGGTGTTCCTGGCTTGCAGGAGAAAACTTGGACTTCATGAATCACCCACTCAAATATCAATGATTTTTCTAGTCCTGGCAGCATCGCTGTCTTCCCATTAGCAACCTGACTGAAGTACTTGCTAAAGCACAAAGGAAAGACAACTTTGGGACTGGTGGGAAGCAGAAAGTGGAAGCACCAGTAGTTCTACTTCTACTTGTTTAATAAATGATCTTGCTAAATTGCCTTTTTATTTACCTCTTGCTTAATGATCCCGTCAGCTCATTTTTCTCTCATTACTCTCTGCAGAATTTCATTACAATAAATGTGGGTTTTTTTCTGAGATCTAAGTTATAAACCTTGTGATTTTCTAAAGTTCGTATGTCATAGGTTGAAGTCAGATAAAGTTGTATGATTATATGCCTACAATTTTTATATGCATTGATCCTTGGTACACAAAGAAAACACAGGTGAGCATTGACTACAGTGGCTTTCAAACGGTTCTCAAAATGGGATATTCTACTAACATATACTTATCTATAATCACCCAAGAAAGTACAGATTTGCCTATATACTCTAGGGTTTATTACCTTAGAATAATACAGAATCAAATCCTTTCTCTAATTTCAAAATAAGAAATAAGAAAGTACCTCTATTTTTCCATCTTTGGACTATGTTTTTGATTCATCATTCTCATAACAAAATCACTTTCTCAATCTTCAGGTGCTACATGGCCATTGCCAATTACAAGATTACTAATATATAGTCATATATGATCATATCCCTAGTAGATATTTGCTACTTTATGTCAATTAGCAAATAAAGATTAAAGATATTTACATAGGTAAGTAGAGTAGGCTCGTAGCCCTGTGCTACTGAATTGAGAAACAGTCAGATTCTAAAAAGCATCAGTACACATGAATGCCTTTTTCCACAGGCAGTTGGCTTATCTTCTCTGTTTCAATTGAAAAGGCTCAGAGAAAGTTTGTTGTGTATGCAAATTGCAGTGGTAGTGACAGAGTATTGGTGATATTTTATGCTGAGCACTGCAGTGATTTTTCCACTGACCAGCTGCAAGGCAATTTTTCTCTGGGCACTATAGACTGCCTGAGAAGCACAGCTGATAGCCTTTGCAGTTCCAGCTGGGGTCTGTTCTGACACTGCCTTCCCTGTCACACTTAAAAGTCTTTACACAGCATAACTGTGACCTAAAATTTTCTTATTGTCATTCAGTACCTTTTCTTAATGTTCTGTTTTCCCTCTCTCTGCCTTCTCTCTTTATCACGGGAATTCTTTACATCCTTTCTGGAGAAGTTGCTTTTTTTTGTGCCAACAGAGCAAACAGACTTGGCAGGTATTTTGGCAATAACTGATCATATCCAAACAGTAATTGAATTTTGTTTGCTGTTGACACGGAAGAAGCCAACATCATGCTGTCTCTTTGTGACAATAAGTACCAAATTATATTACTCATTTAGTTGCTCATTCTCTGATCCATTTTTCTGTGTGTGAAATTTCACAAGCTACGTGAATGGGAAGGGGAGAGAGAGGGAAAAGCTGAGGAGCTGCTTTGGCTCTGACCGTACCAAGTTGTTAGGTGCAGTCATCTTAACGAGTGAAGCTGTGGCCCTTTTTCATTTCTTCTCACAAGAATACCAACTGTGCTTTGTTTTACACCAAGTTTTTTTTCACTCAGTTCACACTATCATCTTCAAAATTTTCAGTGCAATAATTTCAAAGTACTGTGTGGGGACCTATCAGCAATATTTATTTTTCAGTGGACTAGACACTGCTCTTTGGCTACTCTGTCAAACAACAGCTGCAGCTTAGGATCAGTTTTTCTTAATCGCAAATTGTACGATGTCACACAAGAGAAAAAAATTCTGTCTTTTGTAATGCTGTCATCAAAATTCGGGTTTTTATTTACTAACAACTCTTCTGGATGCAAGGATAAAGTAAGGAGCCTAGCATCTCCTTCTCAAAACATATGTAATGCCTGTTAGGTTTACTCTCTATTTTAATATATTAATAGATACTACCAAAGATACAATTTCCTTTACACGCCCCTTCTGGTAGAGGGAGGAGAGCAGACTGACGTCAGGATGCAAATACATAAATTCATGTATCTTAAAGTCCCCTTCTAAGTGAGCAGGTGTGAATGGATCCTACCCATGAGTGTGAAAGAGCCAGCTAAAGGGAGGAAAAGTACTCGATGAGGGAAAATGCATGAAAATGCACTGGAGTTTTATGGTTCTGTTGCACCTGCAAGAAACTGAAGAAGCCCACGAGCTTGCTGAGCATGTGTAAGGCCACCAGAACATGAGGGGCTGTGCAACCATATCTGAGGTGACAGTGATGGCTGTGGGCAGTCAGAGGCCACAGGACCACATGTGCCTCTGAGGAAGAAGACACCTGAACTCTCAACTCGTAGCCCTTGGCATGCCACTGCTGCTCTGCACAGATGAACTGGGAGGGATGTGTGTGAGAGCAGCAGAGGGAGTAAGCTAATGTATCCTGTGAAGAGTTACTGACTTTTAATAAGTAGTCTTAATAAAATCAGCTACCCTGTGCAAATACTTGAGTTGGCATTATAATTGACCTAATGTGAGTTATAGTTTAGCTGACTTCACTGAGACTGAAAGGAGGTAATTTAGGACAAGAATTGCTGGTAAATGTAAAATATACATTACAAGACATTTTCAATTTCTGCTATTGTAGAAGTTGCGGAAGAAATGTCATTTCAAAGCAGACATTTTGCATTTGGATCACATGAAGAGGCCATCCCATGTTTTTCTCTAACATATCTGTGCTTTGTAGGTTTTGAAATCTTTTGGCATTGCAACTGTCGATGATAAAACAGAAAGTACTGTTGCTAGTGAATAAAGCAGTGGATTTGTTTTCAAAAATACAATATGCCAAACCTATTTTTCTTTTAAAAGGAAATGACCTAGTTATGTCTGAACATGAAATCATGATTTCTGTATGATACCATAGGATTAAAGAGTTCTGCTTTTCTTATTATCTTCAGTATTCAGGATTCCTAAATACGAATGAGAATGAAGTTGAACTGTGAGGCCAACATGTTATCCCTGTCAGGATGAGGAAACATCAGAAAAACCTGAAAAAATACTGGTATGCTCGATTCCCTTTGGGCTACAGAAGTGGAAAATGCCTCAAACAGCCCTTTTTAGTTATTGCTTAGTTTTATAATGCAGTAAAAATAACAAAATTGTAGTGAATATTGCAGCATTTTTTTTAAATTATAAATTTAAGTAGATTTGACAAAACACTTCCAATGAATCAGTGACTCTTGTGACTGTAGAAATTTCTGAATGATCCATGAAGTTTCCCTTAAACATGTAAATCATTTTATTAATTTATTTCACTTTGCTTCTTTCTCTCATGAAACTTTCTTTTCACTTTTATATTAGACAAGCTGTATTTGATCCTGTTCTGGTGAGGGTCAGAACTACTTACCTTTTCCTTTGAAGGCTGTTTGCTCTGCAGTGTCTGGCAGCTCTGGAGAAGGAATATCCCAGAAGTCTCCTCAAAAGGAGTCATGCATGCCAGAAGTTGAGATTACTAATAGGGCACAAAATTAATAAATGGACTAAGCAACTGAAACTAGGTAGAAATGCAACACTGCAAATAGCTGTAGGTATAGGGTGCTTTTGCTGGAAGTGATGTTGGAAACTTAAGGGGAGAAATTAAAGGCTGTCTTTTTCTTCCTAGAATCAAGGTTAGATGCATACACGTATGTAGGTCTTATTCTCACATTGTCTGAGACATTACCTTCTTTGGTAGGTGTGTGCTCACTCTGTTTTCCTGAATTCTTTCTCTCTCCTCTAGCAGTTGCTACTGACCTGATCTCTTTGTCACCAGAAGTCTTCTCAGTTACTGTGTCCACAGTGCAGCTACTCAGTTCCTTGGTAATATTATGCCTACATTTCCTTCAGCCGGTTTCTGATATTGGACAAAATTAGCTCACTTGATCTTTATTTCTGACACTTTTCTGGCAAAATGAGGAAATAATGTGCATTACAAGAAATCTACATTTGTATGAATCCTTTGTTTTTTCTGGCTCAAAGCTTGCTTCCTGAGGTATTTCTTGTGATAAGACTCTAGGAGATGAGAGGTGGGTGTTGCTGTATGGCAATCAACATCACTCGCTGGACAATTTTACATTTGAAAGTATTTCTTTGGAGCTTTTTGCCTTTGGAAGGGAGTGCTCAGGACTGTTTGCTGGACGGTTTACTGGAGAAAGATCTGTCCTGTGACCAAATAAGTCCTGTCTGCTATGGGAGATTGTGGGGTGATACCATTGTATCCTGTGAAGACAAGATACAAGTTGGTGCCTCTATACTCCCTCTTATCTGCTGGCAAGGCCTGGAAGATGGGAACAAAAGGAATTCCTGCTGAGATCCAAAAGCCAGAAGCTGTCACTCCAAAAGGAGCTGACTCAACCACTGTGGACTTATAAATACTGCCATTGGAAATCATCACAGTAGTCACCATTTGCAATCATCACCATGGTTGCCTTGGTCACCATCGTCATCAACGGAACAAAGCCCAACAACCCACCACTACTGAAGACTGAACTACGAACCACACTGGACCCATGGTGGTGACTATCTCCCTCTTGCTTCCTATAAAAACTCCTTGCTTCTAATTCCTATCTTTCCTATTGCCCTTCTTCCCTTCCCCATCACCCTAATTCATAATATTGTCTGTCCTCCCCTTCCCAATCTCCCTGATTAAGATTTGTAATAAACTGATTGGACCAACATTTGAACCGCTGTTTCTTAATCTCGCCATCGGGTATACATATATCAAAAAGAATCTCTTCTCCCTCCTATAAATTGGAGCGGGACAAGATTTTTCTGCCTTTGGAAAAAAAGTCTGTTTGTCAATAACTCAAGAGAGATTGGCTATGCTTTGACCTTGGGTAAATTGCTCAGTCTCTCTGACTCCTATGTGTGCTTCAGAGAAGGTAGAGCATTAGACAGCTTATAAAATGTTATAGCAACCCTTTAAAGTGTGACTGTGCTTGGGCTTAACAAATACAAATATTTTGCATCATTTAATGTAAATATTTTGTGAATTTAACCATGTCCAGGAAAATGATAAGCTGTAAAATGGCTAATACTTATTTTTAGCCAATGACTATAACATTGTATTCAAGGCAATGCACTTCCGTTAGATAAGTAATGCATTACTAATTATTGAGTTGCTCTTCTGCTGAGCATGTCTGAAAAAACATCCTAGATACATACAAAGGATGTTCTGTCTGATTTTAGGATGATTATCTATCTAAATACCTTTGAGTAGCTGGGCTTGAATGCTTTTTCAGATTGAACTCACTAAAATCAATTAATTTTCAGAGATAACAGTTTGCAATACTTAATAAGCCAACACACAGTTGAGTAAGATTTAGAACTGAATTTTCCGAGTCCTTGTTCTAAACATCAGAGCTCTCCTAAGCCTTTTGTAACCGAGACATTCAGTCCAGCTTTTGCAGATCTAATCTGCATTTCACCTGCTCCTCTATCATGAAATAGCTTTCTGGGATATCTCAGGAAGATTAGCAGGTGGCTGCTCAAGCAGAATCAGTGGAGTCACTGAGACAATCTGAAGTTGACCTGCCTGGCAGAACAAATATAGCAGTTGGATGGTGACTCCTGCAAACACACTGTGCATAAATCATGGCTCAGCCACACTAATGCAGTTTACCTCCGCTTGTTCAAGTGACCCCTGGGAACAGGAGGCTCACACCAACTGTGGTTGACAGCTCAACAACTATGAGCAGCAAATCAACTTTTCCATGGTCTCAGGGATCTGAGTGACACCTTCCTTCTGAGTAACTGCTGATTGCTTTCTGAATTGTTAATATATTATCTAACTCCTAATTGATACTGGAAGTAGCGTCATGATCCCAGGCACTGGGTGCTTGTGGGGGACTTCAATTATCCAGATATTTGCTGGACAAGCAACATGGCCAGGCATGCGTGGTCCAGACGGTTCCTGCAATGCGTTGAAGACAACTTTCTGATGCACATGGTGGAGGAACCGACGAGGGGAGGGGTGTTACTGGACCTTACTCTCACTAATAAGGAAGGGCTTGTTAAGGAAGTAAAGGTTGGGGGCAGCTTGCGTTGTAGTGACCATGAGATGGTGGAGTTCAAGATCTTGAGTGGAAGAAGCAAAGCAAAAAGTAGGATTGCTACCATGGACTTTAGGAGAGCCAACTTTGATCTCTTCTGGGACCTACTTGGAACTATCCCGTGGGCTAGGGTGTTAGAAGGTAAGGGGGCCTGTGAGAGCTGGTCAGCATTTAAACAGCTCCTCTTCCAAGCTCGGGATCAGTGCATCCCTGTGAGCAAGAAATCGGGAAAGGGGGCAGGAGACCTGTGTGGATGAGCAAGGAGCTCATGTGCAAACTCAAAGGGAAGAAGGAAGTCCATGAAATGTGGAAAAAGGGTCTGATCATTTGGGAAGAATATAGAAATGTTGTCAGGGCCTGCAGGGATGCGACGAGGAAGGCTAAAGCCCGCCTGGAACTGAACCTGGCAAAGGAGATAAAGGATAACAAAAAAGGCTTTTTTAAGTATGTTAACAGTAAAAGGAAGACTAGGGAGAATGTGGGTCCCTTGCTAACTGAGGGGGGTAATGGGGGATGCTGAGAAGGCGGAGATACTGAACACCTTCTTTGCTTCTGTCTTCAGTGAAAAAGCTCTCCCTCGGGAATCCCAGACCCTGGAGGTTTCTGAGAGGGTCTGGGGAATGGAAGACTTCCCTTTAATCAGGGAAGAGGCGGTCCGTGAGCGCCTAGGCAACACCAGTGTTCATAAATCCATGGGACCCAATGGGGTGCATCCACGGGTGCTGAGGGAGCTGGCAGAGGTGATTGCTGAACTGCTCTCTATCATCTTTGAGAGGTCTTGGAGAATGGGGGAGGTGCCTGAAGACTGGAGGATAGCCAATGTCACTCCGGTCTTCAAAAAGGGCAAGAAAGAAGATCCAGGTAATTACAGGCCAGTTGCCTCACCTCTGTCCCTGGAAAGGTGATGGAACAGCTTGTGCTGGATGCCATCTCCAGACAATTGGAGGAAAAGGAGGTTATCAGGAGTAGCCAGCATGGGTTCGCCAAGGGGAGGTCATGCTTGACCAACCTGGTAGCCTTCTATGATGTTGTCACTGGCTGGGTGGATGGGGGGAGAGCAGTGGATGTAGTCTACCTTGATTTCAGCGAGGCGTTTGATACTGTCTCCCAGGACATCCTTATAACAAAGCTGAGGAAGTGTGGGATAGATGAGTGGACAGTGAGGTGGGTTGAGAACTGGCTGACTGGCAGAGCACAGCGGGTCGTCGTTGGCGGTGCAGAGTCTGGTTGGAGACCTGTAACTAGCGGTGTTCCTCAGGGGTCGGTGCTGGGTCCGGTCTTGTTCAACATCTTCATCAATGACCTTGATGAGGGGATAGTGGCCACCCTCAGCAAGTTTGCTGATGATACGAAGTTGGGAGGATTGGCTGACACGCCTGAAGGCTGTGCTGCCATTCAGCGAGACCTGGACAGGCTGGAGAGCTGGGCGGTAAGAAACCAGATGAGGTTTAACAAAAGCAAGTGTAGAGTCTTGCACCTAGGGAGGAATAATTGCATGCAGCGGTACAGGTTGGGGGATGACCTGCTGGAGAGGAGCTCTGCAGAGAGGGACCTGGGTGTCCTGGTGGACGACAGGTTGGCCATGAGCCAGCAGTGTGCCCTTGTGGCCAAAAAGGCCAATGGCATTCTGGGCTGCATTAAAAAGAGCGTGGCCAGCAGGTCGAGGGAGGTGATCCTCCCCCTCTACTCTGCCCTGGTAAGGCCTCATCTGGAGTACTGTGTCCAGTTCTGGGCTCCCCAGTACAAAAAAGACAGGGATCTCTTGGAAAGAGTCCAGCGGAGGGCCACAAAGATGGTGAAGGGCCTGGAGCATCTCCCCTATGAAGAAAGGCGAAGTGAACTGGGTCTGTTTAGCCTTGAGAAAAGAAGACTGAGAGGGGACCTGATCCAGGTCTATAAATATCTAAGGTGCGAGGGGCAAAGTGGCGAGGCCAGACTCTTTTCAGTGGTGTGTGGAGACAGGACGAGGGGAAACGGCCAGAAACTAGAGCACAGGAAGTTCTGCACCAATGTGTGCAAGAACTTCTTTACGGTGAGGGTGATGGAGCACTGGAACAGGCTGCCCAGGGAGGTTGTGGAGTCTCCTTCTCTGGAGATATTCAAGACCCGCCTGGACGCCCACCTGTACGACCTGGTGTAGGGAACCTGCTTTGGCAGGGGGGTTGGACTCAATGATCTCTGGAGGTCCCTTCCAACCCCTATTATTCTGTGATTCTGTGATTCTGTGATTAAGCTAGTCAGTTACAGCTGGGCACATGCAGTGAGGTCTTCTTCATCCAAGTGGGTTGGCTATAGGTATGGTCACGAGGATTCACTCAGAGCCTCTATGATGGCTGTAGTTCCTCAGACGAGAAAATAAAATGTGTAAGTGTATGCACTGACTTCCCTGAAAGCGATGCTTTTGCTATTCAGCATTGTCTGTTCACTACATTTACATAGGTTGAATGCTATGGAGTGATTGACATAACAAAGGATCAAGATCTAGGTTTCCTCTATGAATGTTTGAAATAACAAACCGATTTTGTAATAGAATCCTGAAAGATTTCCCATGAATATTTCACCCAATACAGTTTATTTATTCAAATGTTGAATAGAAAATGCATTGATAAACAAAGAATTTCTAACCTGCAGAACAAACGTCAATACTAGAATATTAATAGGAAGCATACTTGGAAAGGATGTGAAAGTACGTTAATTTTAAATATCAATTAATTTTCAGATAGAACATTTTTAAATACTTAACAAGTTCTGCTTCTGTCTTGTGATAGCCTGTATACTCCTTTGCCATGCAAATTGACATAATACAGTTGTCAATGTTCTAGCCCACTTCTGCGCTGGTTTCATGGCTAAATGGGTTGGAAGAAACCATGAACTCATGCCCCAGGAGAGGGAAAAGGAGGAAAAGATAAAAGGTGGGCCTAAAAACAGAACAGTGGCAACAAGCTGAGGGAAAAAACTAACGTACTTAATATGATAGCAGAATGCAAGATAACACAATATAATACAATATAATTGGAATTGAAGCTAATTTAAAAGAAAAAAAAAAATGAGAGAGTGTCCAAAACGGAAGGCCTTACTCTAATGCTGAAGGCAAGGCAGCTAGGGAGCACACACCACAGAGACAGGCAGTAAAAGAAGGGGCAAACTTGTGACTTGTGAGTAGTTTTACCTGTCCCTGTGAACAGAGAACTGAAACAGAACAGTGAAGTCTTTTGGGATTTGTAGTTCTTTGTCTCTTTTGAGAAAGGTATACCCGGAACTGTTGACAATCTACAGAACTAGAGCATTAACTCTTTAACTCCCAGTGCACTATATGATGTTATGATGTGGAATAATGATAGCAAAGATCATAAAACCATGACAATGGTATAACATTTATGTTTACAATAATTATCCTAACTTTAGTATATAATTTTTTTTTTACCCATTGTTTTTTACCTATTTTTTTTTACCTGTTGATTTCAAGTTGGTCGCTGGTTGTCGTTGGTTTCAATAGTAAAGTAATGAATATCAAGAAGTGCTAGGATGTCATGGGCTGCCTCTGTCAAATTCATTGGGATTTAGGCAATTCTGAATCTTCGTTAAACTCTCTAACAACACTAAAGGTAAAAACAATAAAAAGAGAATCCTACCAGATTTATATGAAAGAATCCTCCAAAATAAAACTTACACAACATTATAAATATTACTTTAACTAAATACATAGCTAGGTCTTCTAAATTCACGACATAAACATAATTATGGGAAGAATTTCTAGACGTTAGAATCTGTGGATGCAATTCTCTGCAAGGTCTATCTTCTAATAACCAATTGAAATGATTAGAAAGCTGCTGAAAGAGCTCCTGTAATTGTAGTATGAGGGTGGCTTCTATGAATGGATGGGAAATGAACTTTAAATATAGAGAGTTAATAATTACATCCATTCTGACTACTGTATGGCAAAAGAAGGTGATGACAGTGCCTTCTGATGGGGTACAAACACCATGGCACCATAGCAAGTAACAAAGGAGAAAAACTGGTTCATCCCTTCCAACAACCAATGACAACTCAAGAGGAGTACAATCTCCATCCAAAGAGATACTGATCTCTTGCTTGCTAACCCTTAAATGAGGGTGAGAACAGGTGCATTGCCTGCCCCTGAGCTCCCTGTCTTAGCCACACTTTCTCACCTGGTGCTCAACCACTGGTTCAAGCCATGACCTGGCAATTACACTACAGCTACCTGACAAGAAGAAGTACTGTGTACATTCTTGTTCATATGCTGACATACTTTTACAGAAGAGCAATTGTTAAATCAGTGGTTTGCTGATTTTTTTTCTCACTTCTTCTTCTTACACAAGAGAGGTGAATCGTGCTTATACTTTGACAGTGCTACATCATATAAGAAGGTTAATTTTCATTCTTGACAGTCTGATTTAACTTCAGTTTTGTTTGCCTATAACAAATGAAACAATAATAATATTCATTTCTTACACCCACCTGCACACAATGTATATTAATTGATTTACTTTTGTCAAGCATCATTTCAGTCTATTTTAATCAGGAACATAATTCATTACTGTAGAACAGTTTAGGATATTTTTTAATAGAACATTAACTTAGTGAGAAAATTATGGTTTCTCATACGTTTGTAAGAGATATAGGTTTAGAACAGAAATTATTCTCTTACAGTGGGAGAAAGTCTAATTGCTCATGTCATGTTGAACAATCCTTATTTCATAGTTTCTTGACAGGAAATCAGGATATTTATGGATAATGAGTATCTTTCAAAAGCATCAAAAGTAAAGATGAAACACCCATCATCAGTGGTTCTTGTAGCAGCCATTATCTTTGTCTTTGGTGAAAGAGGAATCACTGTTTGGTTTTTTCCTCTAAACCAGCTTCTATAGAAAAACAGCAATGGGAGAAAGGAGAAGGCAGCTGCACCGAAAAGAAAGGATCCATTCTCAGTTTCAATCCCCACAAAAATTTCAGGGATGTATTTAGTAATAATAGGGGTTGGAAGAGACCACTGTAGATCAACCATCCCAACTCCCTGCTAAAGCTGGTTCCCTTACAGTAAGTTACACAGGAAAGCATCCAGGCAGGTTTTGAAAATCTCCAGAGAAGGAGGTACCATATCCTCTCTGGGCAGCCTGTTTTGGTACTCTGCAGCTGCTGATTTCAACCCTTGGAGCTCTTCCAGTCAGTCTTTTCTCAATCCACCTCACTGTCCACTCATCTATCCCACACCTTCACTGAATCTATTAGACTTTTCCACTGATTTGAATGATTGCAAAAATGGGCCTCTAAATGTGCACAATTTATGCCTATTTAGGTGGCAGTTTCACATTATTAGAGCAGGGATCATTATAGGACCTAAGCTAGGCAGCACACAGTGTTCTTGAGTTTGGCATTAAATAACAGGATAGCCAACATTTAAATCCTAGTATGTCTCTTAGAGGCATTTACCCTTGATTCTTGTGGCATGATAAATATATGATAACTAATCCCTGCAGTGTAGGCACATTAAATGTAGGTAAAGGTAATATTAAAAACAAAATTATCAGCATAAAACAGAACAATAAGGATACAATGAGAAAAGTCTGAGAAATATCAACAAATGTTAATTATAAGCTGGACATGTCCCCACCTGGAGGTGAAAACCTGAAATATCTGTATTCAGAACAGCACAGAAACAAAAACATAGGGAAAAAAAACATCATTTCTCAATGCACAGAATGCTTCAGGAAGTTTATTTTGAAAAAGTTATCTGCATTTTTTTTCAAACATATTAATTATATACCATTATATTTAATAATTTATATAAATGATACAGAACAGTTCCACCTCACTGAGAGTAACCATCAATAAATGGAGAGGGTACATAATTTCTACAGAAGGAATCTTCCATTTGTACTCTTCCACTTTGTCATAATCACAAAACTCCATTGCTACTTTACTGGGAATCTGGATCTCAGATAAGCCTGATTATCACTTACAATGATTTCCCTTTACCTTGAAAGAGTGTACATTTACTATTAGATTTTCAGTGCAGAGCAAAAGAGTTCAAGTTTCCATAGGATTACATTCAAATGTTATCATTTGATTTATTGTATTTTCATCTGTCTTTGTTTCTGCATTAAGTCAGATCATGAAAGCTAGGGCTTTTTCTTTTCCTTTCTTAAAAAAAAAAAAAAAAAAATTTTAGCATGCCTTTGGCTATAATAACAAAGTGCTTGCTATAATAACAAAGTGCTTAATGTCCGTCAAATGTATGGACAACTATACACAGCCACCACTTTAAAAGACTCTCTCTTTAAAATATATCTCTTTTCAGTTGAGAAAAGTAACTGGAATGTTTGTTTTTTCTCAAAAATGCCATGAGGCCTACAATCTGCCAGAGATTTACAGGTTGTGGGCAGGGAAAATATGCTTCAGACGTGTCCTTTATTACTGATTATCTCTGCAAATGTGCTCATCTCACCTGATCTGGTGGCTAAGCAGTCTCCCACTACTGCTGATACATTTCTTCATAGCTGTGAGCATGGCAAGAGCTGCTGTTCAACATCATGGCCTTTTTGAGTCTCTGTGAGACAGCTTTACCTCTGGGCCACAGGAACACTAGACAAAGGGTTAGGACTCTCCTGGGTTGCTGAAACCAGTCTTCTAGTAACAGAAGAATTTTTATGATCTCAGTCATAAAACGCACCTTAAAATTCAGCAGGATTTTTTTTTGCTCCCACAGCTACTACTGTCAGATTTTTTCAGAAGACCTCTTTCTGCTGAAGTTTAGAACCTTTCTTTTAAATTGCATATGGTCACTTATTTCCCAGCTTCCCACATTATTGTTTAATTTGCATGGTGATTACACTGTAATCTTCATAGCATACTTTATATCTCTCTAAATGAAACAAACACTTTCTAGTCTTCTCTCAGATGCCTTTTTGATCCCTTGATCATCCTCAAGCTCTTTGTCTTTTCCAGTTCAGAATACCCTGTCTAGTTAGCAAGAATTTTACATAGATTTCTCTGAAGGCAATTGATGTTCCTTAGATGATGCACAGCAGAAGCTGTGAGATCACTGGACAGCTGTCAGAAATAAGTACTAAAAAGAAAACCAAACTCCCTCCAAATATAATCTCTTTAAGTCCTCAAGTAGTGTAGAGGGACAGAGTAGGCAACTGTCTGTAAGATTCTGCATGTATTAGTTAATAACTAATTAATCCAGTCCCTCTACTCACCTTTTTTTTTAATGTAATTTGGATGTGCAAAGTAGTAAAATGGCAATATAGTCTCTGTCCAGTGTCTACCACATAGCTCAAGGTAATGATGCAGAAAAATTCTTACAACGCTCCTCTTTGTACTGGTGTTGACAGTAGCTGGACCTGGTTCAAGTCCAAACTTGTAGAATAACAATGCTACAAGCAAAAGTCTCAAAATCAAATTATGACTCCAGCCTTTCCAAGGCTTTGGGCTGGACCATGAGAAAGAATAGGAAATAAAGAAAAATATTTCTACTCTAGAATTGTAGATTTTAAATACACATTGGTCATTCTCCCCTGAAGCAGAGTATGTTTGCTTCTTTCATTTAAAGTTAGTATGTATGTTATTCACTAGGGTTTCTATGCCAGTAACATTTACAAAAGGATGGATACCAGCCTTTTGTCTCCAAAAAGATTAAGTTATTCATCATATATATGTTCAGCAAGGAGCAAACAGATTTCCTCAGTATAAAACACTTTGATAACTTAGATGCAAGATTTAAGTCATAGAGCTTCAAAAATCATTAATAAATTAATGTGATAGTGTCTGAATGAACACTAATGGGAAGTAGCCAACACAAGCACTGAGAGGCTTCAGCATCTTTTCCATTACAATTATTGCACTGTCAGCTATCACATGAATTCTTCTCTGAAGAGAAAATTACTTATCAATTCTAAGGAAGTAGCATCAGAATCTAGTCCTTCACTAAGTCCCTATCGAAGCTAGACCGTCAAGCCCTGCCAGGTTGCCTCTTAATTTTTACTTCGTTTTTCTCTCTTTTTTTAAAACCTTTGTCAAATTCCATTAACTTGAAACAAAAACAGGAATATTGCCAGTAAATCTCTTAAGGTGAAATGAGCTTGGAACTTAAAGCTAAGCCTATTAGTGGTGTGGCATTTAACATAAACAATATGCTTTAGTTTGAATACCTGATGAACTGCTAAGTGCTTTATATAATCATTTTGTATCATCTGTACTTTTTTCATTACCAGTTTCTTATCAATAGTCTGCTCAGGGTATACATGTAGTAGCTTGTCAGGCAAGTTCCTTTTATGCCTTGGTACAGAAATACTGTAAAAGAAGGGTTTATGGATGTGCCTAAGGAAACCAGACATCTAATTTTGAATGGATGTGAGTCATATAGAACTTAAAATTTTCTGTACAGGATTGCAGAATATTTCTTATACTTTCATTTCTGGTAGTGCTTATAAACCTTACCTGTTGTGCTGGCCAATAAGCACACAGACAAAATACTAAAAAGTTAAAATTCAACATATAAAGAAAGAAGCCAAAAGATGGAAGACAAGGATATATGTTGAATAAAAACTGATCCTTATCTTATGTGATCTGGTACAAGGAGTTTCGCTCATAAGAGCAAAAAATTGCAAGGAAACAAAGCAGTTAGTCTTCTCAGATAAGTGCAGATCTATTTTAGAAATAGATACTGTGCAGACTTATAACTTGTATTTTTAGCAGAGCATGCACAAGAAAGAGTGGAATTCCCCCCAAAACAGTGATGCCCATGGACTGAGTAAGCTTGGCGTCATCCCAGACAGATGTGTACCTCTGCGTACAGACACATTGTGCCATATCAGTAAATAATATGTATATAAACTCTGCATTTCCCACCTCAGTATGTCAATACACAGCTACAGATCAGAGTGTACAGGACAGCATGAGGCCCAGTGATAAGCACAGTCTTAGCATTTAATTGCATCTGTAGTTATTTTTTTTCTTGACAAAGAGATACGTGGCAACGCTGTACTTCAAGTTCAGAAGTAGTTTTACCTCTTAGGGAAGAGTGAATTATGCAAGCTGTAGGGAGTAACACAAAGGCCATCTTAAGGAAGAAGAGTAGTCAAGGAGGTGAAGGAGGAAGTGGTACAAGGTAAGACAACAGTGGAAGGAAACTAACTTCCAGAGATTCAGTTATCAACAGCAAGCTACTGCTTTTGTTTGTGGGAGGCAGCTGTGAAGGGAGCAAACTATCCCAGATGAGCTTGGATCATCTCTGCTCTTTCAACTACTTTTGCCTACTGTTGGAAGTCATCTTCCACTCCTGTTATGCTGGCTTCACCTGTGCTAGGTTCTGCTTCTCGTACCCCATGAGGCTGGGTGAAAATACAAAAAAGGAATTTCTATTAATTTGCATCTTACTCCCTTTTGAGGAAGAATCTTGTTTTCATCCTGGGATTCATTTTATCATTTTACAGAGGTCATGTTAATTACTTTGATGTAGATTTTGAGTAATTAAATAAAGGTTGTTCAATTTGGAAGTCATGAACCACAAACAATGCAAGTTGTGAGTTCTACATCATAAAGCAAATACTGTCTACTATAAAATATATTTTTTCACTTAAAAACCAATTTTAAAATTTTTTTTTGAAAATCTTTTTAGTCTTCAATATATTATGTAAAGTTAATTTTGTAATTGTTGGAAAAGTACCCATGAAAGATTAGTTTTATCAAGCCAACATGGATAAAATCGTTTGATGTAGAAGCAATTTACACTTTTTAATAAGTACATCGTTCTTGTTGAAAGAAATTATTGTATTCACTGACAGCCAATTTTCTAGTGAAGAATTGTCTAAGAACCTTTCTCTGATATTTTTAGTAAGTAGTTGAATAAGTAGTAAGCTAATTTTTATGTTTTTCTTTACTGATCAAAGCTCTATTTTAATTATATTTCACAATAATATTACTGATAGACACATGACTGTAAGAAACAGTGTTAACGTTACATGGCTAGAATTATTAGGTCTTGTTTTTGTATTTAGATCAATTTGTCATTTTAAAAATTCTGTTATTTGTTCATCCTAGGCTTGAATCAATAACTAGGGGAATAATTACAAAGATCTCTGCCAGCTTCATAGATTTTGGATTAATAGTTAATGCCAAAATCCTTTTCCTATTTAGAAATGTCCTTCTAGATTTATTTTTAAATATTTTTTCCCCTCTTCTTCCAGTACAAAGTAACCCTAAAAACGTCGTTGACAAGAAAGCGGTTTGTTTCAGAAGAGTAAAATTCAGGAAAGTAAAGTAAGTAAAAACTTATTCTGTGGACCTGCCCTCACACTCCACTGATATATTCTATGCATATTAATTCCTATTTCAATAAAATTCTGAAAGAAAAGGAACTGTAGTCACAATACAGAAGACGTAGCAAATATGAATGGCATTGGTTTGTGTCCCTAAAAGACATAAAACATTTTCAAAAGTAATACACTGTTTACAGTGTCCCTCACTGAAATTTTAAGTGTAAAAATTCAATTAACTGCCTGTCACGGTTTTGTGATTTTGCTTTTCAGTATTCCACATCATAACATCATGTAGTGCATTGGGAGTTAAAGTGTTAACACTCTAATCCAGCTACCTGTCCCTGCATGTCACGGAAGGACAGGCTGAGGGTGGTCTCTTCTTGGCTCTCGACCAACGAAGATGCAAGTGCTCCGATAACTCTCTCTCTCTCCACTTTGTTTGATTTATCCTCCTTAATTAGATTGTATTATATTATAGTTAGTAAAATAAGTTTACCTCCCTAGAGGTCTGTTCGTTTTCTTTCCTTTCCCTTTCCCTTCCCATTTTCTTTGGGGGGGAGCTGTGAAAGGGGGGTGGAGCCCTTGGGCCCACTGTCCCTGTCACGGGCATAGACTGGTTCAGATAACCCCGTGACCCTGCCTATTCACAATACATACATATATGGATACTGTAATATTCTCATACACATGTATCAGGACCCTGATATACATTCAAAATATGAGACCTTCAGTACTGGTCTGTCAACATCACATGATACTTCATGGAGACTGTAAGAGATTATTATTTTTTATACCATTGCCTCAAAGCTTGCTGAGAAACAAGTCCAGGCAAGTCTTGGGCAAAGACTGAAAAAACTCTTGGTCTGGAAGACACAGATGAACAAGTCCAGGCGAGCCCTGGCCAGAGGTTGAGAAGTCCTTTGTCTGGAAAACACTGATGGACAGGTCCTGGGCCTGGGTTGCGAAATCCTTTGTCTGAGGAGCACAGATGGACAAGGCCAGGGGCAACGAGAGAGTGATAATCTGCAGATTAATGGCTGGGAAGCACTCTTTTGTGTGGGCTTATCTTGAAGGAGATGGCCCTCTCAGGAGGTGCTGCACATGACTCTTACCCAAGTGCCCAGGAATGTCACGTAGGCAGAAGAAGAAGGATAAAAAAGGGACAAACAACCATGGTTTTTAGGTTTTCTGACAACAGAATTCCTCATGAAGACCAAGGAAGGTTTTCTGACAACAGAATTCCTCATGAAGAGCAAGGAGGTTTTCTGACAACAGATGACTCATGAAGAACAAGGAGAGTTCCTGACATGAGAAGCCTCACAACCTGCCTCTCTCCCTCCTGGACTTGCTCTGCGCTCTACCTGCTTGCTTCCTAAGGCCGGCCATGCTGCTGCTGCTGCTCTCTCCCGAAGAAGAAAGGTGTCTGCCATCAGATTCCTCCCTACAGAATGCCTGCATGCTGACGGACTCTACTGGGCCTGCTACCGGAGACCTGCTGCTTTCTCCCAGATTTGCACCGCGGCTTCTCCCCGGACCTACCCGGTACCTGCACCGTCTTGCTGCCTGAGACCGGCCACGCTGCTGCTGCCCTCCTCCCCTGAGCCTCTGCCCTGGACCATCGAACAACGGGACCTCTGCTGGATCCTGGTGGTGACTATCCCCGCTTTATGCAATTCTTGCTTCTTTCCTATCTTTTCTATCGCCCGCCTTCCCTTCCCCATCACCTTAATTAGTAATAGTATTCGTCCTCCACTTCCCCATCTCCCTAATTAGGATTTGTAATAAACCTGGTTGGACCAACATTTGAACCGTTGCTTCTTAATCTCAAGTCGGGTATACGTACATTAAAAGAACCTCATCTCCCTCCTATAAATTGGAGCGAGACAGAGACACCTGAACTTTCTCATTAAAGACAACTTAAGCATCGGAATTTTTCTGTAATAGAGAGCTATCTATCTAGCTTCAAAGAATTCTCTGTTCCACAAATAAATCTGTCTGGAGCTATTTCTATTGCCAAAAACTCTGGGGTGTTTCAACACTACTCAACATTGTGCAGTTTAGATGCATTTCAAAGGTAAGGTTTTTTTGAAGAGGCTTTTTATTGTTCTTGTTTATTTGTAGTGTTACAGCATTAGTTGGCTGGAAGATTAGTAAATGACTTTGGAAAAGTCCTATGTGAGCAGCCACCTTCCACAAAACTTTGAAAATGAGCAAAATTTACTGTATAAAAAAAATGTATTAGGAAACTGCCACTGTTCCAAGCAGAGAAAAATCAGGGACATTTAAAAAGTTTTTTCTAACTTTGGTATTTTTTATGTTTCTCGGCTTGATCTTAATACTTTTGACTGTTGTTCAGGGGAAACTTGAACCTTCTGAGAATCAGTCTCAGCTCTCCTAAGTGTTAAACACCACAGTGATATCTTTGCCTATCAGACCATGGCTTTGATTACCTTGTGTAAGAAAAGGAATGTCAGGGTCATCTGCTCCAGAAATAGGAAAGATATCAATCATAATGTATGTGTGTGAAAAGGGAATACATAATTGTTTTGCCAAGTGGAGATTTGAAAAAAAATATATAGTCATCATCACTATGGCCACTTGACTGCCCAGGGAAGGCATTGACTTGAAGAGCTCTCCATGACTGTGCATTCTACCATCAGTCAATGGAATACCTCACTGGTATAATAATTTTTCACATCAGCATTGTACTGTACACTTTCTGAACCAAACCAAACAATGTATCATAAAATGTCAATGACCAAGCCAAGAGTTTAATTTTGCAATCTAGATATGTAATCCTATCTTTCTAAACAGTACATAACAATGCCAGCTATCGGTTTTGTGTACCGGTACATTTGATTAGTTATTTTTTCACAAACACTAAAAGAGGGCTGAGAATCCATGTGTAGATGACTTTCAAATACCTCATAAACCTCATAATGTTTCAGTAATGTTTGTTTCTATTGCTGCACAATGTTAATTACCCTAAACTGCATGTTAAAAGGCTTTGCTTCAATCTGTAATCACTGGGAAGTGCCAGATTTCCATTGTGTTTGCCAGCATCTTGTATTCTTTAAACATGTCCTCTAGCCCACATTTCAACTAAAAATTTTGTCAATATTATTTGAATTATTTTTGAACTCTTTTTATTAATATGAATTGATATAGAGTAGCATTTGATATTTATGATATGATCTTTAATGTTAACAACCACTTTGCCATATAGTTCTTAAAACTGGAAGAATATGCACATATTGAAGGCATTTGGGTATCAAGATGTACACGTGTATTTCTTATACTATCTAAAACCAAAACCAAGACAAGGAAAATAATCAAAATAACAAAAAATGAGCTTAAGAGACTCATTCTTATTTTCTCCAAATATGTCTTATTTCTCTGGCCCGATCCAAAGTTTATAGCAGTTAGGGAGAATGTGAAAGTCCGGAAATTTGGAGAACTGCCAGTTTTCCTTTTATGAATTCTAGTTGATGCTAAATTTCTGAATGTATTTAAGCCAACTGAATGTCACAAAATAAATCCAAGACCTTGACAGGACGAATCTGGAAAAGTCAAATATAATAAGCTCAGTCCTTAAAGAAACCAGAGTTTTTAGCTGATTGTAGAATATAGATGGATATATTGATTGAGAAGAGATGAATTTTCCCAGAGACCACCTTTTCCCCAAAGACAGGGAGAAAAAATCATAGTCTGAAGTCACTTCTTCCTCTTGAATAAAGAGAAACACTCAATTGTCATGACATATCTGATGCCTAAACTTCCAAATGGAGATGTGTTTGATTTGGTCTTCTCATTGACTTTAATGACTTACAGAGTAAAAATAATTAATTGAAAAGGAAAAATTTTTTCTTTTTTGCTCTTAGGTGCAAGAAAGTTGCACCGAAAGTGATTGAATTGGTGTAGAATAATGTATCTCCAGATACCTTAATGTTTCTATGAAAGACTATTCTTATTTTATCATATTCAGAAAGCTGGAATAAGCATTCTTTTATGTAGTTTAATATCTGGCTGAATATGTGGGCTATTACAGAGATATTTAGATATTTCCCCCATTCTCAGGAAGAAGATGGTGGCAGGTGAGAGAAAAGGGTCATGGAAATCAAAAGCAGTGTTTTTATGAGCAGACAAAACAACCTGATCACTCTACCATGAAGGAGGGAAAACTCTTACAGCTAAACATCTTTCTTCACAAGCCTTTCCTATCTGCAACTCCAACACGACCCACTGACCCCGTCCTGTCAGCTCAGTGAAATCAGCTCTGGAAAATACAAGAAACCTCCATGAGCTTTTTCAGCTCTTCATTCCACTTCATATCCCTCCTCTTCCTTCTTCCTCTTCCCCTTCTCCCTTTCTCTTCTTCTTTGTATCACTAGATTAACCTTTAGGGAAGTCCAGCAAGTACCAGATTCATAAAACAAGAACAAGAAGGAGAAAAAGTAGAAGAATGACTAAAAATCACCTCAATTTTTGTGGTAAGAAGCAGTTAAGTCAGCTTGTCATCCAAGTACTGTTGCTGGGAATCATGGGCTTCTACTTTCAGATGAAACAGCTGGGGAAGTGGGAGGATGAGAGGAATATGCTTATAGAGTATTGGAGAGAGTTCCAACTTGAAAAAGAAGTTCTTTACATGAGGACCTGGGACAGAACTGTATTTTAAATGCTGTAAAAACTCTGTCATACTGAGATGGGAGAAGCCCACGCTTAACTAGTGAAAGTGAATAAAGTTTACAGAAATGATGTTACTTCCAGACTAATATTTGAAACACATTAGATATTTCTCTTCTGAGCATTACGGCACTATTTGACCAGGGGCAATAACACTCAAACTGTTTTCAATCACTGGTTGTACTTTAATAGTACTCTTTCAATCAGTAGAATGCAGTCAATGGTGAACAGTTATCTACAAAGAGCTTTACAGACATTATAAGCCTGATCCTGACACATCTAATTGTGTTTTGTGATCATTTATTTGCACTGGGAGTCAGGATAGCAAAATTACGGCCTGGGCCCAATGCCATTATTCATGCTGAACAGCCTTTGTTTACCTAATGAATTTAGCCAGTGAGTTATCACTAGGAGCCGGACACAAAGTAGAAATGCTTTGGTATATTACCTTTTACTCTTCTTTTATTGTGATGTTGTAGATGATTCAAAAACATTTATCTCAGAAGAAAACATAAGAATTAAAAATATTTTGTCCTTTCTGAACTGCAACTAATAAATAAGGGCAGGAGTGTTTAACTACAAAGCTTTTTGGAAGATGAAAGCATATAAATCCAGTATGAAATGGGAACGAGAGAGGTACAACTAAAGAAATTTATGTAGTACTCCCTACAATTCAGGGGATGTAATATAACAAGCAATATAACCCCCACACTGCCAAACTCACTGAAGCTCATGACAGATGGTTGAATTAAAACTTCAGCGCTGTTCTAGCACCCAATGCATGGTGTTCAAAGTAAATGCAATTAGACACATTGCTCTCATCATTTTATGTTCAGAATTAGTAGATTATATTCCCAGCAAAACCTATGGGTATCTTGTCTGAAGTCCAGCCTTAAAAATCTTGTTTATGGATTTACTCAAAAAGTAGGAGTTTAAGGAGACAGTAAGTTAACAGAACAACCTTCATGAAGCATATAGTATTTTCTAATATCTTCAGCAAAACATTTTTGGAGTTGAAAGAGTTTACTTCTGTACTTATTTGTTAGAGCAGTTATTTATTTATTTAATGGACATTTATGTAGTGTGCTGTTGTGGATAGAATAAAGTTTGGGTTCTTATCTATGATTGCATTTTTCTGTGCTGAATTAGCAAGAAGTAGGGCAGTGTCTTCTTTGTCATCAATATATTTGTTACTGAAAATATCATCGTTATCAAATCTATTAAAAATTTCATAAATATGTTTATAATTGCTGTCGAGAAAAGGAGTTATCTGTAGGAGAGATGTAACCGAATTATTGAATAAAAGTAAGAGAATTCTTCATGTAATACTGTTCCATTCTTTTTTATTTTTGGAATGAGATGAAGAAAGAGAAACAAATTCAGTGCATTGTTTTTCTTCCATTTATTGTCTGCTTCTGGCAAAGGAAAAGGCACTATCTGCAAAAAAGGAGTGAGAAAGAGAGACCTCACTGTAGTAGATTCATGTATTCATCTTAAAAAACAAAAACAAAAACAAAACAAAACAAAACAAAAAAATACATTAACTTGGAAAAGCACAGGCGCTGAAAAGCTATAATTTTATTGTGCTGAGTGATACATGATGCTGCCGTTTTTATTTTTTTTTCAGCAATGAAGTTATAGTAAGCCTCCAAAGCTTATATATGTGGTTCTCATCTTCTAATGAATATTCATATTTTTAAAATCTTGAGGCTCTTATACAAACTTAACTCAAATACTAGCAGTATAGCAGAATTTACCAATTGCTGTGGTTAGATGGATATCCAAATAAGAATCAGTGTTGTTTTTGTTGCTTTTTTTCCCTCAGCTTTCTTCCAACCTTCTGGGAATTTGGATTTCACAGGAAGAAAAATCTGATGAATTACATCAAGTTTTTGACATTCAGACATCTAGTTATGGAAATAAACATGTAACCTGGATTAAGCTAGCGTCATCAGTGCAGTGTGTAGATGAAACTGCCATTTTTTTTCCTTTCAACAATAGTAAGGAGCATTGTATCACTTCATTCAACAGCCTTAAAAGGTTTCTTTATCTAGCAAAATGAAGGCGTATTATGCTGAACAGTTGAAGAAGTACCTGGACTCAGTAAGTATAAATAACCTTTTGTGTAATAACAGCAGGAACCTACCTTTTCTTGTTGAGGTTGATATTTATTTTATTAGTTTTCACTTGTAGCAACTTTAACACATGAATCTATCTCTTTAAGCCCATGAACAGATGTGTGCACAGTGGAAAAGTTATCTGGAGCAATTTTACTGTAGAGCTCTATGCTGGCTTTGCGGATGTTAATAATGAAGATTTTTTGATACTACATCTTCCCTAGAAAACCTGTAAGACCTATTTCTTTATTAGAGTTTCAACACCTTTAATACTCTAGAGATATAGAAGAAAGTCCCTTCCAAAAATGTTAAAAATGCTATTCTTTTTCTCTTGGTGGTTCCCTGTACATTTCACTAGGTATCACATTGCTCTGAACGGAATAGTGTTGTCTTTGTCTACACATTGTTCTCTCTATTGATTTTTAGAGAGATGGATGCAGCTCCTACTTAATCAGTTGAATAGCATGCAGCTGATGCTCTGATTGAGTCATTAAATTTCTCGCTTGTCATATGCTCATTATTCAGAGTATCAAAACTGCATTTTCTTAGTGTTTTCTAACACAAAAACAGTCACATGAGAGCCTGAGGAAGAGGCAAGCAGTTCTGATCTATATATGAACAATTTATTTACACATGCACACAGTATTAAATACATTATAACAAATGCAGAACCAGTGCAAAGCAAAAATTGTTATACCTTTTTAATACAGAAATCCTCAGTTAAATCAACAGTTTTACAGTTTTGGCTCAAGGTAGATCTGTGGTTCATACAAGCTGATGCATCAATATTTACGATAGAAAGGGAAAGGGGTAAAATTGGAAAGTTTCCTAGAATATTTGAGGTAAATTTAATGCATCATTTTGTATGAAGCAAATACATTACTTGGATGTATTAATAGAAAATAGAAGGTATATATTTATAGCCTTAGAGACAGACAGAAATAATCTTCTGCCTGTATTAAAACTCTCTTCCTCTTCTTCTGGAGAGATATCTCACTCTCATATAACCCATTTATTAAACATACATAAGATCATAGCACATTATAGGAAATGTGAGAATGAAATGAGTGAGGCAAGTTGACAAGCTTCTAACAGGAAGATGCAGTAGAGAAGAAATTATGGAAGAAAAGATTAAAGCATTAGAGGAAACACAAAAATCATTGTTAAAGAAATCTCTATTTCTAGCTTGTTATAGAGCAACAAAATAAGGTTGCATGGGGAAACATTATGACACAACCTGAGAAATGATTGTATGTTATTGCCAACTTTTGGAATATTTTCCAAGATTTAGATTTAGAGCATGACATACCCCTTTGCTATAACCTTGTATAATTATATTAAGGTTTTTGTACACAGCTCTGCATCCACTTCTTTGATCTAGTTAGTATCCTGCAGGAAGTTAGCAGAAGGCAGCTGCTTTATAAGAGTCATAGATACTGAGATTACTGCCTTCTTACTAGGACCCAAAAGCATGCAAACATACTACCCAGCAAGGCTGGAGTCATTATCTCCATCAGGAAGACACTGCTTGACATGAATTTTGACATCTTTCTTCTGGTGAGTCAAGAGAAGTCTTCCATATCTCTAAGTTTCTTAGATGAAGGTAGAGCTTGTTTGTTTGCTTGATGTGTGTGTTGGTTGTTTCTGGGAGAAAGTTCCTTTTTTTTTGAAGGGGGAAGGGAGACAGGGGAGAAGGAGGGGTTGACTTCTTTGTTTTGGTTTTGTGTTGATGGAAGCCATCACTGAGACAGATCAGGAGTTTGATGGACTTTTATTCATACACAGACTATCTGGGGACAAAAAAAGTACAAATGTTCTCTGGCTGACTAAAAGAAGAGCAGATAAAGCCTGCACTCAGAGTGTTTCAACTTAGTATTTAATCTTAATAACATTAAATTGTGGCAGTACCTTCCAATAAACTATAGTAGAGTGAGGATGTGCTAATTAATTGGAAGTGGATTTATTGTTTGATCCATCTCTGATCTTTGATGGCAATGGCAGCAATGATAATTTAATTTAATCTACCCACACATCTGGTATTTCTAATATGTTTATTGTGCTGTTGTATCTATATCATCAGTCATGATGTAAAATATGTAAAGACTGCAAACATAAATAAGGAATGGCATATTAATTGAACAACATGCAAATTGCTTTATTTACAGTGCTGGAAAGTGGATACTCTTGGGATCATCTCCTTACAGCTGCTGATATGCTTCTTTTCACACCCCACTGCTTGCTTCTGCCATGTAGAGGCTTGTGTTGATACCTACATGACCTAACACAACACAATGAATGTAGTAAAAAAATCTTTGCTGGGCACTTAACTGTGATTCTCTAAAATAGTCATGAGGAGACAGAGAAAATTGGACATCAGTATTTCATATACATTAAATTCATTTACTGACTTGAAACTTGCTTGCAGAATGAAATCTCTTCTACAGAGCTGTCCACTGCTATCTTTTCTTACTTTCTTCATTGTTACTGCCTGCTTTGGGATGACTGCTTTCTCATTCCATCTTCCTTTTGAGATAATTAATCCTCCAAATACGAATGTCTAGGTGATGTCTAATATCCCTCAGGCATTAAGTTCTAGTTTCTGCTTTTCAGTCACTACTATGGACTCAATCTCCAGAGGTCCCTTCCAAATCCTATGGTTCTGTGTCTTATTCTGCTTTATATAGGTACCTCCTTGCACCAAACCTATCAAGCATTCTTCTTGCCATGTGAATTCAGGGAAGATCTGTAGCATTGTTACTACTTTTTGCTTCTACATACTGCCATCAACAGCTTGAACTTAGTTTTTATTTGAACTGCAGATTTTTATACCTTTTTTTTTTTTTTTTTTTTTTTTTTTTTTTTTTTTTAAAGATGATTGACTGCTTTATATACTCTCCATCTCTTTAGTTTCCTAGTTGGCAGTTGTTTTCCATCTATCTTCAACTTGCATCTTTAGTTTAAGCACATAGCATTCCATGTAAAACACTCTGACTTGATCACTAATTTCATTTTTTATTTCTTTTATATTTTGAAGGTGAATTCAGCAGTTTAAAGCTGAAATCTAATGCATGAAAATGATTCTTTTCTTTTCCTTTCTTCTCTGTGCAACTCAAGTGTTTCATTAGTATGTAAGATCTTTAAGTCTAAAAGAGATAAGGCTCCTGGTTGAAGGTTTTGTTCAAGTGCGATGAAAGGCAACTGGTTTTTAAAATAAATTCCTTACAGAAACACATATATATTGATATATGCACATGCAAATACATATTTCAATTTCAACTGTATTCCCACTTTCAATGGATTTTCTTGTATATGCAGAGAAGTACAGTAAAAATACCGATGTATGTTTCTATTCTTTAATATTTTATTTCTTAATTCACTAGTATTTAAAAGTCAGAGAAACATGAGAGAAAATCTTATTTGAAAAATTGAAGTGCAGATTTATTTTAATCCCAGGCACAAATTTTCCTCTCTGGTGAACAGAAACCTTCATGAAGGAAATACTGTTGAAGAAAATAGTCGGCATTCAACATTTAGTTACTTTAAAAAGAAGGATGCCAAAGAGTTGGTGTTGGAAGGATTTTGTTTGTAGCCTCCTAGGACCAAATCCATTTGCTACTAGCTGCACTACATGCACATTTTATGATCAAAATATTTGATATCTACATAAGCTCCAAGAATCAGAGCTGGCCCTACTTAGTAACTCAAGTTTATTTCACTGAAAACAAAATATAAAAAACACAGCTAAATAGCACCTATTTTGTATATGAGTTACTCAACTTAGTTTCCACTACACCTTCCTAGATCTGAATGTTTGGTAACCCAACATCTAAATGGATATCAATTCTGAAGTTAAGCTGGATACAGATACCTTCATGTGTGATAAGTAGATCCACATAACTCTGTCTCACTAATACTGTAAATGTCAATACATTATTAGTAGCAACGAATAGTACTGCCATTAGCTGTTGAACAGAAACATATCTCATAAAAATCACGGCACAAAATTGGAATGTGAAATTTAACATTTCATATGAGTGGCCTAAAACAGGGCAGTGAGTGTTATAATAAATAAAGAATACATTTTTCAGTGCTGAATATGTTCTATGTTGCCCTTATTATGCAAGAAAAGAGCTAAGAGATATTTTCAGTGGATATGCAAACATATACATGTAAATATTTGAGCATGAAGAGCCTGAGATGAACCTTCATAACATACTTTTACTTAAAGGAGAAAACATGAACACACAATTTGCTTACTCTTGCAATGGGAACAGGACCAAAAGGGAAAGAAGGTGTGCTACTTCTGCAACATATAATAAGATGCCTATTTCAGTATTCTTTACTAACTTAATGTATCTAATGTCCACACTGTACAATATTCTCTGCTTCCTTAAAAAAAAATAAATTGATTATCATAACAACCGTGTTGAACTTGAATCGAATATCTGAACTTTTCCAGTCGATGTATAACTTTAATGATTTCAAGATAGATTTATTACTCAAAAATAAGTTTTAGCATTAAAAAATCTCAACATGCAAAGCATAATGTTTAACTAGATTATCTAAAGAAATTTTCCATGAAAAATCATAAAGAGAAGATTGAAAGAGGAACTACTTAAATATATATATATATATTTAACATGTCAATACCATTTTTGCCTGCTTTGTAAATCTGTAAAAACTGAGCATATTCTTTGGAGATTTGGTAGCTATCAAGGAAAATTATTGTACCACGGGGAACTTTTATGAAATATTCATTCAATTAAGTATTCAAAACACTCTGAGCCATTCAGCTACTTGGTCAAAACAAGTATACCCTGGGAAATGAGACAAATGAGACACTGTTTTTATGATAATGCACAATAACTAATTTCCTAAGCAAGAGGACAATTCTTGGAGACAAATTTAACAGCTGTATGATGATAAAAGCCAGTTCTCCATGCAGAAATTCTAGAAAAAATTTTTGTTGGCTCTGCTGTGTTATAAACACAATTTGTTGTGATCATAGTAGGGTTATTAAGATACTACAGGATCAAAGCTACTTTTCTGAGTTAGGTGCATTGGTTTTTTTGGATGTTTGAGCTGGTTCTGAATTGCACAGCTTTTTAGCATCTTGTTTACATCTCTGGTTTTCTTGTTTGTTTGTTTTTTTTTTTTTTTTTTTTTTTTTCCAGTAAGCTTATTACTAGTGAGATACTTTGTTCTGATTTTTTTTTTTTTTAATTAAAATGGGAAATAGAGATCTTACTATTCTTCTTGGGCAGACTTTTGCAGGATGTGTTGAGGACTTTTCCACATATTGGCCTAATCTAAGATTTAAAAACTACCTCAATGACCCTTGCTAGAGGTCTATTTAATAAGATTTTTTGTTTTGCTTTGTTTTGTTTTGTTTTGTTTTCAGCGATGTCTAGTTAAAAATATGTCAGACAAGAAATGACTTTTCCTTAGGATCTCCTTTTACCTCTTTGTTTTAGAAGTGCATATTATTTTAAAAGTATACTTGGTAACCTTCTGCTGTTAGTTGTTTCTCAAAGGAATTTGAGTTTTTCATTTGTCATTCTTTGCATAGAAATTTCTATTTTTTCTTATTTGAAAGGAAAAATGATGTTTTTATTTACTTGTGTTTGTATATTTTAGTTTATTTTTGAACTGGTCTGGATTTTTTTTAACATCTACTAAGCACTGTGAGGTGGTACATCCTTGCCCTTGTCCTCTATTTTCTAGATCAAGCTGTCTTTCTGTTGACATTTAAACTGTGATTATTATAAAGAGGTCATTCTGGAAGAACGAAATGTGAATTACTAAGGACTAAATCAAAAGCTTCTTTTTCTTCATAGAGATCTCCAGTTGCTCCAAGAAAGAAAAAAGGAAATGTTAATAAGAAATCAATGCTATATTTTAAGACCTTAATGTTATTATCCACATATCTTTGTTCGAAAAGTTAACGATTAATTTGCAGACTTGTATTTGTACTTTACCAAATTTCAGTAAAAAGAAAGTGACTTAAGTGACATGGTTGACTTAGTATATTTGTGCTAGTGATTTCTCTCGTTGTAAATAAGTAAGAACTGCTGTTTTAATTTGTGAGCTTCTGTGTGGTCCAAGAATGACTAAGATGTAAATCTTAGTAGCAAGGAAATTGACTGCAGTTGATGACATTTAGCCCATAATGCATGTGCATTTGGAAAAAATGTAAAGCACCACTGCTGTATCTTTGATCTGTAGGAATGAGGAGCTACACAAAAAACTTGTGTTCAAATAAAGAAAATATGAAAGAGTAGGCAATATGACAATATAATCATAAAAATGATGTAAGACTGTTGTGTGTGGGGTGGGAGGGAGAAGCTTAGAAGAAAAATTTGCTAAAGAAAGGTACTTACATGTCTGATTCTGGACTACATATTAGAAATACTCGCTATGAAAACCAACAGCAAAGAGTCAGCCTCTTTAGGAGTGATAAGTGTCCCACTGTCTAAAGGAAGAAAAAAAATGTTTTTGCTGTTACTACTTCTGAATAAAATCTCATGATTTGTACATCAGTCTAGAAAATCAAATTTGAACTCAAAAGCTTATCCAGAATTGAGACAGAAATCCATGCAGGATTTCCTTCTCTGGTTTGTGGTCAAGGTATCTGGATACCAGGGAAAAGACTCATTTCAGGCAACATTCTTGTGTCCCTTTCCCCTCATCTTCTCCAGTTCATTAAGTCCATTTGCTATGCTGGGACCCTGAGTCAACCACAGGAATAGTCTTCCTCCTAACAAAGGATAGCAGTAAAGTAGAAGGGAAGAAGCATGAGCTGGGGTAAGAGCTGGAAGATCTCTTCAGAGACCGAGACTTTTGGTGAAGCAGCTGTGTAGGGACATATTCAGTTATTGTTCCTGAATGGAACATTCCTGCTGCTCTTGAGCACTATACCACTATACCTGGTTGTAGCAATCAAAACAGTCACTGGATAAGCAGAATAAGTGATCTGGCACGGTGATACTTTGCTGAATATTTTTTGTGCACTGTCCTGAGGAAGTTCTCAACTAAGCTCAGTTACTAACTTTCCTTCTGCTACCAACTGAGATTTCAGATCACTTTTGTGTAATCATATTTTTGTCATAAGGGAGAATGTTTTGCAGTAAATTGTTTTCTCATTTTTGATAGAACTAGTGGTATGAAGATTTTCAATGACTAGACAACTTCTGTGAGAATACTTGTTGTAGTTAAGCTTAATGGTTGACAATTATCTTTACTGAGGAGCTAGCATCTTCAGAATGAAAATGAAAAACACTCAGTAACAAAGGCAAGGTTCTTAGCTAATAAATAATTCTATTCTTCTGACTTAAACTTGTTTTTCTCCCATATTGCAAGATCTGCTGGAAAACAACTCCTCAGTATGACATTGCTAGATTTGTTTGAAAATAATGAGACTCTAGGTTCAGAGTGGTTACTTTTATTTCCATCTGTTATGTTCACTTCTGAGATGTTGCCTGCAAACTAGAAATGTATCATTTAAAGAAAAGATAGGTCTATATATTCATTTTAAGTTATGTTTCACACAGAAATAATCAGTTGTGTCTCTACATTGGCACCAGGTTAAGGGTGAAGTGAATAATCACTTGCATGAAAAAGTATGAATTTTCAGTCTTAAGGCAGCCTTCCTAGGAAACAAATGCTGCATGTAAATAAGCAGTAAGCTAATGCTAGTGTTCATCTTGACGGATTTCAGTTATGTACAAGTTTGACATAAAGATTTCCTTCATAGTCAACAAGATAATGGCCAGTGAGGGGGTATCTCAAGAAAATGAACTCTCTTTCCTGCAGAGAGATCATTGTGAGGGTCTTCAAGAGGGCATTCTGTCTCTTCCTGTCCCTGTTTCTATATATCTAGAAACACTCGTGCAATTATATATGTACATTATATACAGTGTGAGGTAGGTAATATACAAAACTTGGCATTTTGCCTGTTTTTTACTTGTGGAATATATTATACATTATACAAGCCGATAAATACATAGCTTAATTAACAATTAATCACCACAATATATGAAAGATATAAAGCTATTACTGTGTGTCCAAAGGAAGTCAATAAAGATTATGAAGATTTTAGAGGGCAAGACATATAAGGAGTGGCTGACGTCCCTTTGTTTGTGCAGTCCAGAACAGAGTAGGCTGAGTGAAGGCCTCATGGCAGCTGCAGCTCCTCACATGGGGAGCAGAGGGGTAGGTGCAGAACTTAGCTCTCCGGTGAAAGGAGCAGGGCTCAAGAGAATGACATGAAGCTGCACCAGGGAAGGATCAGGTTGGATGTTAGGAAAATATTCCTCACTGAGAGTATGGTCGGGCACTAGAACAGGCTCCTCAGGCAAAGGTCATGGCCCCAGACCATATCAGTGTTCAAGAAGCATTTGGACAATGCACTCAGAAATATTGTTTGAGTTTTGTGTGGTCTGCCTTCCCTTTCCCCCTGGTTACTTATTGTCAGTTTTGTATTTTAGACTGATTTAGACTAGACGCCTTATTGCGTGACATAGATCATATAGGATAAGTCCAGAACTCCTTGAATGTGTTACCTTGAGAAGGAAAACAATCATTTAAACATGGAAAAAATCTATACATGCTGTGTATTAACAATGAAATAAATATTTTTTCCCTGTATAACCTTTATTATAATATTATTATTTTGAACTGTTTATTATTTCATAATGTCCCATATCACTAAATAAAAGTATAACATATTCAGATGTTCAGTACCACTGCATGATACCAGTGAAAACTAGGTACAGGAAAGGTGATCATATGAAAGTTTATCCACAGTGTATTTTACTGACATGTTTTTAAAATGTATATATTATACCTGCTCTAAATAATTTGTGTTATAATTTGAAGTAACATAGAATAACACTGTGAGCTTTGCAGATAAATAAGATATATGTGGGCTGCTCCAAAAGTAATTCCTCTATTGTTATTATGTTGACCCATGATGTCAGAGGAAGATGTTGGTGGTATGTCAGTAGAGGCTGAGCCTTCTCACCAATATTCTGTTACATTCTGCTGCCATGCAGCAGATCACAGCAGAGTAGTCTGACTAAATCACGTCTGATATGGAAGAGTATATGAAGCAAAGACCTGTCATTGAATTCCCCCATGCAGAAAAAAAATTGCATCCACTGACATTCATTGGTGCTTGAACAATGTTTGTGGAGACCAAACAGTGGAAGTGAGTACAGTGAATCAGTGGATGGTGCGTTTCAGCAGTGGTGACAGCAATGTGGAAGACAAACCATGTTCCAGATGGCCATGAAGATTTTTATGACTGTGGCATGTAGGCGCTTGTTCATTTCAAGCTAAAATGCATAGCTACTGGTGGTGACTATGTTGAAAAATAGCATTCTGTAGCTGAGAATTTGCTCTATCAAACAGCGTTCTTGTGCTCTTTGTATCTGTTGTAGTTTCTATGGAAATAAATTCTTTCAGATTGAATTATGTACTATTATTTTATACTGCAGAGAGCTTTTGCCCTTTGCTGTGTAAGGCTGCTTAGGACTTAGAGGAGAAAGCTGTGTTATGAGCATTCAAATAATGCATATGTCATTGATGTGAAGAAGCAGAAACATAGAGCATAATGCTACCAGGTGCTGTCAGACTCATCAGATTCAGTTACCCTGTGATCACAAGCAATCAGGTTATATAGTCCCATGGATACTTGTAGTAAGTGTTTCTTCATCTCTGCTATTGTGCTAAAAGAAAAGTACATTATGAAAAAAAATTTATAATATGTGGTTTAATATATGGTTGTAAATAGGAAAAGTAAATTAAAATACTCAGGGGACCTTATTAAAATACTCAGGGGACCTTACCTTACATCAGAGGTAAAAGGTAATACTAGCAATCTGCTTGGGTATGTCAAAGGAAATTGCAAGCTTTGATGCACATTTTTTTTTCCTGGCAGACTAGTAAGGTACTGAATGTGAGTTTTGAAGCAGTGAAATTACAGAAAAGTCCTTCCTTTCACTCAGTTTTAGAAAAACAGTATGTTCTCTCTTCTAAGTATACTCCTGGCTTAGGGAATCTCATGGCGGTTTCCTAAAGGAAAATCTTACTGTTAATAATTCCTTTGCACAATCTCAGTAGCAGAAAGGAGGACACAAGTCCCCTGTAGGTAACTCTAATGAACATACGAGAGTGAAAAATATGTCATTATATCTCTGTTAGAATGAAGGAGAGCTCACTGACATTCAGTTCTCTACCTTCATCTCTCTGTAATCTCTTTCTGTATCTATATGTAATTTCTTGAAATGACCAAAATGCTGTTCGGTCTCTAATGATACATTCTATTGGAATATAAACAAACAAACAAACAAAAAAACCACCACAAACTTTTAAAGAAAAAATGTCACTTCTGGTAAATGAGAGAAGTTTAAAAAGTCTCTTTCCAACTCACTGAGATCTTGCTGGTCCAGCTTTGCTATATACACAGTAACTTTCAATGGTTCCTTGTTATTTGGCAGACTCTATACAATAACAGTATCACCAGATAATTCAGGCTGGAAGTTACCTGAAGAGGTCTGAAGTCCAGCATTCTGCTCAAAACAGGATTAGTTCTGCAACCACAAATGGAGCTCTTGTTTCACAGCATATACTAGTGTATCTACTTCTGAAAGAAGTATCCTTATAGTCTGTGTTTCATTGTTCTTGATATCTCTCTTGGTCCCACCACCCTGTACCTTTCTTTTGCTATCCAGTCCTTTTCAGTTTCTTCTCCTAACAATTGTCTGTCCTTCCGTATAAGCAGGAATATCATTTTTCTACTGTCTGTGCTTCTGTTCCTAGTGCTGGGAGTCTCCTCAAACAGAGATCCATGCTGCAGACATTCTTTCTGTCTCCATGTATTTGATATGGAGTTAATTTTCTTCACAGCACCTCTTACAGTACTGTGTTTTACATTTGTGATCAGAACAGTGCTGATAACACCAATATTTTAGCTATTGCTGAGCAGTGTCTGCACAGCATCAAGATATTCCTTGTTTCTCACTCAGGCCACCCAGAAAGTAGACTGAAAATGAGCAAGATGTTAGGAAGGAACACTGGTGGAGCAATTGACTTGAAGTGACTGAGGTGATATCCTATACCATATGTCATGCACAACAGTAGAACTTGCAGGGAGGGGAACTTTCTGAAATAGCCATTGCTTAAGGTCTGATTGGGCAAAAATCTTCTGGTGGGAGGTGGTGGCTGTTTACCTTTTCTTCCACTTATAAAACTGTTCATATTTATCTCAACATATGATTTTTTACTTTTGACCTTTCAGGTTTCTGCCCATCCCTCTAGGGGAGAGTGAGTGAGCTGGGTGGTAGCTTAGCAATTGGGCAGAGTCAAACTACCATATTTCATTCATCGCGATGGATGAAGAATTACATGGCTTACAGTATATTACACAACCTACCATTTGTTGCATAGCTTGCTTGTTACAGCCTGTACTGTCATCCCCATTCAGAAATGAAGAACTTACATTTTACACAGAATCTAAATTTTGCTATTTCCTAGCTATTGTGTTTAGCTGCTCTGCTTTGGGATATTTATAGAGAGTGTGCATTTGAGTACATGCTGAATTTAAAAAATTTTTGAAAATAGCCTTTCTGTCTGGCTTTTTGTTTAATACATTTATTGCTAAGTATGTAACGATGCTTAAAATCTTCCAATGATAGGAAAGATTACTTTATTGTTTATACTGTTCATTTTGAGAATATTTGCCAGGCAGTTATGTGTTGCTTCCTGCATGTCTGCTGTGCTAATTTGAACATGGCATATAATTCTCAAAATGGAGAATGAGGGAAGACAATCCTAACATACAATAAACGCTTGCCAGGTGCTGCAGTTATTATTCATTTCTATGAATGTGCATAATTTAGCACAGTTGATACTGTAAGTTTGTATCTCTAGCTGGTAATGCAATATAGCTGTTAAATAATGTTTCTGTGTACAGGTGTACAGACAAAGAAGAAAAACTGTTTGAGTAAAGCATCCTGTTAAGGACCATAATGCTATTTCTGTCATCTTATGCCTCTCAGAGTTCTGAAATTTTGTCCCATTTTTCGTCCTATTAATGTATCAACTATCAAATATTCCTTCAGTGCAGCTCATGTTTGTAAATACTTTTGGTATTACTGGCATATAATAATTTTCAAAGTTTCATGAAATGATAGAATAGATACAGAGAAATAGAGAAACAGAATAATCTGTATAAGTCAGTAGTACTAGGTGAGTTATACAAACCTGTTGGTCAGGTTTGTGAGGTCTGTTGAGCAGCTGCTGACAGTGTAGGAATATTCTTACACCACAGAGTTGTTTTCTCTAACTAAACTAATGTAGCAGAACTTGGAACCTTCCTTTCTGACCAAATCTCTGATTGGGGGAAAAAAAAAAAAAAAAAGGAATAGTGTGCCAGTACCTTCAGATAGAAGATAATTCAAAGCAAATTTTATTCAGTAGGGTAACGAATTGGAGCAAGTCTGAAGCAGCCAAACTGCAGGTACTTCATATGGCAGACCCATCAGCAGTTTCTGAGCCACCAGCACAGCTGCTGCAGGAACCTGCCAAGAGGCCAGATGTCACTTTTGGAAAGCTACATAACACAGCTTGAAGTGTGAATCCTTTGATGGCAAACCATTTTCACTGGGTCTCATTCTGATCTCATTTGCATTGTTTCAAAGCTGAGGTTTCAAACAAAACAAATGAGAGCAGAATCTCTTAGATGAAGGTACAAATGGCAAAAATAGACTGAACTTCTTAAAAGAGAAATAGTGAGGGAGAAAACTGCAGAGGAAATGTTTAAAATTTGATTCTCAGCTTCCAGTAGTATAGTTTTCCAATAAAAACAAACGTTTATGTGTGCAATTTAAATAATGAAAGCAGTGAAAAGAATTAAAAGTATCACAGACATTTTCCTACTAGGACTTTAAAGATAATTCTTATTGCATGTTCTTGTAAATTAACTTTTATTATCATTTGATATGCTAGTAAATAGGTGTTACTAAATATCTAGTGAGTATGAGGTACTTAGCCATGAATACTTTTAAAGTATTTTTTAAATAGTCTGTTTAGTAAGAGGTTATCAAGATACTGTTAAAGGAAGTGCATAAAAGTATAGGTCTGGTAAACACTAATTCAGCTTTCAATGACACAATTTAATGCCTGTACGTGAGCCTGATGATGTCAGTCAAATATACATTTTAAAACATGCAGTAAATTGAAAAAATAAATGATCCATCAGCCTCATTACAGTAGACCTCACAGCACTAGACCTGCTCAGGAGTTAATGAGAGAAGTTGTGATGTTTTCCTCTAGGAACACTGAGAAGCTAAAAACTTTTTACAGACTATTTTAACTTTTTAAATTTTATTTTATTATTATTATTTATTTTTTAGAGCCAAAGCCTTGTTTTGTGACTATTTTACAAGCTGTTTATTGCATTACATTTCATTTTTTCTTTTTTTTTTTTTTTTTTTTTTTTTTTCCAGTGGAAGAATGAGCAACCTGATCTTCAAAGATGGCTTAACCTCACCAGTTTTCAGTATGACGATCAAAACACTTTAGTATTCTCTTTAAATACAGCTTAGCCCACAGATAATCGTAAGACTTCAAAACTCATGTGCAAACATCTAAAGCCCAGTTTTGATTGTGTATCTCTGCTTTTGCACTTCTCCCCATGTCTGAAAACAAAAGGCCTCTAAGAAGAATATATCACATTTTCTGTAATAACAATATTCATAGAACATGTGAAGAACATTCTGAAACTGATACATGGTTGACATCATTTTCTTCCAAAGAAAAACACGTAATGTATTGGGAGTTTTAAGACTAGTGGGATGCTCCAATTGCTATTATATATGCATACATTTTTTCAGCTAAAACAAATTCTTTCCTAGACAAACTGAATAGAGGGCTTTTCTTTGCTCAGCCTTGTGCTTTAATGTATCAGTATTTTCTTACACAAAGATAATAGTATGATCACTGTACTATGGCCAGTAGCCTGTTCAAAATCCACTCATTTGATTGAATAAAATGTGTCATGGCCACATACATCAGAATGCATTAACTGTATTGTGTGTTAATTATATAGTTTAGCATTAAAAGAACATGGGAAATGGAGACAAAGAAATTTCTAGTCTTATATATCTTGTTAAGCAATTAAGAACATACACCTTCAGGTACATAATAATTCTTACTGCAAGTCCACATGCAGGAAATACAGACTGAATATGTTATTATCAGAAGTGAAACTGATCTTTTTCTTCCATTTAGTTTGTAGGTGACAATTTAAATGACTTCTTAAAATTCTTTTTTCTTTGTGAAATAGAAACTTCTTTTGAAGTTGAGTCTTACATATTCAAAAAATCATAAAAATATTGATGGAAACTTTAGGAGGAAGCACTTCAATATGTAAAAAAATATAATTCCTGTTGAAATTATATTTGATTTCTTCCATGTTATAGTAAGATCATATATCATACAAGTTGTTCAAAAAATTGGATTATTTTTAAAAAGATTGAAGTTCTAGCTGTATTTTATGCTTCTGTTTCAAACACAGACATTTTCTTTCCATGTACACCACTTTGCTGTTCTGTAACATTTTAGTATTGTTAACCACATCTCAATGAAGAGCTTATATACATCTAAGTTAAGTGATTAATTGGACGGCAGAGAAGAGAACATATATGAAATATCAACAATTGGAAGAACCATATATGTCATTACCTCATTTTATTATGATTTCGAAAACAGCTCCTAGCAGTTCAAGCACCTACTCTAATCCTCTGCCCTATGAGAAGTTTCAGTATGATTTAGAATATCCCCAACAAAATTTTGTTTAACATTAATGACTTAGTGACGTAATGACTCCAAATAAAAGAGATAACTGAGAGATGTCAGAGAGGAGTGAGAGTTGCACTGAGATGCTGAATACTGAAACATTGTTCATTTCCTCTTTCAGGAGAAGAACTGAGAGGCATTAAGTGGAATTGCCAAGTGGCATTAAAAGAAGTTGCCAGCTGGCAAGCTCTTAGTGATCATTAGGAAGTAGTCCACCTACAATGAAATGTATTCGTACTAGATAAAGCATAAGCTAAAAGTATTAAAGAGGGTCACAAATAAAATCCAGAGAAGAAAAATGTATCCAAGACAATTAAACTTGGGGAAAACATTTTGTTTATGAATATCTGAGTTAGAAATTACAGGAAGTTCCATGTGAGTTCTGCAGAAGACATTTATTTCCACTGCCTCACAAGTTGCTTTCCTCCACCTTTCAGGACAATGTGAACACAGTACCCAACTCCCTACAGGAAAACCACCTCCTTGATCATGTTGTCCCTTCTGTCAGGAATCTGGGGTGCCTGGAGCTGTTGAGTAACCTGTTTCAGCCTTTCTTATACTTCAATCTACTGTTAAGTATTTTCAAGAAAGGCAATTTTCAAAATTCTCTCTAGTTTGACAATTTCACTGCTTATCATGTTATTAGAAAGCTGTTTTTATTTTTATTTTTTAATCCAGCAATATCTTTTTACTGTTAATCAAAGCGAGATTATTCTTTTTGTCCTTGCCACAAGGGAAATGGAGAACCCTTGATCATAATCTTGTTTGTAATGTACAAGACAACAAAAGACAGTTATTAAGTTCACCACACAGTCCATTTCAGAATTAAAAATCCTCTGAAAAACACAGATCATATCTTTCAAATTTCTTTCTCTGCTTTGGACTGACCAGTCTGTCTGCATCAGTTTAGTGCCCAAAATTGAATATAATATTAAAGATGAAGTTTACCCAGAACTAGGGGAAATAATTTCTTGAGTTTTATACTGAAAACTTCTCTGACAATCATTATACAATGATAACATAGACTTAACACAAACTAGCTTTGACTTACAGATCCTTTTCCTGCTGTATGACTGCCTGTAACTGATTTGTCTCTATCTTGCATCGATGCCTTGGATTTTTTTCTTCCTGTGAATGATACTTTGCACTTTTCATGACTGAATTGTCTCCTACTGAGTTTTTGCTGTAGCTCCAATCTGTAAAGATCGTTTTCAGTTCTGATCCTCAGTTGAAGTGTATTATTTTTGATTTCTTCTACTTTGGGGTAACTTAAGTGCACATAATCTTTATTACCTTATCTGAACCCTCTGAAACAGCCCCATGCTGATTGATTGCCTCACACAACTCACACTTAGTTAGTTAATAATTGAGAAAAGTTTAAAGAAATATTTTCTTCTAGTTTAAACAGTATTTCCCTTGTTTTTTCTGCCCTCTTTCATGGACAGTTTCAAAAAATCAAACAATGTATCATGTACTGTTTCCCATTCTCCACCAGAGTAGCCATTCTGATGAAGAAGGAAACTTAACAGTTATTCACATGTTGGTTGCCTGTTTCAGATCTTATTTTCAGCCAGAAGTTTACAAAATGATAGATATAAATACAGTATATACAGTATAGATTCTTTCCTTGTGTCAAAATCAGATTGTAATTTATGACTTCTGGTTCTTCTTTCATTCCCTCTTTAAGGATAAATACTACATTTGGCCCCCATTGATACCTTGAGACTTTCCCTGAGCTCAGTAGTTTCTTATCGAGAATGACTAATGATTGCAATGTTGTATTAGCTAGTTCCTGAAGTACTTTTTGGGGAGAATTTTATGGAAGCCTGCGGATTTGAGTTCCTCTGATCTATGCACATGTTTAAAGATATTTTTTTACAAATACTATTTATGCTTGCTGCCATGTCAAATTAATTTTCCTTGGAGTTTTGTCGCAATTCATCTGTGGATTTTTTTCTTCCCAGGAAGAGTGAAGTGAGAAAGCACTTCCACTTTTTCCTCACCGTCTCTTCTGTTTGCTTTCCTGTAAACAAATAGTATCACTAAGCAGTCTTTGTCTTCCTCTGAGTTCTAATGCAAACTTTCTTCATTGCTTTGTTTGGTCCCATTAGTTGTGACTATTTTCATTCCAGGCATTTCTCATTTTGTCTTTTCAAACTGCATTCTTTTCTAATGTATTTTCTATGATGTCTTTTCACTTTCATGACTCCTTACTAAGTTAACAGCTTTTAGAAAATCTGGAGGTCATCCAAATGGCAGAATTTTTGGTTGTTTATACCATCTATGTTTATCTATAGCATATATATACACATGCACTATTTCAAATGTACACACGTATATTTTTTATGTACATGATTGTTTTCAGCAGATGTGGACCACTTAGGTCACTGAAGTCACACATTTTCAAGTACTTCATCCTTGATATTCTCTCATCTTGAAAAGCTTGTGTGAGTGTTGGAGAGCATTACATAGGAAGAAGATCGACTTCTAAAGAGATATAAATGAATGATACTCATTTTGTGGATGATAATGCCAGAAGACAATGAGGAAAAATACATAAACAAATACGCTTTTCTGGTAGGTTTTTAAGTAAACTAAGAAACTGTAATTTTCTGAGGATTCCTAAGCATGATAAAATGTGATATGAAACTTTTCTTGAAATAAATAATGGTTTTCATTTTTGAACAAAAACCTATCAAAGAAGAACCACTCACTTTAACATATTCTTGGAAAGTAAGGTGGTTAGTATTTCATTGGCTAATATTTTCTGTGAGGTTGTTGGCTCTGGGTGGATGCATTCTGCACTGAAGCAGGGAATCACCTCACTGAGGAGCCTCTGGGTGCCATTAGCCCTCCTCATGGCAGCAGTGCTCTGACACCGCTACAGCAGGGCCAGAAGCTGCAGAGTCACACTCTGTGTGCACAAAGGCAGCAACCAGGTAGAATGGTGACCAAAGAGTGTGGTGAACAGGATGTGCAAACAGGGCATGGCATGTCAGAAAGTGTGGCGTGGGCAATTCAAGCAGGGTGTTCAAGCATAGAGGGTGAGCAGGAAGTGCTATCAGGGAGGGCACCTCAGCTCTGCTGGAAGCAGAGCTCTATCAAGGCTGTTAGCTTGTGGGTTCATCCATAGCTGAGGAAGTACTGCTGTGGTGAGCTCTCACCTGAGGGCTAAAAATAAGTTATTGCTTTCTTTTTTTTCCTTTCCATTATTTTTCCTAGTGACGTACCTTTTATTTTATTTTACTCTTTTGATAGTCATACACTTAATGAAGTTGAAAGCAATTGACGTGAACCTGCCCATTACAAGTTTTTATGTATAATAAAACAATTGCAAACTGCACCATAATAAATTGCATAAAGGAATGACAACTTAATTATCTAAACTGAACAATGGGATAGAATTGAAATACTTCATACCTGTGGATAATTACACAGTTAATCTGATCAGAATAGTGTCTGGAAGAGCACCGTTTGGTTTTTTTGACACCCAAATTAATCACCTAAAAATAAGTGCCTGAAAATGCAAACTAATGTTGATATACTATTAAGAATGTAGGAACATAGCTGCAGCCTGGAATAATAATATAGTTGTAGAAGAGCAGATACGGCATAAAATAAAGAACAAGGGAAATGATAAATGATTTCTTAATATAGATTTTGTGGACTCAGCTCCCTCTAATTTTTTTATATGAAGATCTTCTACATTATGTCTGAAATTCATGGAAATATATATATTTTATTATTCTGAGTCTACTAAAATTTCCATAAATTGAGCCATCAGGAGTGACTAGTCATTCCACATATAATATGTAAGAGACAAAATTCTTTCTCTGTATTTACATCAACAGCCTTTCTCCCAAGGAAGGCACAAAAGGAATAACACTAACCTCCTTGTTACACATGATGAGTAAGTAAGTAAGAAGTTTCAGTTAAGAATCCTAAACCTCAAACTTCTACCCTCTAAGATTTGAAATTGAATATAAGATTCTACACATATCCATAAAACTACTTTCCAGAGTTGTAAAGAAATGGTACTTTTTTGCCCATTTGCACTGTGAATGTTTTTTGTTTAAGTGGGTAAGGCAGGTTTCATTTTCTCTCTTTCTTTCTGACTCTATGGTAGCATTTTAAGAGATGTAAGTGTTAACACATGCTTCATCCCTGTGGATGTGATACTGTATGCTGAGAATTGTGAGAGTGAAAGGCAGAGGAATAAATGACACCATGACAAATGGATCAAAGTTATAGCAAAATTTATTTGGTAACAGAGTAAGGAGGAACTAATTTTACTCAGGTAGGAGTACAAAAGTAGGAGCCTGACTTTGTACGTTACACACTCACCCCTGTCCTTGCACCAGAAAACACAGCCAGTGAGGTTCTAAACAAGTAACAACCTATTCCATCTGTAATGAGTATAATTTTGTAACCATGTAGAGTTTTGTTTTGTTTTACTTTCTTTTATTTTATTATTGTTCTTGTGTTAGTTTGTAGGTTTCTATTTTATTTTATTTTATTTTTTAAGTCTGGCAATAAGTCAATATTCCTGTATCAATGGAATAGTGTGGGATCTTGAGTCTTATGTATCATATTACTATTCCTTTCCCTTTTGTAATTTCTGCCATAAACGTGCACCTATGGAAATACTCCTAACTTGTCTGGAATGTCAGACATCCCATCCTAAGATGTGACAGGACATTGACACTAGTGTTTGGTAGTGTAGTACATTGTTAATGGGAGTTATTGAAGACAAATCTTCTGTCAGAGCCACAGAAGTTACAGTGATTATTGGGTAAAGTAGTATTTGCACAGCGTGATAATGGTGTCTCTCCTGCTTTGGTTTAGCATTTCACACAGCAGGGGAAAGGTGCTTTAAAACCACCAGAACATACAATAAGAATAAGGATGATATGAAACAGAGAGGTCAAAACGTGGGGAAGCTCCTTGCCTCATCTCAATTTAAATAAGTTATATTACTCTTATCTTTAGTTACATGTATATGTAAATAAGTTGCTCTGAAAATAATGCTTACTATTTATTTCCATGGAAACTACAACAGATACAAAAAGCACAATAACTCTAATTGATAGAGCAAATTGTCATCTACAAAGCACTGTTTTTCAACATAGAAACCACCTTTAGCTGTGCATTTTTGCTAAAGTTGAACAAAAGTCTACATACCATGCATGTAAAAATCTACATGGCTGTCTGGAACAAGTTTTTTCTTCCACATTTCTGTCATCACTGCTGAAACAAAACACCCACCAGCTCACAACCACTGCTCACATTTACTAACTGGTCTCCATAAACATTCAACAAGCACAGATGAATAGCAATGAGTGGCATTTTTTCCACATGGATGAATTCAGTGATACACCACCTCATATGCACTCCCATGTTAGACACCATTCTGTCAGAGTGCCCCTCCGCTGCCATCTGTTGCACAAGAACAAAACGTAACAGATTATTGGTGGGAGGATTTAACCCCTACTGCCATACCACCAACATCCACCTTTGCTGTCATGGACCAACATAATAAAACAGGAGACATTACTTTTGGAGCAGCTCTTGGATACACACATATATTTAAGCATGAGCTCAAAAAAGTCTAATTTTGAAACATGGAAGGAATTGTGTATCTCTTTTCCACGTAATGTATTACCAATCCATCCATTCAAAAGCTTTTTTTCTCCACTTAGATCTTTGTTAAAAGTCCAGTAAACTGCATTAAGGAATACTTTTGCAGAATACTGTCAATATTGAAGAATTTTGAGTCTGAAATTCTATTGAGATTTGCGTGAACGAACTAAAAACCAAAGTATTCATGTAATTTTGGGAGAATATTATAAGATGATAATATAACATTATAACTTGAAACTCAAAATCCACAGCATGAAAGATCAAAGATAAACACCATATTTTTTGGAATAATAAAGAAAAAACAAGAAAACTTTGATGTTGGAAAATTTGAGTTTTGAGTCAAATTAGCACCTGAATTTTGTTGAATAAGAATATGATAAAGCTGACTATTTTACCTAACTTATTACTATTATCAAATTGTTGCCATTATGTATCATGTCACAAATTAAAATATTTATTTTTTGTACTATTAATGTTTGACAACTGCTTAAGGCATCAAACTCTGAGGTTCAATCAAAGCTGGTGGTTTGAGTAGTGATGTCAGCATTAGAGGATATTTATGAATATACCCTACTGCATTCCTAAATCCAAAATTTAGGAATACCACAGCAGATTAGGATATATATATATTTTTTCTTTTAGCTTGACAATGCATCTACATGTTGCATGCCACAATGACTGAAGAAATATCAAAAACTCATTTAAAATATCCCAAGTTCCATGATTTGCATTCATACAGAAAACTTTTTGGTTCTGAAACGTGCAATTCAGAAATCCAGAAATTGTTTCTACCTGCCACAGAGTTCTATTTGCCAGCTGGGAAAATAATTTCCTGTGAATATTCACTTCTCCATGAATCCTTTCACTTATATTCACTGCTTTATGCTAACCTTTTCATGAATAACCTGTCAAATGAGTTGCTGCAAGGAAGCTGTGCCTACGAGAATAATTTTCTATAGCAATCACAAAATATTCAAATAAGATGAATAATGAATTCAGCAACTTAAATATTTATACTGTCAATTCTGAGCTTATCTGAACCTGGAAATTCTTTGTGTTTCATAGAATTTATTGTGTGTTCCAGCTACTTCGGTTGCTTCAGTCTTCCAGTCTCGCAAAGATTTTTTTTATGTAGTTTTGCTCCTATGGAAATTAGAACAGAATTGTAATATCATCTTTATAATACAATCACAATAAAATGTGATCACAATTTTGTGATCATGCTTTTCACCAGTATCTCCAGAAAATAATCCCTGAATAATGACTATATTTGAGAAATGTTGTTATGAATAATTTATGCAGAAAAAGGAAGATAAATTAGTCCATACGTCTCATACAAATAATTAACCCCAGACTCAGAGTTTTCTGCTTAATTAGTTAAAATATGTAAGACAGCAATTTCTGGTCAGTGAGAACCATTTAAAGAGAATTACAGTAGGTGTGAACAATGTGCCTTTATTTACGTAGGTATATTTTAATGTGTTTATGATTGTCTCTAGCTTTTTGAATGAAAGAATGCATATTTCAGCATTATCTTCAGATTCACTACTTTTTCAGTATCTTTTTTTTTTTAGAGCAGAGTTTTTGTTTGTTTACAGTAGCATTAATAATAATAATATTTGTTTGCTTGAGTTTAAGAAAAATGTTAATCACTTATTAAGGTCACCTTTTTGAAAAATTACTTGCAGTGATTACAAGATTAAAGGAAGAAAAGAAGCAGGGAATATGCAAATTAAATTTACATTAATCACATTTCTCTGCATGACAAAAACTAATGATATTATTTTAAAATGAGTTACTCCTGAACTGGTGTTTCACAGCTGACTTTAATTGTCATGATAATTTCATAATGAATCTTAATAATATTATATTCACAATATCAGCATGCCTTCTGATTGCAAAAATAATTTGCTATTAGACTCAAGTTTATGTTACTTTGTTTGCATCAAAATACAATTGAAAAAAAAAAAACAGAAAGCAAAAAGCCTTCATTTTTCTAAGAAATTGTAGTACAAGACAATTGCTAAAACAAATCATGTAGATAAACTATTTCATTTAGGTAGGGAACCTTCCATAAAACAGAGGTGTATTTTTTTAGATAATAGTTTTTCAGAAGTTGCATGCTGTCTCTCTTGCAATCTTGGGTGTCTCACACTGATAAGGATGCTTTCACAAAACCTTCCTGCAATATAATGCAAAATTATAATCCCATTTTTCTTTTATTTCTTCTGATCTGAATAATGACATAATCAAAATTAGAAAAGTGTTCTGTGGCAACAGACTCAAATATAAAATATACTAAAAGCCCATTAAAAAAGCCCACTGAAGTTTAAAACATTAGTAAAAGATGTACCTAAATTGGAACTTATCAATCAGATATAAACTCTTCATTTAAATTTAGCCTTTATTATTATTCAAATCCCTGAACTGCAGACCAGTAAGCTTGGTTTCAAAGGACATGGACAACAGTATTTTTTATTTTTTAAAAATGAAACAGTATTTTTTGAGTGGAATAAAATACTAGAGTAGGGACATTCCAAGCCAAACAAGACTTGTGGAAAGCAACTTTTACCATGTCTGCTTCTTTTAAACTGTAATGTTCTCAGCATGCTGTCTGGACTTATTAGCAGAGTTTTAAACTAAATTCAGTGGAGCAAGAGAATGTACTGCTAAGTGACTGAGAAAAGCTAAAGAACAGTCACTTTAGTAAGCATCAGGGGAAAGCCCCAGATTTGTCCCAAATTAATTAAGGAGGACTTCTCCAAGAAGGTAATGCAGCAGATAGCCCATCTCAAGTAAGTGTCTCTATACCAATGCACAAAGCATGAGAAATAAGCAGAAGGAGCTGGAAACCATGATGCAATTAGAGAATTATGACCTAATTGCTATTATGGAAGTGTGATGTGACAATTTGCACAACTGTAACACTGCAATCTAGGGCTACAACATCTTTAGAAGAAATAATCAGGGAAAGAGGGGCAGAAGAGTTGCCCTTTATGTTAAGAAATGGATAGATTTCAAAGAACTGCATCTGAAAAACTTCCATGAACAGGCTGAGAGAGCTGGGAGGTAAGAATTAGGGACTTTATCAGTAAAGGACCTCTGGTGGTCAGGGTTTATGACAGGGTGCCTGATCAAGGGGAACCTGTTGATGAAGCCTTCTTGCTTCAGCTACAAGAAGAAATCACACAGACTCCCATCCTGACGGGAGATTTTAACCACCCAGATGCATGCTGAGAAAGCAATATAGCAGTATTTAAGCAACCTAGGAGATTCCTGGAGTATATTGAGAATAACTTCCTGTTCCATGTATTAGACAAACCAGCCAGAGGAGAAGAGGAGCATTACTGGACCCGGTACTCACAAATGCAGATGAGTTCATTAGAGAGGTTAAGACTGATGACCATTCCCTGGTGAGCTTTTGATCTCTAGGAATACGGGCCTGGCAAAGAGCAAAGTTAGTACTCTGAACATCAGAAGAGTGAATTTCAGTCTATTTAAAGGATTATTGGATGAGATCCCCTGGAAAGCTGTCTTTAGAGACAAAGTGATTCTGACACTGCTCAGAAGAGAAAGGCCAAAGACTGTGTACCCCCTATGTTAAATGCGATGGGAGAACTGGCAACAATAGACACGGAGCTGAGGTACTCAATAAGCTCTTTGCCTCAGTTTCCACTTGCAGTCAGGCTTCCCGTGTTTCTTTCATTCCTGAATCTCTATACAGAGACTGGGGTGACGCAAAATCCCTCCCACTGTATGCAAAAAGAAGTTCAAATCTATCTGATGAATGTGAATATGTACAAGTCTATGGGGCCGGATGACACGCATCCCAAGATCCTGAAGGAACTGGCTGATGCGGTTGCCAATCCACTCTCCGTCATATTTAAACTGCCAGGTAAAATTCCCAGTGACTGGAAAGAGGGAAACATCACAACCATTCCTAAGAAAGGTAGAAAAGTAGATCCAGAAAACTACAGGCTGGTGAGCCTCACTTCTGTGCCAGGGAAAGATCCTCCTGGAAGCTATATAAAGACACTTGCAAGACAAGGAAGCAATCTGAGACAACTAGCATTACTTCAATAGGGACAGATCTTGCCTGACCAATCTGCTGACTTTCTACATTTGAGTGACAACATCAGTGGACAAAGGAAGAGCAACTGATGTCATTTAACTGGACTTCTACAATGCCTTTGTAGAAAGGCTGAGACAGCTGGGCTTGTTCATCCTGGAGAAGAGAAGGCTTTGCGGAGATGTCATTGAGGCCATCCAGTAGTTAAACTGGAGGGAGACTGACTTTTTATGAAGGCAAATAGTGGTAGGACAAAGGGGGTCATTCAGCAAGAAGAGGGGAGATTAAGGTTAGATGTTAGGAAGAAATTTTTTACTTGTAAAGTGGTGAAGCACTGGAACAGATTTTCCAAAGACACTACAGATGCCCCATGCCCCATCCTTGGGGGCCAGGTTGGATGGAACCCTGGGCAACCTAATTTAGTGATTTGTAAACCTGTCCATGGCAGTGGGGTTGGAACTAGATGGTCTTTAAGGTCCCTTCCAATACAGGGTATTCCATGATTCCCAAAGCAAGCTTTCACTAATTATATATATATGTTTACCTTACATTTTATCTCAAACCCTGGAATTTGCAGACTTTTGCATGAGGGAGGTTTTTACAGCAGGCAATGTGTTCCAGAGATTTTCAAGTTGCTCTTTGAACTGTATTTTTGAGCATTATATTCTGACTTTTGCAGAATAAATATAATTGACAGACGTGCTAAATGCTCTTGTATTAATGGATTAGGGTTACAGACATCCACATTTTCTCTCTATTTTGATTAACATGTTCTTTAGAAATGTTCTATCTGCTGGCCAAATGCAGTAACTGTACCTCATGCTGATAAAATTCTATCACAGAATAGGTAAAGGAAGGATTCTCTTTTTTATTTAATTTGCATCTAATGGTTTTGCTTCCAGTCTTTGGGCTGAATGAATAGCTCTTTGAAAGCATCATTAAGTTATTCTATTCAAGCTCTCTTTTCATATGTAACTCTTGTTGGATCAAGATGAAAATAAGGCAGACTAGAAGAAAGCTGTTCACCAGAAGAGATGAATATAGACTGAACACTTGGGACAGCCTCCCCTGTAAGCATCAGCATTACCTATGGAACTTCAAATGTTAGGTGGTCTTTATGCTTGAGACACTGCTCACAGCAACACTCTTCTGACTTAAAACAGTGCATAAACTTGTGATCATAAGAAATATATGGGACTGAAAAACTGCATCAATTTTTACTTTGGAACCAATTTGTCATGGAGTTATCTAGATTGATCTATGCCCGTGATAGGGGTAGTAGGCCTGTGGGCCTCCTGGCCCCAAAATGGGAAGGGAAAAGGGGAAGAGTAGAGAGATGGGAGCTGGGCTCAAAAACAGAACAGCGGCAATGATCTAAAGAGGAAAACTTAATTTTACTAAATATGATATCGGAATGCAAGATAACACAATATAGTAAAAGATAATTGAAATTGAGGCTAATAAATCAAATAAAATAAGAGAGAGAGTATCTGAAAACCGAAAAGCCTTCTTAGAACTGGAGGCGCATGGCTGGGAAGTGCACCCACACACTGCCAGGCAGCGAGCGAGAGAGAGCGCTCGAGCCAGAGAGTGAGATCCCGTGACTTCCTCCAGTGACTTGTCTTCCTCTCTGATTGTGAAGTCCCCTGGGATATGTAGTTCTTCTTCTCTTATGAGAACCAGGTATGTGGAAAGTTGCCAGTCCATGGAACTGTATTATTAACTCTTTAATTACCCATGCTTTACATGATGTTACGATGTGGAATACTGATAGCAAAATTATAAAACAATGACACAACTTTAGCAGAACAGACAAGCAAGCTTCAAGGACACACCAGTTTCTCAGTCATTTAGATTTGTTCTAAATCTAAATTTAGTTATCTTTTGAATGATTCATGAAGTTAAAAGGGAATGTTTTTGTATTCTTATAAACTTACCAGCTAGTACATTCATCATATTACTTTTTTATTTTGAGACTTCTACTTCTGTCACTTGGAAAAGAGAATACGAAAATGTCTGTAGGCAGACATAAGAATTACTATGTAGAAAAAAGTAGTAACTCCTAGATTCCATTGCTGTGAAGGCTTGCTCTTTAAAAGCAGAATTTCATCTCTGCAGGATTATTTCCATTACATAGAATCACAGAACCATAGAACAGCTTGGGTTGGTAGGGACACCAAGAATTACTGAGTTCCAACACCCTTGCCACAGAGCCAACAACCTCCAGATCTGGTACAGAACAGGTTGCCCAGGGCCCTATCCAACCTTGTCTTGAACGCCTTCAGTGACAGAGCATCCACAACATCTCTGGGCAGCCTGTTCCATCACCTCACCAGTCTCTCTGTAAACCATTTCCACAGCAGTCAGGTTGAAACAGATAGCAAATGTCAGGCAGTAACAAGAACAAGGTTACTCCTACTGTGGACATAATTCAAAAAACAAGGGTCACCCTCATGCAGGCAATGCTTTCACCAAAAAGCACAGTCCCACAGGGTCCACGCCATGCCATGATAGTGTTCCATCATCAGCCACAGCCACTACAGATGTACCATATCTAGGGTCCATATAGGGAACTTGTAGAGGAGCAGAAAAGAGACGGTGTCAGAGAGAGGACCAGAGACATGGCTACAATGTTGGATATCCAAGGAAGAGACAAGGAAGAGATTGGCTTCTTGTTGATTTGTAAAAAATACCTTCCTGTTTCAGTTGTCTGGGGACAACCACAAAATTTCCAGGTGTGCCTTAGGAGTTTTTATAATGTGGTTTATTTCAATAAATCAGTGTGGATATAGATTCTGTACTTTGAAGGTTAAGACTGTTCAGTTGTATATCTGTAGGCAGAGTTTCAAAGGCTTCCAGCCCATACAAAACGCTGCAGCGGTGTTACATTTTGTTATAGGTAAAGACTATCAGAAAAAAAAATTGTGTTCTTGTGTGGAACTGGAAAAGAGTCTAGTTACCAAGAGTGAGCCAGGGAAGAATCACGTGTTTGTTGTTAAACACTGAAGGTATGCACCTAACTGTGAAATGTGAGATAAATCAGATCTAGAATCTGGACTTTCAGAAAGAAGAACTTTTCAACAGAACTCACTTATAATGCCCATTTTTCGCAAATAAGAATCACTAGATTGTCTCTTTGTATTAAACAGAGAGGAAGAAATATGTACAGCTGTGATCTATTTCACTTCTGAAACACATATCAAATGTTGAAGAATTGCTTTCTGGAGGTGTCTTCTTCTGTCTTCTGGAACAGAAGCTGGAAGTAACCTAAAGCTTAGGCTTCAACAACTGTATTTATTTTGAACGTCTGAAAATAAGAAAAATAAATCTTATGCCTTGCACTACGGTCTCTTTATGAAATGATATTTTGTGGTCCAACAGCATGAAAACATGAAATGTACTTCCAAAAGTGCCAGTGAGCTGCTGAACAAATGTTATCATCATTATGCCTTTTTAGTTACCTAAACTTTAAAAATGTCTGTATATAAGTAAACTTAAAAAAAAAAAAACCCAAACACTTTATTTGTAGAGAAAAAAAACGTATTTATAGATCCAAATTAAAAAGAAAAGGGCCAAATTATCTCCCACGTCAGTTATCAATCTGAGAACTATTCCATTTTACTAGATCTTTTAGAGCCTCCGAAGTCTCTTTTTCTCTGCTGACTTGTCTGAATCTCTCTCCTTAGCATTTCAGCCTGTTCATTTTAGATTATTCAAGATGGAAATTGAAAAAGTTCCCTTAAACTCAGACAACACATTTTTAAAAGTCTTTTTTTCTTCATCCCCCTCTTCTGCTGGGTTTTTGTGTTGTCCTTGGATTCTGACAACATTAAATTTCCTTGTTTGAGACAACTGTAGTTCATCATAACCACCAAGGAATTGTTTTCCTATATTAGCTACCTTTTTGATTGTCTTCTACAGTCAAAATGTACAATGCCTGCCACGATCCCTACCTGTTCATCCATTGCATGTTAATGGTGGTATCAACAAAGTTAACCAGAAATCATATTTAACATGAGCCAATTCTACTGTGTATTGCATTTATAATAAACAAATGGAAGATCACATGATGGGCAAAAATTGTATGTTGCTGTGCAATTAAAGAACAGTACAATATCTTATCTCCATTGTTAATGTGTACATGCTTCTGATCCTTTTGACAGTGTTTGACTAGTTTACCAGTCCTTTTCTCCTCTTCCTGTCACTTTTTTTTTTGTGTGTGTGTGTATTTAAAAGACAAAATTGTATAAGTAGTTACAAGAATAAATGTCAAATAAGACAATCTGGTATTTCTGATGTGCAAAATCATAACAAAAAGACCTGCAACATTTATATTTTTGTGAAAGTATATGTTTCCTGTAACATTTTCTGTATTATATTCTGTATTATTTTTAATCTTTTCTATAATTTGTATATTCTATCCTACAGACTTCTTAAAAATATAATTTTAGTTTAGATTCCTCCATAAATATGTAGTTTACACTGAAAGTAATGCCTCCTATTTATTTCCACGGAAACTACAATAGCTACAAAGAACACAGTAACACTGGTTTATAGAGCAGTTTCTCAACTACAAAACAATATATTTCAATATAGTCACCACCATTAGCTATGCATTTTCAACCATGATGAACAAGAGGTTCTTGGGTTCTTGGGTTGTAATCTGCTGAGTAGTGTGGGTCAGCTGTTCAAAATGCTCTTCATTTCATGATGTGACAGCTGTGCATGGCCATCCAGAATGTGGCTTGTCTTTCACATTGCTGTTGCCACCATTGACATGCACCACCCATCATCACTGCACTCACATCCACTAGCTGGTCTCCATAAACATCCAGCAAGTGTTGATGAATGTCAGTGTATGCGATTTTTTCCACATGGAAAAATTCAGTGGTACACCTCTGCTTCATGTGCACTTCCATGTCAGACACTGTTCTGTCAGAGTGCCCTCTGCTGCCATCTGTCACACAGAAAGAAAATGTAACAGATTACTGGGAGGAAGGCTCAACTTCTACTGTCATACCACCAATATCCACCTTTGATGTCGTGGGCCAGCATGATAAAATAGGGGACATTACTTTTAGAGCAGCCATGTGTATTTCAAAATTATAGTGTTTCTGGTCCAATCACACTTCATTTTTTTTTCTAAAGGAATTTTTTATTTGTGTGTTGTACTGGATTTATTCAGGTTCCATACATCTCTCAGGCCTGCTTCAGGTTTCTTTTTTTATGAGTGATCTTTAAAACTTTCAGAAATTCAGTCATGTCCAAGGAGAATGTAAGACCCTTGCATTGCTTTTACAGTCTAAGGAGTCAGCCTGAATTTGCTTTTGGCCACAGTACACTAAATAAATCCAGGCATCTCTCCACCTGCAATGCAAATATGTCCCTAGGACTATAATCGGCAGTGATCAGCATAACATTTATGTACTTCAAAACTGGTAATGGATTTACTATTAAATCCAAGTAGAAACAAAAATTAAATGTGAGGTTTATAGGTAATGGCATTAGATGCTCAAGGACTTTGGCAACTATTATGTATGGAGATTCTAGAAAGTGGAATAAAAAGCAGAGAAAATTATTTTTCAATATCTTAAAATCAGAATTGATATAATCAGGAGACTACTAATTGAACTAAATGGCATAGCATATTCCCATAAAACATCCCAACTCTAACATTTTTTGAATGCTATAATGATTTCATGAAGCTCTAGAAGCATTTGTAGCCTTCTAACACGGTAAATGTAATCTTGAAATCACTAGTAACAGGCCACAGGAATTATTAGGCTTTCTCTGCACTTGCCTTGGTTGACTGGAGAATGACCAGGTGAATAGTCAGTGGTTTAGTTTTAATTCATCTTATTCCATTGTTGTGAGGTAATTTCTACTGTTATTGCTGTATGGATATGTTTATGTAAAGAGTAGTTAAAAATAACTGTTCTGCAGAAAGATCATTAACACTAGAAGAAAGTTATATGATTGCAGCCATGGGGTGACCACAGGGGCATTCATTGTGCAGGCCCAGAACCTTGACTGAAAATGCTAATCTCAAATGGTTAATAGCTTATAAATAAGTAGCTGGGGAAAGTAGCCTCAGAGTATCAAAGAGAGAAAAGAAGAAATCGACAGCTAATAATAAATAATAAAAAAGTAGTGTCATTGCAGACAAGTGAAGAAAAAGCAAGTAAGCTGATCGTGTTGGTAAGCATATAAAATAATCACCAGCGTACCCAAGAGCAAGAAGAAAGCAAAATTTGCCATTACCATCATATTCCATTGGACTTGAGACACTTGTTTTATCAACATATTGGAGAATAAGAATAAAATCACAAAATGAGATCCATGTCAGAGAACTTAATAATTAACTGTATTATCAATATAAATTAGCTGTAATAAACTGATAAATAATTGGAACTGTAGTATTAGCATTGATTTAATTGGACTAATAATAATTTTTATTAGTTTGCCCAGAGAGACAGTGGGCTCTCCCTCCTTGAAGATCTTCAAAGGCAACACGGACTTGATCCTGGGCAACCAGCTCTAGGTGACCTGGCTTGAGCAGAGGAATTGGACTGGATGACCACCAGAGCTCCTTTCCAAACTTATCCGTTTTGTGATTCTGTGATTCTGTGATTCCATGATTCTGTGAAGATATGAATGAGATTATCAATAAGTTCTTCCTTCTTTATACAAAATTCACGATTCTGGGAATCTTGGAAGTGTAGTGTAACACACCAAAAAGTACTTTTCAGGAAACAAGACCCTAAATCATGAAGAAAAATGGAAAGAATATAAATTACGCACAGTATAAAAAGAGAGAAAGGATGACATGGAACTGTAGGAATAAATCTGCTTTCAGAGGCATAATTATGATACTCCTACTTAGGGACCATAGGGAGCATCACAAATATATTTAATAGAATTTAGTAAATCTCTTTGAGAACAACTATTACATACATAGAGACAGACATTTGTTCTGCACGTATGTATGTGTGTGTGTGTAACATACACAAAATCTTAAAAGATTCATTAATTTACCTAGTTATGAAAAACAGACAAAACTCCAGATAATGAAAACAATTAAGAAAACTTATATTACCTCTTCGACTAAGTATTTAATTGGAAGTTCTAATATGATGGTGCTTCACAAGTTTCAAATAATAAATACAGGAAGAAGAAATTTGTAGAAAAAGTCCTGTTTTGTCAGGAAGCATATATTCAAATAATACTATTTTGGACTTCAGTATTTGTGCTTCAGATTTCTTTGAATGTATGGGCATTTTCTGATAATATGTGGTTTCATCAGAAAAATTCTGACCATCTGTGAATAGAACAAGTGTTGAAACAAATACCTTGTAACACTGAAGGAGAAAGAAAGAAGTGTAATTTGGTTAGTACAATGAAAATGTCAGCTTAATGCACAACATCAATCAAAAAAGAAGAAATGCAATACTGGTTTTTACAGGGAAGTGAACAGAGAGTAATGCTAACAGTATTATGATACTGTTACAAAAATTAAAAGGCACATTTTCCCTTCGCAGCTTCTCAAGCAGTGTCTGGGTTAGCAGCATAATATATCTCTTCTAGCCTTAATGAACACTGAATAAGTTTGTCATAATACCACTACAGATAAAGAAGAATACAACAAGTCTTATATGAATATAGGAGTAGGTACTTCTTATTCACATCACCGGCTTTGCTATAATTGCTCTAAAAACTGAGCTAGAACTACTTTTCTTTTTTACTTTTTATTTCTGTAATTTCTCAAGTCCATAACAGCAAACTCAATCTATAGTCCCCAGTGGGATAAAAACATAAGCATACAACAGTGTTTTACTTTAAAAACTTAAAAGAAACAACCCAAACAAACTGAAAAATGGTGGAATAATATCACAGCCTTGTTTCTGTTTTGTATCTTTACACTATTCTTGTTCGTCAGCCTAATCAGAATACAACAGGCCTGGAAACCTATGGTGTGATCTACCCTGATGTAATCTTCCTTGTCTCAGTGGGCTGCCATCTGCAAAAGCAACTCATCATAAAGAAAAGCACAGTGACAGGCTCACTTTGCCTCACAAAGCCAAGTCAAGAAAGTAGAGAAGTATATTGTCATTACCCTCACAAATTTCTCATTTTCACTTCTATCATAGTAGAAGATAATTTTTTCTCAGTAGTTTTATGTCAAATGAATTTCCTATTTGTTCCAGCTTAACAAAATTGAACTTGCATTTACATAACTTATTAAAGAAAAATATTTGCATAATTTTTTCTCAATCTTTCACTCCAAGCAAGCTTATTTTAAGGGATTTGTTTCTTGGTTCATATTCCAAGTTGTTCCTGTTCAGCATTTTTATTGGACTCAAACTCTACAGATCTTTTTCTGTGTTTGCTCTCTTAGGCACAGAGGAACAAGATCACTTTATTGTCAAGGACAAATATCTAAATACAAGAATAATAACAGGTAAAGAACCCTCTCAATCTCCTGTTCAGAAAGCAGAGAAGTTTCAACTTAGAATGTTTCCCAGTGGCTTAGAATGAAAACGTAATTTGTACTCTTAACTAAATAGCATAACATTATATGCAATATCAAAAATAACAAAAGCAAAATAAACTAAAATGAAAATTGCCCCTCGCAGATAAGTTTTATGAAAATGCTTCATTTTCCTACTGCATATTCTTTTGCTTACAAATGTCCATGAGAAGAAATTCATGATATTTCTTGGTCTTTTGGTGGGATATAATTAAATAAAAATCTAAGTTGAGGTGAACTGAAGGCTGTTGTATCCGATAAGAAAAATAGCAGTCAGATGAGTGTTGCATTCTTCTTGTCCAAAAAGGATTTTTATTAATAGGTTCTTCTTTATTGAGTCAAAGTATCTTTCAAATAAAACTAACAGCTGTCATAGCTCACAGTTATAGATCAACCTTTCAACTAGAGAAGTGCAATGAGGAAACCAGCCAACTTTTAAGTGGGTTGTGATAAAGTGCTGCAAGGAATTGAAAAGGTATAACTTCAGGTAAAATCAGGAAACTGACTGGCCCAGGTGATGATGTCCATTCTATGTTCTTTGTGGCATATTTTAGACAACTGAAATATCATCTGTAAGTTCAAAAATGCTGAAGACCTGATCTCTCATAAACAGTCTTCTAGCATTTTCTGTACTGTGAATAAAGCACACAAGAATTGGCCTGAATTTTGTGGTACACCTACAAATGAGTGTTAAAGAAAATTCACATTACTTATTGAAAATTGGGAGTTTTAAAAATATTTTAGACTGTATACTCCAGAAAGATGCTTCCTTGTAATAATTTGTTTAGAACTTATATTTATTTTATGGATGTGAAATAGCAGTCTAAAGATATTGTACAGGCTTGGTTGCATTAAGGCTTTGAGCATGAATCTCAGCAATTCAATGAGTTTCACATTCATCTGTCAGTTATGCATTTAGTAAATATTCCATAAGATTTGCAGGACACTAATACCTTCTATGGAAATTAATATTGATGGACAGATTGTAAATGTCTCTCACTTTCTTCTGCTTTGAAATGAAATAGTAGATAGAATTGTTTTTTTTCCTGCTCCCTTCTTCAAATCAAAGACAAAGATGCTTCCACTGTTCACTGTAAAGTGAACAACTGAACAGAAGCAAGCTCTTAGAAAAATTCAGGGTTATGATCCTCTCTTTTCCATCAGTTAGTACAGAGATAGAATTGAATTGTCTTTTTCCACAGAAGTATAAGACTAAAGACTAATATTCTGGGATGAGAATTTTCAGTCAAAACTGTCAGAATACTTTAGTATTTACTTACTAAATAAATACTAGAAAAAAAGACTTCTAAATAAACACTAAATAAATACTACTAAGTTTTCCAGATTACTTTAATGTGTTCCAAATTAGGAAGTTAGAAACATAATTCTTTCGCACCCATGTAGCTATGGTAATCTGCAGGTAAGAGGCATATTTTGATTCCTATTCATTTTGCAGAAAATATTTAATTCTTTTTAATAGAAGCCAACCTCTGTGAAAAGAAAGAAAACCACATCTGCCTACCCTGGAGTGTAGGAAATCCTCTTGGGAAGTGAGATTATTGTTTATCCACTAATCCTATATGAATTTTAATTTTTTTCTCTTACATGTTACATAATTGTGGCTCATGCTTTAACCTGTGTGGTGCAGGACCAACAAAGATCATTGAGTCCAACTGTCAGACTATTTCCAGGTGACCCAAAGCTAAAACATAATTAAGAGCATTATTCAAATTCCTCATAAGCACAGAGAAATGGGAAGCATCAGTCATCTCTCTAGGAAGTCTGTTCCAATGCCTAACTACTCTTTCAGCAGTGTCTTTCCTGCTGTCTGGTCTGAACCTCCCTTGATTCAGCATTTGCATGTATCCTGTCATTAGGTACCAGGGAGAAAAAATAAGCACCCCCTTCTCCAATTCCCTTCCTCAGGAACTTGTAGAAAGTATTTAGGTCACCTCTCAACCTCCTTTTCTCCAGTTTTAACAAACTAATTGTCTGCAGCTTCTCCTGTCAGGAGATGCTTGCATTACAGCACTTTTACCAGTTCTGTTGCCCTACTCTGGATGCTTTCAAGTATCTTAACTCTCTTTTTAAACTGTGGTGCCCAGACTGCACACAATATTTCAAGTGGGGCCACAACAAGACTTCTTCTTACCAGCTGACTATGATGTTTTCAATGCGTTCCAAAATGCTGCTTACCCATTTTTTTCTGCCAGAGCACACTGCTGGATCATGTTGAGCCTGCTGCCAACAGGCTTCCAGATACCTTTCTGAAGGACTTCTGTACAGCTATGCATCTCCCAGTCTGTACTTACATCCAGCATTACTCCATTCCAAGTGCAGAATCCTGCACTTATTCTACTGCTGATTGCCTAGTGCTTCCAATTAAATCCCTCTACAAAGCTTCTTGTTCCTCAAGGAATCAACAGCACCTCCTAGTTTAGTATCATCAAAAAATTCACGAGGGATGCACTCAACTGCATCCAGATCATTGATTAAAATGTGGAACTGGACTGGTCCTAGAACTGAGCCCTGGAGAACATTTAGTGATCAGCTGCCAGTCAGGTGTAGTCTTTCATTACGATCTTCTGAGCTCTATCGTCAAGACATTCCATCATTCAGCATAGCATGAATCTTTTCATCTCACAATTAGGCAATTTGTCTAGATAGACACTGTGAGGAATTGCAGCAAAAACTTTTTAATATAATCCAGAATACCTACTGGAATCCACTGTCTTCCCTTGATCCACTAAGTGAGTGATCTTATAGAAGAAGATTAAATTAATGAGACAGGAATTTTCTTCTGTGAATCCACACTGGCTGGGCCTGATGATTTTGTTATTATTTAAGTGTTGTTCAGTGGAGCCCAAAGTAATCTTCTCCATAATTTTTCCATTTATGGATGTTAAGCTAACAGGTTTGAATTTCCAGGGTTTTCTTCTGTGCCTTTCTTAGAAAATAAGACAACACTGGCTAGCTTCTTGTAATCAGAGACTTCCCCAGACTCACAAGCTTTTAGGTAGATATTTTCCCTTGAAGGCAGGAAAACAAAGAAAAGAGAGCTGCTTACTATAGATATTAAATCACCTTTGTTTTGCTAAAATATGCTGAATCTTATACACATTTTCAAATTATTATGAACTGTCCAAAACTATGATTTTAGTGAATGCACTGCTAATAACAACCTAATGGCTACTTAGTTATTTAAAAATTGTTATTTCCCATGATTAGACCTGCAGTGTTTGTGCATTTAATCCTGAGAAGAGTCATGCTTCACTGAGAGGTGCAACAACAAATAGAGATTCAATATTTTAAGACAGTGTGAATTCTGACTAATGAAGTTCGAACTGTATTGTATAAAGTTATAAACATATAATAGTCACAGTACTATTTAAATTTGCACTTCTAAATAGAGAATAAAATAAAAAAATGTTGGGATTATCGTAGAATCATAGAATTATTTGAGTTTAATGGAACCTTTAAAGATCATTGTCACCAGTCTATGCCCGTGACAGGGACAGTGGGCCCAAGGGCCCCCTTCCCAGTCCCCCCGCCCCAAAGAGGAAGGGGAAGGGAAAAGGAAAGGAAAGAAAACGAACAGACCTCTAGGGAGGTAAACTTATTTTACTAACTGTAATATAATATAATATATTACAATCTAATTGAGACGGATAAATCAAACAAAGTGGAGAGAGAGAGTTAACGGAGCACTTGCCTCTTTGTTGGGAATCCAAGAAGCAGCACCACCCCCAGCCCGTCCCTCCGTGACGTGTAGGGACAGGTAGCTGGATTAGAGTGTTAACACTTTAACTCCCAATGCACTACATGATGTTATGATGTGGAATACTGAAAAACCAAAATCACAAAACCGTGACAATCATCTAGTCCAACTCCTCCACAAAGAATAGAGACATCTACAGCTAGACCAGTTTGCTCAGAGCCTGGTACAAAAAATCTCGAATAGTTTTTGTTACCAGTTAGGTAAACTTTGCTGTCAGGAGCATCTGAACAAAGGCATGTATTCTGCTCTTGAGCTGCAGTCTGGGACAGTAATTTCTGGTTGTCAGAATGAAATAAAAAATACAGTATTTTAATTAGGAGGTAACACAAGTTAAGTGCATCAATTAACCAGTGGAGTAGGGAGCACATCTGGGAAATAAATTGTATTAATATAGCAGGAATCAAATGATTTTCTATGAATACCATTTTCTTTCAATTTAATTTATATTCAAGACATCAACGAAGACTATGTTTTTTAACAGCATCACTTCAATACCAGCTAGATCAGTTCTACTTTTTTCAGAGCATATATATATACTTAGGATTAGGTTATTCTGGCATATGGCTTGGCATATGGCTATTGTTTGTTTGTATTCCCTCATCTCTCTTCTATAAATTCTTGAAGATTTTTTGGAACAATATCTTTGAATTTTTATCAGTCAATAACTCCCAGCCCTAAGGGTAAAGGCTAGTTCACCATTACCAGAATAGCAAAAAAATATTTGGCATGGTTTTTATACATCATAAGCATCTTATTTTATCTAAAAAATCTCATTTGCTTTAAAAGCATTTATGAGCAGTTCATCTACCTCTAATGTATTCTGAAAATGTTTCAAATTACCCTCCATGAATTCTAAAGAGAATTAACTTTAGTCTTCTAATATAATGTTTCTCAACCAACTGTTCATTAGCTCTGCATCTCTGTCAATTTTTTGTTTGACTTTATAATTTCCAGGGGTATGAGTTACCAAGTAATCAATTTGTATTGTAACTTGAAGACTCCTCCTTGAGAAATCAATGTTATTTTTCCTGTGAAGAATTATTTTATTCATATCACTTAAACCTGCTGTGTGGAGGTGTCTTATCAGTTGAGTTCTTGCTTAGACTTCATTCAGTAAAATTATATATCTAATACTTTCATTTTGCATTTTGCAAGTATTAGCCAACTTAAAAAATGCACACATCTAAGATATTATGATGCTTACTGTTTCAGTTCAGAATTAAGTTCAGAACTCGGTGAAAACAAAACCTTCAGCCTGCTTTGTTGTGAAAAGTTCAGGTTGGGTGGTCCTTATAGATGTAACATATTTTTGTATTCCTGCAAAATTTGTTTTGGTCTTCACATTCAAAAGACTTAATTCTCTGAATTCTATGTCTGTTTGTGGTGGTAGTGGCAGTTTTTTTGATAGAGGAAAATGGTATAGCAAATAAAATATTCTGGATTAGTAAATAGATGCTGGAGGTACCTATTGCAAATAGGTAATTAATATAAAGCTAGCCTCTGTCTTTGATCTTTCAGCTGGTGACTGTGATATATGAAAGGAACAGGTGACATCAATTTATTGTAGGTTCATCTTTTCATAGAATCACAGAATTGCTCAGATTGGAAAAGACCTTCAAGATCATCAAGTCCAACCACTAACTATACTACCCTAACTCCAACAACCCACTGCTAAATCATGTCCCTGAGCACCACATCCAGATGTTTTTTAAACACATTCAGGGATGTTTTCTTTTGATCTTTCTTTATCCTTCAACGTCCTCAGTCACAAAACCCCCATCATAAGATGGTTTAGCTTGTCCAATTATGTACATCATTAAAACATCAAAACATCATGGCAATCATACACCACTGTTGATGTAGTTTTTTCTTTTTTTTCTAATACTTCATACATATGACCACTCATAGTGGTCAGTAGAGATCTAAAACATTTCTTGGTTTCATGAATATAAGCCACTGGATATGTTTGTGGTGCTCCGAGATATTTGCATGGAGTTGGCAGATATGACACAGGACTAATAGGAATCTTAGCAAATCTTGTTATTTTTTTGATGTGCCAGCTGAAGAGTACATCATGTCACCTTAAATATCATTAGACATCTGTCTTAGGCAACCAAATTGCCTCCTTAGTCTATACAAGTAAGCCAGCTGAGATTTACATCATCTGAAAGAAAACATCTGGTGACCAATCAAGCACTTTTCTATGCTGTTATGACAGTACTGAGTGTAACTCCACTGACTATAATGGAAGCCCTCAACTATGTTATCACTTATCTCAGCCTTACATCCCCAAAAGTTAAAAGTGTTATAGTTTAGGTGCCAGAATCTGGAAGTGAATCCCATTGCACATCACTATCTTAGATCCTAGAAACCAGATTTTTAAATTGTCAGTATCTATAGCTTTCAGAATCTGTTGTGCATTTGAAAATCTGTGAGCTTAACAGTATATGACAGAAAATGTACTTTATCTGATATTCTTAAATACAAAATTGTTTAAGAATGGATGTCCTGTGGAAGGAGAGGTGCAAAAAGATACTGAACTTTATGTCATAACAGTATGTAGCTCATGTTCCATGTGATGCAGAGCATAAGAATATAACAGAACAAAATATTTACCTGATCTTTGTCTTATTATGAATAGAAAATCAAAATTCCCTTCTTTAATACAACAAATTTTCCTCCCTATATAAGAATTATATGCTACATTGTACTCTTCTGGGCTAAAAACTTCTTTAATATCTTCCTAATTTTATGCATATGAGTAAATTCAGTGGACTGCGATTATATGGAAAATCAAGCATGTGGATTTGGTTTTGGGCTCATTTCACATAATTTTTCCATGCCAGCATCTGAAGCTGCCCCAGAGAGGCCTCAAAGCAGTAAACTGGCATGGCTGCAATTCCTCTCACCAAATGATGACCTACAGTGGTTATCTACATTTAAACTATTCATTCTTTATAGCCTCTGAAGAAATATAAAAGTAGAAATCAACATCTTTTAAATTTCATTCTATAATGGGATGCATTGCAGCCTTTAAGTGTTCGTTTCTCTCTGCAGCTTCTAAAGGGAACCTTCAGTGTCTACTTCAGATACTGGTACTGCATATGTTGTTCTGAAACTCACCTGTACAATTCCACTGAATAAAGGCTATTTAGTAACTCAAAACTGGCAGCTTCAGTTTCTGTTACAAAATAGTTTGTTGTTAAATAATGCAATATTTCTCCTGTTAGATAGTAACAATATAGAAGTAAACACCTGAATGATAGCTAAAATATTGCAAGTCTCTTGATAGCTAAAATACAGCATAACTTGATTTTTTTCCATATTTTTGTGTTTGGTATTTTCTTGTACTTCAGTACAGTATAAGCTGTTCTCATGGATGATCCTGAAATATGGAATATATTTTACTTTCTTGGGAATGCAGCCACTGTTCATGGCATGATACAGAAGTACTGAGGAGACTTGAGAAATACAGAAAATGTGTTATTTTATAAAATGTATTCATCAATCTCTTTCCACTGTTCATATAATACATTTATGAAAAAAAAGCTAAGAAAAATTACACAGTTTTATTGTATGCAGGGCATTATAGTAGATACAGTAGAGATGCCATATTCCTCATCAAATATTTTATGTAAATGAAAACAGCCAGTTGGAATTCGAGACCTTTGTCCTGGTTTCTTCAGTATTCCATATCATGTCATTATGCAGCAGGCTGTCTGATGCTTAAGCACAGCTCTGGGTGCACTTCCTGGGTGCTGTGCTTCTAGCAGACTCAGCTATTCTCATGTGAGTTCCAGCTCTTGGAGATGTGATTTCTGATTCTGAGTGATGAGGAAGATCTCTCTTCCTTCCAGAAGGCCAGTCGTGAGGGCCTGCTGATGAGGACTGGACTCTCTCTCCTCCTGTTTTTTGGTTTGATTGATTTATTATTCTTAATTATTCTGTGTTATCTCACATTTCTTTTAATAAACGTGTTCTCCAATCTCAAAAAGGTTTTTCTTTTTCCTTCCCCCACTTCTCTGGAGGGGAGGGCAGGAGAGGTGTTGTGTGATTAGCTCTTCAAACCATGGCACTCTTCCAATTAGAAAATAATTCAGAAGGATCTGAGTACAACATATTGGAAAAATGATTGAAAGAGATCTCTGAAGTCTAGTCAAGGTCCAATGGAACTTCCACTTCCTAGATTGCTGGCGGAAACAAGAATCATAGAATCATAGAATGGCCTTGGTTGAAAAGGACCTCAAAGATCATCTAGTTTCAACCCCCCGGCTATGTGCAGGGTCGCCAACCACTAGACCAAGCTGGGCAACCACATCCAGCCTGGCCTTGCGTGCCTCCAGAGATGGGGCATCCACAACCGCTCTGGTTCCAGTGCGTCACCACCCTCTGAGTGAAAAACTTCCTCCTAACACCTAACCTAAACCTCCCCTGTCTCAATTTATAACCATTCCACTTTGTCCTATCACTACCCACCCACATAAACAGTTGCTTCCCCTCCTCTTTATAATCTCCTTTCAAGCACTGGAAGGCCACAATGAGGTCTTCCCAGAGCCTTCTGTTTTCCAAGCTAAACAAGCCCAGTTCCCTCAACCTTTCTTCATAGGAGAGGTGCTCCAGTCCCCTGATCATCTTCGTAGTCCTCCCCTGGACCCATTCCAAGCGCTCTGTATTTTTCCTTTTCTGGGAGCCCCAGGCCTGGACGCAGTACTCCAGATGGGGCCTCACAAGAGCTGAGTAGAGGGGAGCAATCACTTCCCTCTCCCTGCTGGCCACTCCTCTTTTAATGTAGCCCAGAACATAGTTGGCTTTCCAGGCTGCAAGCATACACTGCTGGCTCATGTCCAGCTTCTCATCCACTAGGACCCCCAAGTCCTTCTCCACAAGGCTGCTCTCAAGAAGGTCTTCACCCAGTCTGTATAAATACCTGGGATTGACCCAGCCCAAATGCAACAGCTTGCTCAAGAGTGCAGAATCTCCTAAGGCATCTCATGATTTAGTTCTAAGGGCACAAATTTATCCACTTTACAGAGTAATGCACCAAAGTACATCTTAGTGCATCATTCTGATGCAAATTCTACGGTATTTTTTGCTTAGAATTGACAGCATTTTGACATAAAGAGTATTCTATGAACAACATAATATAATGTTTTAAAATGATTTATTATATTTATCCACTTCTGTGTTTTCTCAGCAAGTTTATGCTGGTGTATCATTGCAAAGTGTGTGATCTATTGTTAAAAAGCATGTAACAAAAAAAGAAGCTGAAAAATAATTTTTTGTCATTCTTTACATCGTTTTGTTTCCCCTGGGAAAAGCTTGTTTTAGTTACTGACATCCACGAGAGTCTCCCTGGAGATTCTGCTGAGTTCAGATAAGACTGCACATGATTAATGTCACTCTTCTATTGGATACTCAGTGTAAGAGTATACTGGTTATATCAGATTCCAAGCCCACACATAGGATTTTTCTCTAGTCTTTACTACTGTCACTCAGAAGATGAAGAACTACAGTTATTTCCTACCCTGATGGCAAATAATATCTTTCACTTGCAAGAAATTTGAATATGCATTTCAAGGAGAGTAAACAGAACAGGAACAGAATATGGAAATATTTGCATTGAATCAGATCTGAGCTCTGTTTAGATGTGTTCCCTCACACAAATAGATGAATACTAGATACTTCAAAAGAAAGTGGAAAAAAGCAGTGCTTATGTGAAAGTAAAAATTGGCCACAGTTCTGCGTGACAATTTTGTATCTAGAGATAATACATTCAACTGAACTCTAAGTAGGAAGTCTAGTGGACTTCCTTTCAGTATTTTCACTTTTTTTTCTATATATATTTTTTTAGACTACTTTCCTGTTGTTGTCACATGAGTCACAGTTGTATCTCTAACATTATAGGGGACTGAAGAAAAGCATGCAGATCTAGGTGCGCAGAACACATGGAGAAAAAACTGCAGTTGAGGCAGAGTGCACTAGAGCGTTTACAGTGACATGACACCTCCATGAAGCAAATTAATATCATTTACTATGCGAAGAAATGTTTTAACACACAGACATGCCTATCCATAATGAAATAAACATATAATGCCTTTAGTACGAGGCAAAGCTATTGCAGTGTTGTATGACTTTCCATGAAATTTCTCACATAAAAATCAATGCATTAACAGATTATTCCATTTGTATCAAAAAATGTAATCTATTAGGTAAGAACAAGTAATAGATATGCAATGTAAACTTCTTTCCAGATTTTTAAAAACTTTGCAAGTATAAGAAGAACACAGAGAATACTCTTGGTTCCAGAGTAACCTCTGAATATACAAACATTTAGAGAAACCAGTGAAAATAAGTGGATATGTCATGGTTTATGTTACGGTAGATATTCAGCACACGTGGACTTCTGTTGAGCACATGTACAGAGATGGGTAGGATTCAAAGAAGAATTTTAAAATTATTATGTCATAGACAAACGGTACAATTGTGTAGCCTTGAATCACAGCGTTGTGAGTAAGAACTGTGGGAGACAGGAGCTCCCCAGTTTTGCTCAGAAGCTGCCTCAAATCCTAGTCTTTGTGTAATATATGCCATAGGCATGCATGTTTCTGGCCATGGAGCTGCTGACATGGATGTGATCAGTGGAAATGACTTCCCAAATGTGATGCCAGATCTGCTAGGAAATCACCAGGCTGTGTTCTGCTGCACGTTGTGTGACTGCACCCTGATCAATGGGGATGTGGCCTCTGACATCCTTGGTCTTACCCAATGCTTGTGGAACAGAGCTGTGAGGAGCAGCCTTACCTGCTTCCTGACACAGTATCACCAAAATAAGATTTTTTATTTGACAGGTTAAGAAAGTGAATCTTCAAGGACGTGCTGTCTTTTTCAAGGTGAAAGACAGAAACAAACCCAATACAAATCTTTAATGCTTATGGTTTCTAAAAGGATAAATTGAAGTTTTAATGCAAACATTTATTTCTAATATTGCTTGCTTAAGATTTCAGGTAAGTTTTGCTGTAAGAAAAACAACGTTGGGTAAGACATCTCAGCAGTGTGATTCAGAAGGAACAACTGGACACATGAATTGGAAACAAAAGCTTTTACTGGATGTTTTCTTGTTTTTGCTTGGCAAGCAGAAAAGCAATACAAAATACCTAGGATAAAGGTAATTGTGCAATTAATTTTCATTTGTGTTATAAAGCTCTCTTGTGGTTATAGACTTCAAATAAAAGGCCAAAAAAATATTTATACTCTTAGTATTTTCATGCAATATGTTTGGCAATGGCTATAGCTCCGGGCAATATTGTAGCTCGTAACATTTACTGGAAACTGGACTGATCAACCACTGCATATAATAATTATTTGGGATTGACTTATGGCATTTGGATTCGGATTTTTAACAGACAATGTTCAAAACACTTCTTTGACTAATCTCAGTTTAAAGGTGTGTAATGCTTCTCAGTTCTGAATGTAAGGGGATTTCAGGTATGAATTTTTTGCTTCCCCTTAAGATTTGAGACTATTCATTTTCTCGTTCAAGCATATCTCCCTTTTCACTTGTAAATACAGTGTAAGCACTATGCTGTGTTTCTGGTTTTCACCTGTTTCAAGCATATGCTTTTCTCTGTGTGTGCAAAAAGCTCTTTCCAGCATGTGCTGAGGTGAATATAGATATCAATCACTGAGTGTGCAGTAGCACCCAGACCACCCTCAACTTTCTGTTTGCTTTCCTTTTAGCATGTGTGATGGAGAAGAATGAGGAAAGAAAAAGTTGAAGGCTTGAAACTATGTGTTTACTGTTCCAGAGAGACGTTCCTTTGTCACTGATGCACAAGTGGTGTGGTGTACTTATTTAAATTCACAGTTCTAGCTTATTTAGTTCTTTAATTTCTTCTTTTACTGTAGACACAAGATTTGGAGAAAGATGCTTTCATGCCTACCCATGTCATCTACCTGAGGGAGAAATTTCTGAAATCCCTGAATGCAGATCTTGAGCCTCATCTCATTTTTGATGTATGTTTTCTCATGGTCTTTCCTGATACATGCTATGAAGTACACCTTGGCATTGAGAAGAAATTAAGAGAAAGAAGATAAATAACTTCTGGACTAAAATCCAAGTTTGATGAAAGAATAAAGGATGATGACAGTGTCTATATTTATGATAAATGTATGGTACAATTAGAAGAACAAATCTTTAAAAAAGAAGATTCCCATTCCCCTTTTTCTCTCATCACTGAGTCACAATAGAACTTCTACAACGATGCCACTGCCAGAAGACTCCATTTTAATTGTATTGGTGCATCAGACAGAAATACATGTGCTGAATACTGTCAGTGTATGAAAGTCAAATCTTCAATTAGATCATAATTTGTCTGATATTTAAAGACAGACCCAAAAATATTAGTGAATTCTTTCTGGGGGACTGACCATGGAGTGGATAGGGATCTTTGACTGGGTTCTGAAGGTGGTAGGACGGGACCTGACTGGGGAGGCTCTGTCCTATGCTCTCTCAGCCAGGGATTGACGGATCTGGACTGTGCTGAGATGGGATCCTGGGCAATGGACAGGAATGAGGAAGGCCCAAAGGGAGGATGTAAGTAGCCCTCTTAAAAATGTATTGAATTGTAAAATAAGGTTAGATTTAACCCCACTTGCAATTTGTTTGTGTAGAGCTCTAGGTCTTTTTGAAGGAGCATATTCAATTATTTTTAATTTATTTCTGTATGTAATTGAATCATTGGAGTGTTTTGTTCTTATGTCTTAATGATCATGAGTTTTGTTGTTTGTTTTCATTTCTTTTGTTTGTTTTCAGATGTGGTGTACTAAAGTGAAATGAAAATTAGCATCTTAAATGTCACAATAGAAGTGAAGTATAGATCATATTTCTAGGAAGCAGCAGGTGATTAGTTCATCCAGATTATTTTCTGAAAGTCTGACAGTATTTGTACTTGTATTTTCAAAGTTTACAGCAGGTAAAGAGAAGTTACGTTGTTACTGAAATGAATACTGAGTTCTCTAAGGATGAATTTAAAGTTTGGAGTTAACTCTAGGATCTGTTCATAATTGGGGGGGGTGGGGGCAGGAAAAGTAAAAATATGAACTTTCTCTTTGTATCTTTCAGAAGCCAACTTTTCAGTCATATGCTCAAGTGTGATGCTTGCCACTACACTATGCTTTGTGATTAAAAAACCCAAAACACACTAAGTAGTGATCACTTCTGACCACAACTGGTAGGAAAAAAAAGATTAATAGCTGCAGGACTGACTTAGAAAATCTAAAAGAATATTGGACAAAACACTGGAAGGAAATTTGAAAGAAAAAAGAAGTTATTCACAGTGATTTAACAGATTTATTAAAGCATTGCCTGACGTCAGAATTTCTCCATTTGTAAATATTAATTTTCCTTCTGTCATGTAAATTACTAAAATAGATATGCAGTAGTTTCAGTGGATCTAATTTCCCTCTGAGATAAGCTCAAAGTCAGAATAAATCAGAAATTTCTCCAATGGTTTTGGCATGGTATATAGTAGCAAAAAGTATTAAAATAAAGTAAAATATCATGACATTTTAATCTAGTGCCAAGGGCAAATACAATTTACAATTACAATTTACAAATATGTACTTATGCAATTCACAGTATTTTAAAATCGTATAGAATCCGTTAGTAATGGTTGCTACACATGCTTACTTCTGTGTTCAAAATCTAATTCCCAGTGTTACCAAATGAAACATATGGACAAAGGTTTCTTCCGGGTGTCGTTATGACAAGGCCTTTTACTCCAGCTAACATATAGTATAGCATGTTATTCAACGACATTTCTGAGGAAATTGTTTCACTTTGGAGTAGAAGGGGCTTGAGAGACATTGCAGAGTGCTTTATTAATACATCACTGTATATTAAAATTTCTTCAAAATGAAACATTCATAACCGAAAATCTATTTTCTACATTAAGGATAGATTCTTTTCTTCATCAAAATTTAAATTTTCTTGGAAAAGATTTGAATCTTTTGTCACACGAACCACTGATTTCATAAAAATTAATACAAGCTTACTGAATAAACTTTTATATTTCTTATCCCATATTTATTGGTAGAATGGACAGTCAGATTGGAGAATCTTGGAAGCTTATTTAAGTGCAAGGAAAAACTTAAGGGAAGGGAAAGGAAATTATGTATTTCCTTTTGCATTTAAAATAAATAGTTTAGCATTAGCAAATATTAAGAAGAAGAAGAAGAAGAAGAATTAGAAGAAGAAGAAGAAGAAGAAGAAGAAGAATTGAAGGGATAAAATTTCTCTGACTGAACTATTAAAAAGAAGTTTGATTAACTTATCAAGCATGATACCATTTGAAATCAAATTTGGCACTATTTCTCCTTTGTCTGATGGCTAGCCCTAATAGGGGATTTCACAAACTACAGAACATGTTCCAGTAGTGGCAACAATTATTTCACAGTAAAGTGTAATTTCCCTTCTGTCTCAGTGTGAGTGCCAGCTACTGCCATCTCCACCAACACTGCTAGGAGTACTAAGGGGAGAGGTGGCAGAAACCAGAGAAGATATGCATGAGAACTGCAACTTACAGGATGAGTTTTACGATTATTTAAGAAACATCAATACAATACCCATGTCTGTCTGCTTTAAATGAATTAGGCTGGAGACAAAGAAGACCTGAAATGTCACTCCATAATACAATTGAAGAATATATGCATTGGATGTATGTTTCAAGTTACTGGAAGATATTGAGTTACAGTTTAAAAGCAAATACTACCAGTTCTTTTTTACTTTTTATTAAATGTTATTAACATTCTTACTTGAGTCTCCTGAAGGACAAATTAAAGGCAGAAAATAAAAATAATTGACAGAAAAGAAGAATTGTTTTCTCTCTTAGAGTTAAAAAAGGACTCTTGGAAAAAAAAAGAAAAACAATTTTGAAAAATAAAATAACTGTTCCAAAAATGCACAAAATAATTATTAAAAATTAAAAATGATACGGCAAAACAGATAGAGGGCAAAAAGGTAGTTAACTCTTCCAGTTGCCAGGTGTTCAGTACTAAGGCTGGATGGATGCAGCAGAATGAAAGAGCTGAACTATCCTACTGTTTGACAGAGCTGCAAATGGGATTAAGAGAGTGCTGCACAGTGCCACATCTATTCCTCTGTAAATGGCACACCGTGCTAAGCAGTTGGCTAGTGGCTGCATGCTGTATGGAGAATGTACAAGCTCACCATGCTGCAGTAGGGAAACAGCAGATGGTGGTGAATGGAAAAAGGTAAAAAGCCCTGTCGGCCTTTTCATCAACTGCCAAATCCAGGTCTGACTCAGACAAGGTGCTCAGTACAGCTGCCCCGTTACTTAGGAGATCCAGGTTTGATAAACATGCCTGTTAGTAAAGCTGGAAATCGCATTCAACTTATTAAATTCAATCAGAACTGCGTATCCTGTCTGATTAAAAGAGATGTACACTTCTCTACTACTTGTTTGTATAGAAACATGCTATTAAATAGCTTTTTAAAGAATTTTACAGATGTGGAGAGGGACAGAGCACCTTCGCTTTTAAGGTTCTGATTTTTTTTTGAGATGATCAATAAAGCAGAGAGAAAATAGTAATAAGATATAGAAATAAGACAAGGCCAGACTCTTTTCAGCCGTGTTCATATTCAATGAAGAGACTACTGAAGAAGATACAACTGAATCATCTTTAATATTCAGTATCAGAATACAAAGATTGACATATTGAATGATTCCTCTGATGCTGTAACAAACTAGCGAAAAACCTAAATTGAAAATATTATTCTATATTTCATTATTATACAAGATCTGAAATGCAAATTTCTTGTGTTTGTGTAAACTGGGGACGTATGATGGTGATCTGTTTCTAAATTTGAGAAGTCACCTTTGATGAGAAATGAATAGAAAGTATTGCTTGTTCTCTTACCTTAATTTTCGTGATGATGGCACGGATAACATCAGAGAATATAAAAAGTATTTCTTAGGCTTTGAGTCCAGTTAGTTGAGAGATTGCAAGGAATTCCGCCTTCCAATGGACCAGCTAGCCAATTGAAGAGGGCTACCAAGCTACATGTTCGTATTTATGCATGTGTGTGCATGTAAATAAAAGAACATTTATGCACATTTTATTACTTAATTATGAACAATTAATGGGATTGTTTCACAGTTTCTTAATACTAACTGAAGTTCAAAGCAAAAAATGCTAATAAAAAAATTACTAATAGCTAAGCCTTCTAAAAAAGACAAATATTTTTTCTAGTACTTCGGTAGCTTTAATGAACTGGAAGTAACTGAGTCTTATTTTAATCATTTCTGACCTGCAGCTGCCAATATTAACCAGAATTAAATGAGCATAATGAAAGTTTTGAGAGATTGAAGCTGTCTGAAATGGAAAGAAAATTTTGTTACTTAAGATTTTGTCTCAGAGATGCTTAAAATATTTTTATCTCTGCATGTAGATATTAAATGATCCATAAATGGGATTTGATTTTTCTACTGGAGGAGGGAGTAGAATCTTGCCAGTCATAAACTCCACACTACGTGGTATTGCCTGAGGTGATTGGTTTCAGTTGCATACACTTTCCTGCATATCCATCTGTGCGTAGCTTAGATGACCAAAAGGACAAACTTCAGAGTAAAAATGCCTCATGACTCAAAACTTCTTTAAAGTCAAAAGATATTAAAAATACTTTTCCAAGGAGATTCTCCCAGATTTTTTTTAAAATATTTAACATATCACCAGATTTTTAGGGTAAATTGTAGAGAGGTTTTACTGGCCAGAATGGCAGCAGACTTTCAGTTTTCAGGAACTGGCAGATGGGATCACGTGGAGGTAGCTCTGAGGGACAAAGGTGCTCAGTACAACAGACAGGTCTTTAAGTGCAATCTCCTCTAATCACAGTTGCAGTCCAGACTGATATTCAGGAAAACAAGCATTATCATGAGGCAAGAATAGCTAAAAAAGAGCTTGTGACCAAAGCTTGATGCCAAGAGGCAACATAAATAATGTGGAAACAGGGCGGACTGCAGAGGAGCAATACAGAAACATTGCCCAGATATTCACTGACAGTGTTTACAAAGATAAATTTTTAGATCTGACATTTCCAATAGCATTAAGGATAAAAAGGGTTTCTACTATTACATTAAAAACAAACTCCCAAGAGATTTCATTGAATGTGTACAAACATTTCCTTGAAGTTCCCAATATGTGTGATTGTGAATGGATTTTCTTGTTATGTATGATACTGAGTTCTCCCACTATTTCTTGGGATATTTTTAGTCTTGATATTACTTGTCTCAATTAGCTCTTCCAAAGTATGATCAATGCACTGTATCACTATGCTTTGATTACACTGCCATATACAGATTTGTCCTTATTAAAAATGCAGCTGAAGTGATCAGTAATACTACTTGTGGTCACACATCTTTAAACTTGTCTTCTTGAAAGAATAAAGTCCCAATATGGTATTCTTAGATCACATTATATCTTCAAAAACATTGTTTCCTTACTCTTAGTCACCATACAGTTCCTTAGCACTCCTCCTGGACATTAAAATCTTTCTGTAGTTACAGTGTAAACATTACTATAGTTTTATTAAATTATTTTTATTTTCTCAATCAATGTATTTCTGATACTACTACTACTTTAGCATAACTACAACTTATGTTCATATGTTCAAGACATTCATAATCACATCCATTATCTATTGAAATACTCTTTGGATATCAGGAAAAGATTCTTACCAGACGGTGGTGAACATGGATCAGGCTCCCCAGGACAGTGGTCACAGCCCCAAGATGCCAGTGTTCAAGAAGCATCTGGACAATGTTCTCAGTCACACCGTCATATGATTTTTGGGTGATCCTGTGTGGAGCCTGGAGTTGGGCTCAATGATTCTTGTAGGTCCCATCCAACTTGAGATATTCTATGATTCTATGATTAATAGCAAAGAACAAACAAACAAACAAACAAAAAGATCAAAGAAAATGTGAGGATCTTTTTGAAGAAATTAGGTGGTTTAGTGAAAGAAAACACATATACATCTGAAGTTATTATTGCTACCTCTGCCTCTTAAACCATCTCAGTGTCTTCCAGTACTTTGTGCTTGGAAACAGGGTTCAAGAAGGAAAGCCAGCAGTGGAACACAGTAGGTATTTATTGAGAAGTACTGTTGTATACAAACCCAGGAGACTAGGTGGGCTGCATCCAAAAATGCTAAGAAAGATGGCTGATATAATAAGTGAGGTCACTCTTTATGATCCTTAAAGGACAGGAGGACATCCTCAATGAAAAATGCAAAGTGTTGCATCTTTCTTCAGAGAGGGCAAACAGGCTGATCTGGAAAAGTACATGTTGGTCAGCCTCTATTCAGTCCCTTGAAAATTCACCACGGAAGTTGTCTCTTCCTTTCTCAAATATGAAGAAGAAGGTGAATAGTGACAGCCTGCATAGATATAACTGAGTTATGTTTAAGAAGTAGATTGCCTTCTACAATAGGATAACTGAATCAGAGGATAAAGGAGAACATTGGCTTTATCTTAAGTGAAGCAAAATTTTCACTATTGCTTTCTACAGCACCTTTTGTTATCAAGTTGGCACATGATGGTCCAGTTGGATAGATTATTTCATAGGTATAAGATGGATCATTGAAATGTAGTATTTAATCATTCATTCATTCGTTTGTTCATTCATTCATTCATTTGTTCTGTGGCTGGTGTTATTTATCAGTAAAACTTGCTATTTATCATTAAACCTATTATGCTTATTTGTCTTCATCAAGGACCAGGAGGGGAAGAGAGAATAAACTTTTATCAGGTTTGCAGATCATAGAATCACAGAATCATTGAATGACTTAGGTTGGAAGTCATGTAGTTCCAACCTGCCTGCCATGTACAGGGTAGCCACTCACCATATCAGGCTGCCCAGGGCCCCATCCAAACTGCCCTTGAAGCCTCCAAGGATAGGGCATTCATAGCTTCTCTGGGCAGCCTGTTCCAGCGTCTCACCACCCTCAGAATAAAGAATTTCATTCTAACATCTATCTTGAATTTCCCCTCTTTTGGTTTATCATTTCACTTTGTTTTATTTCTATCAGACCGTGTAAAAAAGTCGGTTCCACTCCTGCTTATAAGATCCCTTCGAGCGCTGTAAGGCCATAATGAGTTCTCCCCACAGCCTTCTCTTCTCCAAGTTAAACAAGCCCAAATCTTGTGTCTAGGGATGACTCACAATAGATTACAGCAAGGAAGCTGAGACATCTGAAATCCTGACCCAATTAGCAAACCGTAGACATAGTTAATACATTTGAGGACAGGGCAAAGATTCACAGGGCCATGGATATGTTTGGGGTTGGAGGTGACATGTTTGTGACTGTGCGCTCCCCTTCTTCTACCCATCCACTTCCTCCTTTGGCTTGGTTGTTACACGCAAGGCCTGTCTAAGTCAGATAATGAGCAAAGTACTAGTTACTCATAAGGTACTGCTAGGACAACAATCAGAAATCTGTTTTAAACAGACCAGCTGAGAATGTACCAAAATAAGAGAGCTGCTCCAAAAGTACTGCCTCCTATTTTATTATGTTGGCCAATGACATCAGAGGTTGGTGATTGTATAACAGGAAAGTGAACCTTCCTGCCAATATTCAGTTAGATTTTATTGCCAGGAAACAGATGGCAGTAGAGGGATGTTCTGACAAAATAACATCTGATATGGAAGTGTGTATGAAGCAAAGGTGTGTCACTGAACTCCTCATTGTGGAAGAAATAGCGCCCATTGACATTTATCAACACTTGCTGAACATATATGGAGACCACACTTAAACGCTTCTGCTTGGCAGCTCCCTTTGAGTATGGATATTTTTTGAGATTGAGTAGGATTGAATCCTACTGGATGAATGGAAGTTTGAAACAGAGCCTAATAATGGATTCCCACTTTCACCTCTTAACTATTTCTGAAATCATGATTTAAGTGTTTTGGACACAGCATACAAAAATGCACAATAAAACTGTCCAGGAAACAGAATTCCTTTTGTGAAGAAAGTTATTTTAAACTACATATAGCCCTGAAGATACTTGCCAAAATTTCTCAGTATTATCCCATCATCAATGCTTAGTTATTGAAATGAAGAAGACAAATTAATGAAAGGCCAAATTTTACTGATTTTTCATTAACAATTTAGCAAATACAACAAGGGTTCTCTGACATGGAATCATGGGAGTTAAGTTGCATTTCAAAGATGATTATATATGACTGTGTCATCGGAAGCTCTGAAGTATTACCAAGACTGTTAACTCCTTCAGCTAAAGGAATTTTCCTATAATTATTGTGAGAAATCAGGCAAAAATTGCTGAATTTAAAAATGACTACTCCATTGTTTGTATAATACGGTCAGAGTTGTAAAGACCAATACTGTTGCCCCACAATTTTTAATCTTTCTTAATAAGAAGCTGGTGAACTAAGCATTTGACTGACTTCAGCAGTAACCTTTAAAGCAACAGAAGATCTTATAATGTTTCATGTTTCATGTTTCATGCCTTTTTTTTTTCTGAGAAGCTATAACCATGCTCCCCATTTCATTCAGTCACTATATGTGAATTTTATATTTCTTAAAAGTTTTTACTTACTCTTATCTAGTTTCTTTTGTGGCTAGTCCTTGTTGAATTTGAGTTTATAATCTATTGCAGTTCACTTTATTTCTAATGGTTACATTTTATGATGTCTTAAAAATATTCTCCACTCTGAATTTAACTTGAGTCTTTATTTGAATTCAACCCATGTTCACTTATCATGAAGTGAGCATTTATTCTTATGATCTCTTTTTTAAAATACTTCTATGCTTTTACAACATTGCACACTGCATTTTTGTATATTTTGAAGAGCATAAATTTTGTATTTGTATTTACTTCCACATTCTTTTCTTTTTATATCTTGCCACTGGGTGAGTAAAAATAAATTTTCCCCAGGAAGACTCACTAATCACATAGTATTCTTTTCTGTCACAGTGCAGTTCAAACTGAGACAAACAGCAAGACCACATAACATATTTTCTTACTCTTCTGTGCTATTAGCAGTTGCTCTTTGAAGCATATTTCTCTGTTTGTAAAATTTATGACGCTAATAAAGCATTACACTACATATGACAGTACTGTGAGCTATGAATCCCACTGAAATTGAAAGATAAAAGCCACAAGTTTACATACAAACAAGGATGTATCTGAATAATTCTAAACGTGACTCACAGAGTGAGTTTTTGAGTTAGCAGCATGGTTATTCTTTAAAATACTATTTAATATACCCCCAAGAATGTGCTGCTGAATATTTTTGCCTAGAATCCGTGGAAGCTAAAACTGATTCATTTGTTTTGTTGCTTTTTTTTGTTTTGTTTTGTTTTGTTTTGTTTTGCTTTCCATATATTCAGGTTGCCGTAGGGAAAAAAGAATCAAGCAAGCAATGGAAATCAGTTTAAATATAATTGGAGAGAGAGGTTTCAGAAGAGATCGGGGAGATGTTGATGGGTTAGCAATTGCGTCCTAAATGTCACATGAAGACAATAGTCAATCAGGTCAAAATGATTTAGAATTTTTCAAGGAGACTGACTTTCAGGTAATTTCCCTCTTTGTTATATTACATGGAGCAGGAGAAAAGTCAACATATATAACAGAATCAACTGTAAACTTAATGCTGTATTTTCTTTCCAGCAAGTTCAAAAATATTCTGTCTTTAATTGCTTGAACTTTAATTGCTTAGTGTCCTGTTTCGAGTACAAAGAACTCTTTTGCTAGGCGGGAAGTGACAGCTTTTCCTTTTGTCACATCTTGCCTCCAATGAGAAAAAGAGGATAATGGAATTCCACAGGCTTAGCAAACATGTCATTCATAAAACTGAATTCTGAACTCCAGAAACAAAATTAATTGCAGAGTTAAGCCCTGAAAGACAAGTGGGTTCAGCAAGTCTCAAGTGCACGAGTTGCAATCACCATCAATGTAAACTATGAACATAAATTCAGAGTTAATAACTTGCTGTTCTTCCTAGCTGCTATGCTCCTTATATGGCCATTATCAAGTGAAAATGAACAGGGAAGTTGCTGAAGCACTCAGTATGAGCAGTCGCCATGTTTATGTGTGAAAGGAATCTAGTTTTAGTGGGACAGTTTTCTGGAAAGAATGATATTTTAATTGCTTTATTTGCAGGTGAATTTCAAGATCTTTGGCATCCACTGTGGACTAATTTTGTCCATGATGGAAAACTGATCATGCTCTTAATTATTTTTAAAAGACTGTTATGGTCCCAGAACTTACAGAAACATACAAATTTAAGTAGACTCCCACATGATCAAGTTTTAAAGCAGCCAGTTATCAAACGTATTCATAATGAACTAGTATTCTTGTCCAGTAATGCCATGTTATACCATATAATCCTAGAATATCTACTTATTTTCTAATTGAATGCAGAAGTTCAGTTCTATCAAGAAATAAAGATGGGATTATAAGAAAGGCAATGTGTTAAAACAATTTAGCTTACTAAAAGTATTTGTTTTAAAGTGTTGTTTGGTCATTGCTGAGAAGATTACATGTGGCTAAGATTACATTAATGGCTAAGAGGAAAGATGGGAAAAATAAAAACAAACTCCAACTAGGTAAAGTAATCTCGTAATGATAATGCTTGCTCTGATGTCACATTATTGCTACCATCCCAGCTTAAACAGGAAACATATATCTGAAATCAAACCAAAGAAAGGAAAGATTACCTGTGAACTGCAAAAGAAATAGTGTGTTAGTATCCAATCAACACATTACTTAAAAGTTGCAGGCATGATTCTGTAGTAGTGCTTCTATTGTCAGCTGTCCTAATGGAGGGTTTGATTCCTTGTAGCTGCAGGTTCATCTTTCCTGCTGAAGTCACTATCAGATGGAGCACTGAGGAAGTGAGCATATGAGGAAATAAAAGATTCTTACATATATTTTTCTTATTAAAACTTTATAGAATGTCCAGATTTTCAGACATGTCAAATCAAAATGTATACTATTTTTCAAATTATAAATATTTTTCCAAATGAAAATATTTTCACATTAGTGAAAATTATAAAATATTCCAGAAATGTATTTTTCATTGACATGCAAATCTTCGTAAAATTAAGAACAGCTTTTCAAGAATTTTCATAAATTATGATGTTGATATTAATACTTTAGCAGACTTTCCAGCCTCTGCTTTGAAGTTACAAATGATTCTGATAAGAGACAGAAGTTCTTTGTTGGTGGTTTTAAGACTCAACATATTTATACATCGATTTATGCTTCTTTAACCAGGAGATGACTTCAGCACATGCAGTCATTTCAACATTTAACAATTGCAAGCCACGTACTCAGAGAAACTTCAGTGCACCAGTGAGATGATACTATGTTTTTCAAAGGCTATTATCTTGCTCTAAATAGGCATATTGATTTCAGAGGCATTTCAGAGGCAGAAAGCATTTATTCTTGAGCAAGTTAGTTGCTTAAATTTAATTATTGTCTTTCCCCTAAAAACATCCTATCGCAATGCAAAGTTAAATACCTAGTCCTCTTTTTTGTTGTTGTTGTTAAATGTGTTCAATACTGTTGAGTCTTTCTTCCCATATTTGATCTATAAACAAATGAATAGAAAATGAACTTAATAAATAACAAGTGACAGGTTCAAGAGAACTCTGCTGTTCTTTTTAAGAGAATACTAAAAGAATATGGTTAAACATATCAAAGGAATTTGTTAATGAGTGTGTATTATTGCTCTGAACTGTATGTAACCTTTGTGACTCTAGTAAATTTTAATGAAAATCCAGTGCCGGCTTTGTCACGTAGAAATCAGAACAATCAATTAAACTACACTCAGTTTACCATTATCTTGCTAGTGTTTACCTGTTTTGTATGTGTTTCACTGTTTGGTAGCACAAGAAATGATAAATTGGTTTAGGAATCCCTTTGGAGAGAGAACATCTCATTCTTCTGCAAACACATGTTGTGATTCGGCTTCAGATTTAATCACCCACATTTGGGTCACCCTACAGGGCTATATGCCCAAGTTCCTATTACATTAAATTGAGTTTTGGACTCCATCATTTCATAAAGGCCTGGTCCTGCTGAAGATCTCATCTTTCTTCTGCTGGTTTACATTCTCTAGGGTATTCAACATGTCTTTAGATGGTAATGATTAGTGAAATTAACTTCCTAGATCTTCAACCATTGTAGGGAGAGATTGACTATAGGATTGTGTAAACATTCTCCCAGAAACAATTTGATTTCACATCATCAGGAGGAACTGATTCCCACTTCCAGAGTTGTTCCATCTTGGATTTCAGTCAGATCAAAGGTACAAGTTCAGAATATGTTTTATCACAGGATTTATTCATTGATATAAAATTGTATAAAATCACTCATAATTTTGGCAGATAAAAATTTCTTTCACTCACAGGTCAACTGTTTATCCAGATTCATATTGTTAACTTCAGTTTTACCTGAAAAAAGATTATAAATTAGATTGATTTCATAAAACAATACTCAAAATGCAACTGTTTAACACTCCAGCAGTGGATTCAGCACAAAATATTTCTTAATATCTAAAAATGAGAACCTTTTGAAATAAAGACACTTGTCTTTTTTATCTGGAAGTGATGTTTTCCTCCAACTTGGAAAGCCCATCTCCAAAGTGGTCCTCTTATGGAATTAAGTTCAGGCCCTCTATCACCAATCCTGAAAGAAATTTTCTCTTCTCAGTGACCATCTATATCTTTTACACTATCCGTTAAACTACTAAATAAAATATGGAGTCAGAAATTTCTGACATTTCAGCCTAAGAAAGGGACAGTAATATGACTACACGAGGGCATCAGTTGATTTTGAAAAATACAATTATCTTAAATACAATAACTCAATTGTACTTTCCTATGGTAAGTAGTCATTATGGATAAACTCATCTTGCATTTATCATATTACCAATACTATAAAAAACAAATTTATTTATCTATTTATTTATTTACTCAGGACAATATTAAAATCCAAATTTATGCTATTGCTCTTCTGTTTTCTTAAGCACGGGCATGTAAGATAAGAGAGCAAGTAATTTTCCAGTTATAAAAATAACTTTACAAACAGTGCTTTCATCTGATATCTGCACTTCTACCTCTGCAGAACATTCCTCTGATTATAGAACACTAAGTAAAATTCATAGTGATTAATCACCATATATTCTTCCTTAAGGCATAGCTATTCTCTTCGAACTTTCTTATATTGACACATTATCCTTTCTCTCAAACCTGATTCCTTCCAATTATTAACTCACTCTTCTACCAAGTAGGTTCAAAGATGGCTATTTTGGTGTTTTTGAAGAGTATTTCAGCACTGGCCAAATCTATGCAGGTTGCATTCACATTCTTCAAATGAAAAGCCATAGTTGTAGAATTCTTCTTGTAGGATGCACCAGAAAGTGTAGAATTATATTACACTTAAGAACAGATACTAGATTCATCTATGTACATAGAATGGGTATGCTGTACTAGATTCATCTAAATTCCCATATTTGTTCACATCTCTTATAGATGTTATATCAATGCACCAACTTCTGCCACAGAGGCAGAGTTTCTTTGCAAGTGAGTATGGTTAAAAAACTGATATTCAATAATTCCTAGTGTCTACAATAGAATGTGATGAAATGAATAGATGACAGATCCTGCATGCATCATTAGTATCAATGAAGACATGAAGAGAAAGAGAGAGTGGAAGCAACAAATTAATTAATTGTTATCACATGAAATGCAACTCAGGAAAGTAACATTTATCATATCTAAACTCTTTTGAATTAAGTTATCTGTGTACTAGCTGCTTCATACTTCTCTATCTCCTTTCATGAAAAAAATTTCACTTTGGACAAGATTCAAATAAAACTTTATTTTCCAAATACTAAGTTCCAAAGAACACTTTAACAAGTTATTAAAATTTTAGGAATAAACAATGTTATAAATAGAAAAACACCTCTTTTTCTAAGTACAATTCCTGACAGTATCAGAGAAGCTTCTTAAATGTAACTTGCTTGTATTTCAGAAAATAAGCAGCCTTACAAAGTGAGAAAGAATGAACTGCAATGTTAAATTTTACTGTGTCAAGTTTCCCATATTCTCCTATCACATTATTTTCATCTCTCTTCTGTACTCTTTTCTTGGATTGCCAGTTGTGCTCATGCTACTTTGACTAGTTAATAAGCAGTACCAATTTCCTGGCTGACCCCCATGTAAACTCTATGAAGCATTTCATAATGACTGTCCTTATCCTGATTTTCCAAGGAAATGGAATACTTTTTAAATAAGCTTCTCTGACAAATCTAATTGTGTATGTTCAAGTGCATTCCAAAATAGGAAAGGGGGAAATTAAGGGAGCAAACAGAGAGAATCACATCTATATATTCAGATATATATAACAGTTATGGCTGCATAAAGTTTATTTTCATTGCAGATAAAATTAATCTTTACAAAATTCATATTAGAAAAAAATAGGGAAAAAAAAGATGTGAAATAAAAAATAAATAAATATATAAAATTTTTAATCTAGGTTGGAATGACTAATATCTCTAAGGAAACTTATCTTCCTCCACTGCATTTAGCTGTTCAGCATCCAGGTCATTTTATGGATATACTTAATTCTTTCAGAATATCTACATAAAAAAAAAAACTTACTGTATCAACAAAATTTGGCATTGGAGCCTATATTCCTTGAGAATGATACAATGTTTTGGTCCTGTATGCTAGCAAACCAGAATCTTAGTACTGATCACTAACTTTGCTCTTATTTAGCACAATTATGTAGTCGCACATAGAGCTGCAATTTAAAACAATAATTTGCATAAATCTGTTATATGCTTGAAAACAGCAGACTAAAATACTAAGAGATATTGAAACAGCTTTATTTTTGAAAGATTTAGTGGTCTTTGGGGCCAATTTCAATTTACAGGTATTCTTTCTGAAGTCACACATTTTAGCAAAATGAATGTTTTTAAGGGGAAAATAATACCCATATTTCATAACGGAGTATATATGTTTAACATACACAGTGTCAATTTAAAAAGGAAAAGAACAACAAACACAAAGCTAAAAGTGTTATTTCTCGTTCCTTTGGGTATGACTGGCTTTGAATTTTCAAGAACTCTCCTTTTCTTCACAGTTCATCTATTTTGAAATGCTTCCTTTATGAATAATTATTTCAGTATACAGTTGACACAAGCACAATATTTATTTTCATTTGAAGTAGCAGTGATTTTTTTTTTAAATCAGAAAATTACATACTGATACTGATCTTTCTAAAGAACCTAGAACCTAGAACTACTGACAGTGAGTATTTTATTACTGTAAATCTGCATAGTTCTAGGACTTGGAACTCATAATTGCTATTCATGATTAAGAGAAAATAAATGAATTGCAAGTGCAATACCAAAAGAAAAATGGCTTGCAGTCTACCACCTGGCTTGCCCCTGCAAAGGAAAACAAGAGGATCACAGCTATTTGATTCTTCAATCTTGGTTCTAGACAAAGCATAAAGGATTTTTTTCTAGAAGTAATTTTAGAAAGATTTTCTGGGTAATCTTTTACTGACAAATAGATCATTGAATTTCCTAGGTTTAGTATGTGTGAACAAGCTAATCATAATACACATATATGTCTAGAAATTTAAACAAACTTAGCAATGTATTAAATGTCTCAAATTCTTAGGCATGGTATTTAATACCTTGGATATCTAGCCAGGTTCTGAAAATATTCATTAATTGTGGAATTATGGTAGATTATGTGAAACTCCTACTCTAACAATCAATCATTCATTGTCCTGAAAAACACATTCTGCTACCCATTTTCAGATGAGCAATGCTTTCAATAGTGATTTACCTGAAAATTTACTCTTGCTTGTATCTTCCTGTTGCGGAAACTCAACAAATATCTGAAGTTTACCATAAATAAATAAGTAGTTATTAGTTATTCAAGTGACTGCAGTTAACATAGCTGAAATACCAAGCACAGAAATAAAACTGAGGACGAATTCATTATAAGTTCCAAATCTGGGTTTAGTTTGTTTGTTTGTTTGTTTGTTTGTTTTGTTACATTAGAAAAGTACTATATAGAAATTACTAAAAAGACTTTGGTAAATGTGTTTGGGGGAAATAGAAAACAATTTCCAGTAAAGGGAATATATCTGCTCAGGAAATATGTTATTTTTTAAGAAGAAAGAAATGTGATAATTCTTAGCCTTTTATACAGCTTTACATCACTCTCACATTTCATGAATTAAATCAATGCTAAAATCCCTAATAAGCTGCACAGAGTTTCTAGTATTTTTGATTTATTAAAAAAAAAAAAAAAAACACAACAGAAATTTTCCTAGGTTTTATCAACACTGTCATTCAAAAACATAGAAATATCTTTGTGTTCTGATTCTTCCTACTACCACTGCTGAATTTGCTGCGTCCTAATGTTCAACAATAACTTCTAACCTTTTGCAAATTTCAGCTAAACTCAGTGGAGGGATAGAGGACTGCAGCACTTTCTGATAGAAAGGTCACAGGGAGATTTCATGCACTCTACAGCATGACAAAATCTTCAGGAGTGAGAAATGTACCTATCTTCTTAGATACTAGTCCGTGCCAGTCAATCAGAAGACACAGCTGTATTGCAAATCAAACTTCTTTTGAGATCAGATCACTTATTTTTTGCATTTAAGTTTGATCATGTGCTGTTGTTTTTACATTTCTACTCTCCTTGATTTAGTGGAGCATTTCTGTCAGTTGTAGTAGTCATCTTTGAATTTTGACTTTTGTTACCTTGTCTCTACTTGGTTTTAATCCTAAAATTATTTAAAAACAAAAACAAAACCAAAAACATTATTTTTCCATAGAAAGATATACGTGAAAAAAGATTCAATTTTAGGAAGAACATACTTCCATACTTGCTTCCCTGAAACCAGACTTCTGGAGATTGATGATAGTCAGGATAGACAGGTAGGATGTCTTGAAGCTTATTTTACCAGTATGACATCTGGGGGGCTATATGGATTCACTGTGGTTAAAGAAGATTGATTATTGTTTAGATAATAATTATATACATAGCAGGATTCAGCTAACTACATGGTATTTCACACCCAAGAAAGAACTTATATCTAAATCCCTTCAGGATTTAGCAGAGATGAGATGTCAAACTGAGTATCTGCTTGAGCAACTGGAGAAAGTAGAGTTGGTCCGTCTTCTCCTACAATGCTATATATAAGTACTCTCCACTATTAAAGGTTACAGAAAATTCCAGTAGTTTTAGGACTTACTTTTTCTCCCCATGTTTTTTTTTCCACCAAAAACTAACTTATTTTATTCCAGAGTTTACATCTTCCCTTTGAGCAGCCTGATCTAGAGGGAGATGTCCCCGCCTATAGTAAGGGGAGTTAGAACTAAATGATTTTAAAGGTCCCTTCCAAGCCAAGCCATTCTATTATTCCACAGTTGAGCAACCTTTCCTTTGTCCAGCCATTATTCATTTTTGGATATTACTTCTTTGCATTGAAAGAACATGTCATATATTTGCCTATCCCTGTATTTCATCTGCAAAACAAAACTTTTATCCCATATCATAAAAAGCTATAAAGCAAATTAAGTAGAACAGGTAAATGAATCTGTTTTGTACATATGGGAAATGAGTGAATGATCAAGTTACATAAATTCTGCTAATGCATTTTTTCCTCAGTTACATCGCTACATTTTTTGTGAGATTCATCAAAATCTGGAGTGAATTAAGGCTATGAACAAAATAGGCACATTCATATAGGCCCTTTAGAGTTAAATAACAAATAAATCTAAATGGCACAAAGATTTCTATCACAGCTGAATCTTAAGAAAATTTACAATTACTATGTCAGACTGAAGACTGTCTGTTTCTCCCACTTAAAAATTTGTACAGGAAATACTGTGTTCATAACCCAAGTGGGTTAACCTTTGCTGGTCACGAGGTCCCCAGCAAGCTGGACTATCAGTTTCTCTACTCAGAAGGACAGAGGAAGAAAAAAAGATAAAAAAAAAAAGACCCTCATGGATTGGGATGAAAGAAATTTGACAAATGAAAAGCAATGGCTGTATGCAGAAGAGGCCTACTCCCAGCTTACTGGCCTTTGTGGGGAAGTTTGGAGACAGTCTTGACACTGTGAGCACTGCTCAGCAATACCTAAAACAATTGTGCAATGACAACACGGTTCTAACTAAGTGTTGTGGTTTGGTGATTTTTCTTTTGTGATCAGTATTCCACATCAGAACATCATGTGAACCAGTAGGAGTTAAAGAGTTAATGTTCTGGTTCCGTTTACTGCCCCTTATGGGCATGTGGAGTATCCTGATGGGAGGAGAGGTGCGGCTTCCCTGGGGAGGACTTGGCGCGAAGAGGAAGCGGGGGTGGAGCTCCGGACCGGACCGA